>JAXCHB010000277.1:5992500-6455000 GCA_036926305.1 Uropetala carovei
CCTTTCCAATCTCATAATTCAATATTCCTGGGCCATCACTGTCACAGGCTACATCTTCCTCCTTCATCCCAATAGATTCTGGCTTCAAATATTTTTCATAACTCCTCAATGTACTCTTTCCATCAGTTCATCAGATCTACTGGCTCAATATTTTGCTGTTTTTGTCTTTAACCCATTTTTGCCCGAATTATCTTTTTTGATATTTTTCAAAAACTTTTTGTTTTGAATAACATACGATATATTTAATGCATAAAACATATTTACTTTCAAATTTTGCCCTTAGTAGTACTTAAATCCTATGCTCGAATTTTGGAGCAAAGAATGAATGGGTGCACAAAAATAATATGCCTAAAATTTTTAATAATGATTTTTATTAAAAGTTATGAATATATGACATAAATGCACAAAATAATATCATTCTATATGGTATTTCTTGAAACAAGCACCTTCTAATTTTATACCACAGTTTTCACAGTAGGTATTTAGTTATAATTTTCTTACAAATAGTACAGTTTTGGAGTGCCTACAATCCAGCAATCATTGTGGTCATACCTAATTTGATTTGGAGTTCAAAATAACTAATCCTCTGAGCACTTAGGTCTTGCTTCTCCTACTGGCATTTTGTTTATTCTCAACCAACCTTTGTAGAAAGACTTACTATGAGCAGGGCCGGCTCAACAATACAAGCAGACCAAGCGACCGCTTGGAGCGCCAAATTTTCCTGGCAAAAATTTTCCATTGATATGTTTAGTGTTTGCAGGTTGCGAATGAATGTGAAAATTTGACTTCAAATGAATGTTCAGGGGCAGCTCTACTCCGAATGGTAAAATAGTATTTCCGAAAGCGGCTTCCGAGAAAACTACCGAATACAGATGGCTGGAGGTGGTTTTTCCAACATTTTATTACTGTTTAGGTATGTACACATGTGCGCATTTCCCGGCAACAGAACAGCGAACCGCGCAGCGGATCGAGCAGCGAACCAAGCAGCGAATCAAACCTTGCAACAAGAGGGCGCTCGGCACGGTGTTGCAAATCGTTGTTCGCCTGTTTTCCGCCAGTATCCTTTCGGTCTCGAGTAGCCATGACTGCTCTTCAAGTAGCTGCTGCAGCTTATATTTTTGTGTATAAATACGCTTCCAAGAAGAAAAGAAGGAAAATTGGTTTGGTTAAATAAATCATTTAAAGGATTGAATACGCGCTGTATACTATTTTCTTGGACTGTCGTAATATATGCGCGAGAGGGAGTCACCTGGGGCATGAGTTCACGGCTCACGGGTTGGTCGCTGTCGGGGTTTTATGAAGGCACTGTGTCTCGGTGGAAGTGGGTCGAAGGTTGTCGTCGTGGATACCGGAGGAGTGGGGATCGACAAGGAGGAGCCGAAAGTTCCCTAATACTGAAGGCAAAGGACCCAAGAGAAGTGGTGAGTGGTGGATTATTGTCGCGGGTTTGGGTTCCCGTCTCAATGTTTCTCGCATAGAATTAAAATTAGATTACAGTCCACTTCGTTCTCGTGCAAATCGCAAACAATTTGGTCATTCGGGCCGGATGGCCTATGGGTTTTATGAAAATTTGTCGTTAAATGAATTTCGTCTTCGTTAAAGTTTGTCGGCTTTCCTCCATATCTTTTCGCTGAGAATTTGTTACTTTGTATAGTAAAGTGGCATTTGTTGCATTTTTCGTTTGGTAAGCATGCCTACGATCGAAGAATTATTAGTAGAGGAGGAGTTAATTTCGCAGAAAATTATTCGTATCGAGGAGGTGGCTAGTCGGGTCAAAAGGGATCCGGCTAACAAGAAAGATGCGGCGTTATTGCGGGTAATGTCGGAAGGATTGGATCAAATGTTTGATCGCTATCATGAAATTCTGGCGAAAATCGTGTTGAATTATAAGAAACAAAATGATGACCAAGCCGAAGTTTTTCAGTCTAAGATTGTCCAGTTTGAATCTAGTTACTATAACATTAAGGCGGTATGGGCAATTATGCTTCTTTTGGAGGGATCGGGGTCACATAAAGATGCGTCAGTTTCTCCTAACATTATGACCAGGCCAGGGATATCGGGCATTGCGCTACCCAGATTGAACTTAACTGAATTTAATGGAGACCTTAAGGCATGGCAAGGTTTTCATGACATGTTTGAGGCTACGATTCATCATAGTACCGAATTGTCTGATATACAGAAATTTATGTATTTGCGGTCATGTCTAAAAGGAGAAGCATTGTCGTTGGTGTCATCTTTGCCCATTACTAGTGGGAATTATTCGGTGGCGTGAGAGTTGTTGATGTCACGCTATAGTGAACCGTCATTGTTAACGAACGCCTATTTGGAAGGGCTACTGGGTTTGAAATTAGTGGAGCGAGCACCCGAACAATTGCGAACTTTCGTTACCTTGTTGACGGAATATACGGGCGCTCTAACGGTGTTAGGGCATCGCGTCGAAGATTGCGCCTTACTTCTTTTGTTTATTTTACGAAAGAAGCTCAGCGCAGATCTGAGAGAGAGGTGGGAGAAAAATGTTTCGGAGGAAGGGTTGTCACGGTGAAATGTTTTATTTCCTTCTTGGAAAAGGAGGCTCGGGTGCTGGAAGCAGCCAAAGGTGGGCCTTCGAAAGGACGTTCGCCCGGTATTAGATCATCGGGAATACAAATGGAGAAAAAATATAAATTGTATGGGGCCTGGACTAGTACTCAGGTGGCAAGCACGGATGCATGTCCTTCTCCCGCATCTTTGAAATGCGTGTTATGCGGAGCTAAGCATCCACTATACTTGTGCGGAAAATTTAAGGGTTTATCTGTAGATGATAGATTTCGTGTGGCGAAGGAATACCGCCTTTGCCTAAGTTGTTTGCAGTCTCGGCATTTGATTAAAACTTGTCGCAGTCGAAACCCCTGTCGGTACTGTTCGTTTAGTCATCATTCATTGCTGCAATTCACTCCACGGAATCAAGCCTCGGGTAGTGAAAGGATAGTCAAGAGCGTGGAAAAGGGAGCGAATACAGAAAGCACCTCCGTTGCGCAAGGAAAAATTGAAGGTGCGTCTATAACGTCGGCCACTCCTGTGGAAGCAGTTGTTGATTCATCAAAGACCCAGGTGGAATTTACAAAGTACGTTGTTTTGTTATCCACCGCACAAGGTCGGGTGCGGGACCGACATGGAAATTATCAGAGTGTAAAAATTTTGATTGACAGCGCAAGTCTAGGAACATTAATTACGAAGGCGTGCGCTCTGCGCTTGGGTTTGCCTATTCAAAGGATGATCAAGTCCATTTTCGGTTTAGCTCAAACATCGGTGGGCGTCGCTCAAGGGAAATTAATTTGTGTATTAGAACCGACTCCGAAGATGGGGGCATTAGAGCTTGAAGCCTTAGTTATAGAAAATATTGCGCGTTGCCCTACGATGGAGGTAGCAAGGCAGCAGTGGCCGCACATACCTAATCTTACGCTGGCGGATCCATCGTATTATCGTCCTGAGGCTATTGATATTTTGCTGGGTGCCGAATGGTTGGGCAAGGTAATGATTGGTAATGCAGTAATAGGTCCAAAGGGCGCTCCGTGTGCAATATAGACAGTTTGGGGCTATTGTTTAGTGGGAAAAGTGCCTCAAGAGGCCAACCGCATTGATTCGTTTTGCTTTACGATGGAATCTCAATTGGATTACATTATTCGAAAATTTTGGGTGGTGGAGGAACCTCCGGTCACTCATTACCTAAGTGAGGATGATAAACAATGTGTATCTCACTTTCAGTCAACCGTATCTACATTGGAAACTGGTCGTTACGTAGTTGAGCTTCCTTTTCGAAGTGATGAGGCGCTGTTAGGAAACAGTCCAAACAGTGCATTTCGCCGGTTTCACCAACTTGAACGGCGTCTTGATAAACAGCAGAAACTTAGGCAATGCTATAATGCCTTTATGGCGGATTACGAGGCGCAAGACCATATGATTAAGGCCGTGGAGCCACCGATAGTCTCCACGCCCTTTTATATTCCGCATCATTGCATTTATCGCGACGGTGATAAATTCGAAAGGTTTCGAGTGGTCTTTGACGCCTCCATGAAGACTGAAAACGGCCCTTCGTCGAATCAGATCTTACTTAGCGGCCCAAAGCTGCAATTGAACATCGTTGATATTTTGTTGTTATTTAGAATGCACAAGGTAGTTCTTATCGCGGACATTCGCCAAATGTACCGGGATATCTGTATTAGTAAGAGGCATTATGATTTCCAGAGAGTGTTTTGGCGTGCAAGTTCGGAACAGCCGCTCGTCGAGTATAGTCTTACAACAGTAACCTATGGAGTGGCATCGGCCCCATACTTGGCAATAAGAACGTTGCAACAATTAGTCGAGGATGAAGGGGAATCTTACCCGGCCGCAGCGGAAGCTCTTTGCAGAGCAACTTACATGGCTGACATCGTGTTGTCGAGTCCTCCAGCGGAGGAGGCGGTAAAGGTTAGAGATGAGTTAATAAAGTTGTTGTCATTAGGTGGTTTTTCACTGAGGAAATGGACGGAGAGTTGTTGGAGAAGTCTGTCGAAGGTTGTCGTCGTGGATTGAGAGTTGTTGGAGTAGTCTGTCGAAAGTTGTCGTCGTGGATACCGGAGGAGTGGGGATCGACAAGGAGGAGCCGAAAGTTCCCCAATACTGAAGGCAAAGGACCCAAGAGAAGAGGTGAGTGGTGGATTATTGTCGCGGGTTTGGGTTCCAGTCTCAGTGTCTCTCGCATAGAATTAAAATTACATTACAGTCCACTTCGTTCTCGTGCAAATCGCAAAAATACATAGCTTTTCCTGTTCCACGGCTTTTACAAATTTTTGCTCTTTCCCGCCGGAATGATGATAACAAGCTTGACATCTTTTTCTGACATTCATCAGCTGAGGAGCCGACTTCAGTTGCGATCTCCTCCCGAGCATCATTTTTCATTAATTTATTAAAATGGTTCTTGTTTTTTGCATCCCAAAGAACCTGTTTGCTGCTATAGATTTCAATAAATTTCAACAACATTTCATTTGGCCACTCCATTTTAATAATACACTCTACAACTGAACGATATACACATGCGAACAACGACGTGTCTTTCTTGGTGGTAAGATGATAACTGAATGTAAACACGTCTACGCTCGCTTAAATGTTGCACGCCCGTCCAGATAGGTTGCAATGTGCGCGCGCAACATCCTTTGATGGTTCGCTGAAATACCGTCTACGCATGGATCGCCAGTGTGTTGCGCGGAAATGTTGCACGTTCGTGTTCGCCAAAATGTTGCGCTACTTTGTTGTTCTGTTGCAGGGAAATGCGCATATGTGTACATACCTTTACATTTTGGGGATCTTTGCCGACCGGGTGAAAGCAGTTCTCACCACCCCTAATATTTTTAGCTGATTCCCTCTGTGATTTGCCGCCCCCGAGGGTTTCTCTCCGGGTGCAATGCACCCCTTGCGCCAAAGGCCTGAAGAGAGAAGCAGTCCCTTAGGTTGGAGTGGGGGGGGGGGGGGGGAGAAAGGTCATGCCTCGGCATTGCCCCTGCCTTACTAGCCTCTGCAGTCTCATCAGAAGTTGGCCGGCGGGAGACATTTGCAAGGGTGCCCAAGAGCCAAGGAAAACCTTAAAAAGTCCGAGGAGGATGCGGGATATCCCAAGACTCTCCCTCCTGCGCTTCCTCTTTGTTTCCACATGCATTCATTCAGGCACATTCAAAATTCTCGGTGATTGGTTGCGGCTCTTGTTTGAGGACGAAATATATCTTTTGGGTTTCTTTTACTGCTTCTTAGTAATTGCTACGCTGTGTTAGGGTTTGTGAGGACGGGGTACATATTATCACACCACTATTTTCAGCCTCTTCTCCTTCAACATTTCCTCCTCCCTCGCATTTTGCTTTGGTGACATCGAAAAAGAAATATTTGTCCCCATTAGTTCCAATACGCCCATCGCTGTGGAAAAGGCAGTCGAGTGGTGTGCGTCTTTTAGTGTTTGAAGAATCTTTTATCAAGTTATAGCAGGTTTTTTCTATAACAGGTTAGTTTTCCTTGGGCATAATTGATGTTTTTGTCTTTGCTCAAGAAGAGACGTCAATATTTAGTGTAAATGGGAAAAATACCCATTGATAAAAGCGGGTGTTTCACCCTGAAGTTGGAGCTATACCTAGTTTACGATCAACGAAGAATTTCTAAACCAGGAATTTAGTATATACATATTTTTATTCGATCTTTTTCTATACCTATATCTTTCATGTTGTATGGTTAAATTATTTTTTAATTTAATTCAAATAAGTTTGTTGCTATTATATTCTTTCTTGAATCAACCTTTCATAAGTAGTTTAATGTAGAGGTTTTTCTCTTTAAAATTTGAGGTAATTAACTCTATTATTGGGAAATTTTATTTCCTTTTAAGAAATTCATCCTGAAGGTCGTTTTAAATTTTCACTTTTGAATTGGTAACAAATTCGTGAGCTGTTTCTGTAACGAAAATTGTCCTTTGTTGTAATGATTCCAGGTAATAGACGATGTTTATCTTGCTGTTTAAGTTCGTAATCAGTCATAAAGTTGGAGTCTCATTTGTTCACGATAAAGCCCGCTTTTCATCCCAACCCATATGTTTTTAATAATTTTTTTTCGGAACATCTTTCCAAGGGCACTTCCACAATAAGGTTTGAATCGATTCGTTTTGTCGCTTCTTTTCCTCTGCATCCTTCCTTTGCAGTATTCACAGACTCCCAAGTGCATTTTGCAATCAAGAATCAATTTCATCCTTTCTATGCCATTCCAAGAGCAATTTGTACCATTAGCTTCAGATAAGTTCGTCACTGCCTTTATTCATGCGTTTTGCAACATGTGCTTGTCTATGAATAAGGCATTTTGCATTTTTTGATGCCTTCTTCATGAAACGTACTGCACCAGCAAATTTGACAACCACTGACTGAGCTCCATCTGAGCATATGTATATCGATGCAATAGTTCCAATAAATCTCTTTTTCATTGAAATAAGTATCGCACAATTTATAATTTCTTTGTGACATTTCAAATTTATTTTTCTGTGAATAAAACCTTGTTTTTTTTATCAAACCGTTTAATCATAAAAATGCACAAAACTTCAAAATAATTATATCCTATTATACTACTAAACTACCGAATTTTAATGTAAAATTTATGTATCGGTGGGGCGCCATAATTGAAATCTGCTTTGGGCACCAAAATGTCTTGAGCCGGCCCTGCTTAGGAATAATATGTTTAAGAAAGTCTTATCTTCGTCGCTGACCATAGCAAGATGGAGTTATCCATTCCTGGACCGATCACCGAAGTTAGGCATGGCTGGGCCAGAACAGGACTTGGATGGGTGACAGCCTGGGAAAAACTGGGATGTTTAAATAATGTGGTTGAAAAATTAATTGGCGACCTTAAGAAAATCATAGTTAATGCTCTTTATTGTCAGATAATCAGGAGCATTAAGAGAATCTTGGTTACAGTAGTTTTAAAAGCTTACGGCACCTTTCTGCGCGGATTGCGACGTAATGTAGGGGAAAGCGGTTGTGGAGAGGGAAGTTGAGGGGGAAGCGAAGCTTTGGAACTCGCAGCTTGGCAGGTTGGTCATATTACAGGATCCAGTTTTAAAAGAGGCGGAAATGTTCTGAACTGTAGCTTACCATGTATATATGTTGTTTGATTTTGCACTAATTTAACTTTGAAAGAAGAAACTATTTTCCAAAACAAATTTTTATTCAGCAATTAAATTCAATGTAACCAAACAACAAACAGAACAGCGATAACAGAAAGGTGAATCTAATAGGACAGCGGCACGGTTGGCAACTAACAAGGCACAAGAGAGCTCTCTCACGATTGTAAACACCCTCACCCCTACCGAGTTCGCATTTCTAAAGTGGACTCTTCCATACTGAAAATCGTCTTCTGCGCAGGTGCCGAAAGCTTTTGAAGGAGCTATACTTGTAGCAAGGGAGAGTGGTTTGGGGGAAATAAGTTCATTAACAAGGTTGAGTGTGTTATCATTGTGGTGTAAAAGTATTTCCAGCTTTTCTAAAAGATTTAAACTGGGACCTTTAGTTGTGAAATGGATTACCTCCGGGTTAAAGTTGGAAGAATGGTTGTTTTCGAATAAGTGTTTGGCAAAGTGTGATTTGAATGAGCCTTGTAAGAAAGATTTTCTATGTTCGGTTGTCCTAACGTGGAAATTTCTCCCTGTTTGCCCTATGTAAATGGCGTTACAGTCCCTTGCTTACTTTGTTTCTTCCTAACATCCACCCCTCCCCAATACCTTGGCTCAGCCTTCCCCCCCTCCCTCGCTCTACCCATTCATTGGCCCTCTCTACACATTTCCCTCCCCTACTCCCCTCCGATTCCTATATGTTTGCGGTGCTCCTTGTTTTTGTACCTGATGATAACTAGATATTATTCAAAACCGGTCGTACCTTTTTAATAAAGTGGACCTTATGCCAAGTAATTTTTCTCTTTTTATTTAGGTAAAGACATTCAAAATAAAATCATCAATGTTTTAAGTGAAAACATTAAAAGATATATAGTGCCTATGGTAAAAGAAAATAACTATTATTCTGTAATTGTTGATTGCACCCCGGACTGTACTCATACGGAACAAATGTCGATTATTGTCAGATTTGTAATCACTTCTAAACAGCTGCAAGATAATTCAAATGTTAAAATACATGAGCATTTTATCGGATTTGTTGACATTAATGACAGTAGCGGAGCTGGAATGTGTGAGAAATTCTTAGATATTTAGATAAGTATGGTTTACCACTGTCATATTGAGGGAACAAGTGTACAACAGTGCTGCGAATATGCGAGGGAAAAATAAAGGCATTCAAAAAAGAATATTAGATTTATATCCAAGGGCATTTTTCGTTCCATGCAGTACACGTTCCCTAAATTTAGTGATTAACAATACTGCAAACTGCTGCATAGAGGCTGTGTCCTTTTTCGATGTTGTACAACATTATTTGTTTACTTCTCATTTGTGAAAAATTTAACAGTAAAACCTTTAAGTGATACTAAATGGAAAGTCATGTTGATGCGGTCAAGGCAGTAAGATATCAAATAAAAGATATTCACCAATGTCACTAGCCAATGACACATCCCATTATGGATCTACTGCAGCAAGAACCAGATCTGAGGCTCAAGGTCTCATTCTGCAAATCGAGAATTTCCAGTTTTTGTGCACTATGGTAATTTGGTATGATTTGTTATATGAAATAAATATAACCAGCAAATCGTTACAAAGTGTAGAGTTTGATATACCAAAGGCTGTTTCACTTTTGTTGACTACACAAATGTTTTTACTTAATTATTGCAACAATAGAGAATTTGAAGAATTGTTTAATACCGCAGGAAAATTGGCAGAAATTCTAGATGTTAAACCCATATTTCCAAGCTCCAGACTTATCCGTAAAAAGAAAGTTAAATTATGAAAGTGAAAATGAGCCATTGGAAAATGGTGCTCAAAATTTCGAAGTTAATTTTTTTAACAACATTTTGGACAGTGCCATTCAAGCAGTTGGAAACCGATTTCAACAAGTGAAAGAACATGGTGACAGATTTAGTTTTTTGCATGATGTAGTAAAATAGGTAAAATCGATAGTGAAGTGTTAAGGAAATCCTGTATAGACCTGGAATTTGCATTAACAGATGGAGAAAATAAAGATATATCAGGTGTAGATTTATATGATGAATTGTGCTATTTAGCAATACATGATGTTTGTACAGGAGAATCTTCTCCTAGAAAAGCTTTAGAATATATATGCACCAACAGCTTACAATCATCTCTATCCAATATTTTTGTTGTGCTATCATATTGACACTGCCTATTTCTGTTGCTGGAGGAGAAAGAAGCTTCTATTTAACTTATTAAAACATACCTTCGATCAACTATGTCTCGGCAAAGATTGGATGGTTTAGCAACATTGTCAATTGAGCATGAAATTGCATAAAACTTAAATTTAGATGAAATAATAAATGAATTTGCTATGGTGAAAGCATGCAGAATAAATTTGTAATTTTTTATATTCATGTAATCCTTATTCTTAATAATTTTTAATGCATTTATTATTAATAAAAAACTACGTAAAATAACCAAAAACCATTTCCTTATCATATGGCATCTCGATAGATTAAAAGCATGTTCCTGTCATCATCACAGGTAGTCTGTCACTAGACAGTTCCATGATTATTCATGGTTAAACCTGGTTCTGCACATACTCCTATTTTCCACAGTCATCTTCATGTCTTGATAGCTGTCCTTCTCTTTCAGGTCATCTATCAACTGAAACCTTTTCCTATTTCTTCCACTTTTCCCTTCCAATTTTCCTTCTAACACATCTTTAATCTTGGTCTCTCTCCTAAGGTAATGTCCAATCTGGTTTGACTTCCTCTTTCGTATAGTTTGTACAATCGTTCGCTCCTCTCCTATTCTTTGTAGTACGTTTTTCATCCATTTTATCTTCAGCATTCTTCTCCATGTCCACTTTCCAAGTATTTTATATCCTTTTTATGTGGTGTCTGTTTCTGCCCCAACCAAAGCTATACTCCATAATAGCATTTTATCAAATTCTTGTGGATATCCTCCTTTATATTCCCTGTTTGTACTAACAGAGAAGTTAGTAGTTAGTTTTACCTTTCTTTTAAAAGTGGCTTTTGCTACTCCGGTCCTCATTTCAACAGTACATTTCTTTACCTATTCAGATGGCCTTCAATATTTTCCATATTCTAGCTTTTACTTTGAGTTTAAAATGTTGTACAATTAATAATATGGATGAGATCATTTTCATAAAAAATTGTATATCCCATGAACTTTCAAATTCATATTTATTGATAAAACAACAGCAATGTTACTATGGGAACAGACAAAGTATATATTTCAGGATGATAAAATGCAGTCAATTAATGTTCACAATTGAAATTACATAATAATGTTGTAGTCAATACTATTGAGAATAAATTTTTTAATTAAAAAAGTGTTGGAGACTACGGTGAGATGGATATTTAAAAAATTAAGAACTCCTTAACCGTACAAAGTAAGAATATTTAGAGACGATACAAACAGTAAAAGTTAAACAGGGTAATGAAAGAAAAACAGAGAAACAAACAAAAAAGTTACACTTACAGGTTTATGGGGATAACTCCTCACAGGTGACCTGGTGTCAAACGTTCATGCGTTCATTTCCTCCCAAAATAACTAATCCTGTCAGAAGAACACTCACTCATACACGCATTTTTTTAATTGCAATCAACGTGACTTTACATCTGGTCTCTCCAACAAAACTGCAGTAGCTGAATTTGTTAAGAATATTACATCTTTCCTAGATAAAGGGATCATTGCCTGTGGAGTGTTCTTATATCTCTCCAAAGCATTTGATTGCGTTAATCACGCAAGCTTTATCCCTGGGCCCATGGCTTATTAAAATCCTACCTGAGTAACAGGGTTCATTGCACTATCATAGAGTCCAAAATAAGTAATGTGAGGTATAATCATCATTCAGATTACAAGAAAATTCTACAAGGAATTCCATGGGGGCCTTTTCTGCTTCTATGTTATGTTGCTGATTTCCCTGAGCTGCCTAATTGCAAATGTGTACTTTACGCTGGTGACACTACTCTAATGTGTACTGGTTCTTCAATGCCTACTCTTGAAGTTAATGCATACGATCAGGGCCGTCTTAAGACATTTGGGTGCCCTGGGCTAGCAACATGATGTGCCCTCTTATAGTGGGGTGGGGGTTACTAATTTTTAATGTAAAAGTAAATACGTAAATACACATCGATTTTATTAATCATAAATGAAAACAATACACATTTTTATTAAAACAAAAAAATAGGAAAAACAAAATAGAAACTCAAATAATAATGCAGTTTATAAATAAATAACATATCTTAAAAGTACTTTCTACATTTACTTTTGGAAAAGTGGTTGATAATTTCTACACAGTCAATATTTTCAAAATATTCTGATTCAACTGATAATAATATATACTTAAATTATTAAGTTTGCATTCTCCTAAAGATGAACGCAGATAATTTTTTATTCTTCTTAGTGTCGAAAAAGATCTTTCACCACTACAATTTGTAGCAGCAATACTTTAATAAATGCGCAAAGCAGTAGCAACATTAGGAAATATAGATTCAATACCTGAATCAATTATTGTCCTAAAACTAAGCTGTACTTTAGATGTAATTTCATTTTTGCAAAGGCTCACATGTTTAAAATGCAGACATTCTTCAATAAACTTTTCTTCTAGATCATCTGCATATATATTGTACAACTCTGCAGCCTGCTTTCTAATTGTAGGTTCATCTAGATTTTTCAAATTAATTAAAATACCAAATTTTAAGTGTATATCATCGTAAGCACATTTCCTTTTGTTTATTTCTGCCAGAAGCAGTATTTGTATCAAATTCGATGTCTGATGATGTAGTTTCATTGAATTGTCGTTTTCTTTTACTTAATCTTTTAGTTTTATACTCATCACAGTCAGATAATTCGGCCCCTTTTAATTTATAATAAGTAAAAGATTCCTTATTGTGTTTAGATTGCAAATATTTTTCCAACGAACTGTATAATTTAACGAGAGTTTCAATGTCAGTATCAACTTTTTGAAGTGTTGTATTAGTTTTGTTTATTGTTTTCAAAACGCCATCATTAGAGCAGTTTCTAGTAAATTCAGTTGATTTACTAATTCCTGCGCTTCGACTTTAGCAGCAGGCTTTTGTGCAGGATCATCAGAGATTTTTTAAAATGCATTTTAAAAATATTCGTAACCTAAAATTACTGTGTTTACTGCATCAGCTCTTGTCACTCAAATTTTTTGGTACCTTACGTTTTGGTGATAAATAACTTTTCAATACTTCCCACCTAAACGTTGAAGCCACAAAGAAACTGTACAAATTTTGTATGAATAGAAATAATCCGGTGGCTTCTAGACAACATTCTGCAGCAGATTCTCCAATTAAATTCAACGAATGTGCTGTGCATGATACATAAATGGCAAGATTATTTTTTGATTTACCGTATTTACTCGTGTAAGCCGTGCACCTTTTTTCCTAAAACGCCAGTGAAAAAAGGGGGTGCGCATCTTACACGAATTCTTTTAAATTGCCCCGCACCTTTTTTCCTAAAATGTCGTGTCGGTAAACAAATATACGTTAAGCTAGCACCCATGCCGCATCTGTTATTCTATTTCCAAATTTCGGTGTATTTAGTCATTTTCATTCATTGTATAAAAATTTTTAATGAGTTTTAAGTTTATTAACGGGTGCTCCCCAAACTCGACGAAGTCTTCTGCTGCAATCGTCATGGAGGCCATGGTGTATGTGCGACCAGTTTGGGTTGGTGGGGGTTTTGTGCTCACGGCAGATGACGCCTACCACGTTCAGATACGGCATGCTTCCTTTATTCACTGATACGTCTATGACAGTCATTGACTGTGTTAGATTAGATATTCGTACAAACAATAGTACAGACATAAACATTCGTGTCATTGAATGATCACTGATCATAATTTTAGTCCGCCAAAAAAATGACGACCGCTATGGTAGCAATCAGTGACCATATGGCTGGAAAATTACGTACAGCAGAATGATCGGTGATCGCTCCCGGAGCGATTTCTGCCGAATGTGACCAATATGATGACAAAAGAGGACTATTGAGGAGATTTTTTGCTAGTACCGATATAAAGAGATCACCCATTAAATTCATCACGTAGGAGTGTGAAGATGCTTAACTTGAGCGTAGCATTTTTGAGAAATAGGAATTGGTGATTTAAAAAACCCTTTTTTGGCTCAAATAAATTTTTTCCCCTATAGCCGGCCCAAAAACCAGGGTGCGCGGGATACATGGGGGCGCGACTTACATGAGTAAATACGGTAATACGAGCTTGAAGACAGTTACACACACCTGACATATTAGAAGCATTGTCATAAGACTGTCCTCTACAATCTTGCAAATTAATGCTCAAATCTGTCTGTACTTTCAAAACACAATCCTCCATTTCTGCGCTCTTATGACCTACATTCTCAACAAACGTCAAAAATCTTTCTACTGCGGTTCCATTGGTATTTACATATCTAACTACAATGGTTAACTCATCAGAATGCGAAATATCGGGCGTTGAATCTGTTATTAATGAATAATATTTGGCTTCTTTCAATTCGGAGATAATAGAACTTCTGACATTATTTCCTAAAATTTGATTAAATTCGCCGCAAATTCCTGCTGACAAATATGAAACATTTCCAATGCCTTTATTTCCAAAATATAATAGATGCTGTTGTAATATGGGATCAAATTTCGCTAAAAGTTCTATGCAACCTAAATAATTTCCATTATTTTCATTCCCAATAATTTGATTGTTCCCCCTTCACTTCGGTATGAAAAGATGCCATCTATACTCTTACTTAATCTACGTTCATAGGGATTTTTTGGTCTCGGCTTTGCTGCAATAGCACTGTCGCCGAAGGACACTAATGTTTATGTCTGTACTATTGTTTGTACGAATATCTAATCTAACACAGTCAATGAAAAAATGCGATGAAGCAGAAGTTATATGTAAGGAAGTTAGTGTCTCATATCATATTGTTTCAAATCACTTGTGTAAATAATAATAAAAAATATATTTATGAGTGGCACCCCTGGCCTATAGCCCATTTAGCCCAATGGTTAAGGCAGCATTGCATATGATACCAATATTAACTCTGCAATTCAATATTACAACGAAAATCTTCTTTCAGTCAATGAATCTAAGTCAGAATTCATCCTTTTTCATCCAAGCAGAGGTAAAAGTAATGATGGCATGAATATCTTCAGATAGATCAAGTTACTTCATCCAAATTTCATGGACTCTATACAGATGAAAAACTCAACTGGGAAGCTCACATTGATTTTATTTGCAATAAAATATCTTCTAACATCTTTGTTATCATAAAACTGTAACCTAGTGGTCACAAATGTAATTCTAACCATGTATTTACCCATACCTTTTGTGCTGTATACACTGCTGGAAGTGGTGTCATCCAAAATATTTATCAACAGCTTTGCTTAAAAAAATTCTTGAAAATGTATAACAGGGTTTTCCATCACAATAATATTTTTTACGATAATAATTTTAAAAAATATATATTTTGAAATGAACAAGTAACTTTATAATTAAGTTACTCTTTGAACAATACTCGAAAATGTATTGTTTTTTGTTTTAAACACTATTTATTAAAATTTTAAAAGTGGCATATGGAAATACAAAAAGCGGCATATGGAAATTGAAAATCCTGTATTAAAATTTAAAAAATTGAAAAGTAATTTACCTTGTTCATAGCAAACTCCAAATTCTTTTCTGATTTTCGTTGTATTCATTTTCTTTCTTTTTCCTGATTCTGGTGTCTCGGCTGTGTGTTTACCTTTATGAAGCCAGGATTTTACAAACGGGATTGGATCCCAGTCTGGAATTGGCTTTCCAATCATACATATGAACATGAAATGTGCAATATTTTCAACAAGCAGCGAGTTTCTTTTATCTGTTGCAATAGTATTCATTAAGCTGAAAGCTCTTTCAGCTTCAGCTGAATTGAACGCAATTACTTTCATTATTTTTTTGGCTTCTTGAATTTTTTCTGTCAATTGGTAATGGTTGCTCATCAGACCTCTCCCATCTACCAAGTCCTGGAAATCATTTATTGGGATGGTAAATTTTATTAAAGAGCTCAATTCTTCTGTTTTTCTCTGTCGGACCAAGGAGCCATTGTAACTTCTTCTGGCCAGGTATCAGGATTTAATAAATTGAATAACGATAGTAATTTGGTGTAGTTTTCAACAGAATCATTTAATAACCATCTTTTCATACTTTCAATAATGGCTTCCAACAAGTTGTTCCTTGGTAATGACTGAAATTTTATATTAACAGCAAAGTTTATCTTTTTATATTGCACACTTTTTATTATTGTTGATATTGGTATTTCATATTTTCCTTTTTGTGTCAACATCATTTCTAAGGCTCTTATGCATCGTCTTATTAGATGATCTGCTTTTGTTATTGACACATCTTGCCCTCGTAAGGCAAGTGAGATCAATGCCAGTTCATCCAATATATCTGTCATTAAAGCAAGATCCTGCAAGAATCCAAGATTTTCCAATCTTTTTTTCATTCCTGTATTTCCAGTTTTATCAAGGTGATCATATAATACTGGATAGGCTTGCCATACAGCTTTTGTTGCTCTAGCACTACAGGCCTAGAACATGGCCAATTTTAATTATTTCAACATTTAAATTGTTAGCTATGCTTGATAATTCCTTCTGGTTTTTGTTTGAAGTATGGTACATGCAATAAATTTTCTCCAAAAATATTTTGAAGTGGTTGACTTGTGCTATTTCCTTTATGCCATCATCCAGAGCGAGTTGAATTTTATGGCTCAAACAATGCCGTATTATTAGTCCTGGAAAAATTTCAGTCAATCGGGCAGCAACTCCAGATTTTCGTCCGAGCATTGTGCTTGTTCCATCTAAGCAGAAACTAATTAAATTTTCTTTTAAATATTGTTCATTCATACCATTGTTTTCCAATGTTGAAAGTAAGACTTCAAAAATTGTCTTTGAATCTTTCGAATTCAATTCTTTTAGATCTACAAAAATGTAACAAGGTCCTTCTGCTTGAAAAATACTGCAACATATAAAAATTGCCAATGCACTTTTCTTAGAAATAGTGCTTGCTTCATCAATGACAGTACATATTTTCAAATTCTGTCTCACAATATTTTGGAAAATTTGATTTCGTAGTTCAAATGAAATGTGTTTTGCAATTACTAATGCTGTTTGCCTAGAATGTGATGAAAATCCAAAGTTTACACCGTTTTTTATTTGCAGTTCAATTTCATCAGAAATATCCATCATTGGTCGGTTCCGTTTTATTAAACCGTAAACGGTATTAAACACTTTTACAGTTGAAGAAATATATCTGTCATTACTGTTATCTATAGAATTGCTAATCATATTAGTTTCAGATGTTTCAACTATTTGTACTGCTTTGTTGTGAGCTGATTAAACCGCATGCATCTTTGCCTTTTTGCGAATTGATGCCTGCTTAATTTGTTTTGTTGATCCATGAGCTACAACGTTGGAACTTGGAAATGAATGTGTTTATTTTTTTTGATCCCTAATGATGACAATTTCGAACATATTTTGCAACCTACTGTGTTTTTTCCAGTTATGATTAGCCATCGATATTTTTCAGTAAAATATAATTTTTGATTTTCTGTCCAGGTATCTAGATGCAGTTTCTTTTCATTAGACGGACTTTGATTTATGACAACGTTTTCATCATTCGCTAATGGTTCAAATTGTGATGTTGAAGACTGAGATACTGCATCTTTTGACGCAATTCTTTCATTGTTTACAAATGTTTGGAACGTTTCAATGGTTTTGATATTTTCACTGAAAACTTCATTTTCGCTAGCAATAGCTGATTCACTGGCTTCGTTTACTTGTTTTTGCTAATTTCATTTGGATTTTTGAAAAAATCCATAATATTTGCTTGTTACTTCATATTAAAAATTGAGGGTAACCCTGTATGAACGAATTTAGAAAAAAATTAAAAAACAGTTTTAAATTATTTTAAACCAAGCCAAGCCCGTTAGCAATTTTGTAACGCTTAGAAAGCCTCGCTTTCAAAGCCATTAAGCTAAGCTGAGGAGTTTGTAGGCAATTGTTCAAAATATTTTCACCAAAATGTTTATAAACATTAGTTTACGACTTACGTTCACCCAAGCAAAAAATCCTCTGTGAAACACAGCAAATAAACAAAAACACTCACGCACATCAGCATACTACACGACACATCGACCCACTGGCACTAACGACACTGAATGACAGTGTTGTCATCCCACGGATGCTAAAGATCAGTAGAACGGAAGGCAAAATATCAATATATTTGAAAATAAATCAGTAGATCACTTTTAAAGCACTTACCTTCATCTCCTCGGGTACACATGCTCATTCACATTACAGTTAAGTTAATACATTTAAAATTATTTTAAAGCAAAAGAAACATATACAGCAAACTAGCAAAAAAGGGAACACTGCATTAACTTAGGTCGCTGGTCAGCAGCAGCACTCTATAAATTATGGTTCTGATTATTATAAATACACTCTGGTCAACTAGTCTCACAGTTTCATCACATATATAAACAAATTTGGTTTTAATATTTTACGTGTGGGTATCAGTGGACATGGCAACACTGCTGAACGACAAATTCCAATTGTCGCTGTTGCAGGGTTGCCAGATATTTCCCATGGAAAGTCACGAATTTTAGTGCAAAAAGCCACGAAACAGGGTAAAAAGACCCCCAATATATTATTAATATTATTATATATATATGCATAGCTGACAACACTACCTTTTTTATGTTTCTGACAATCAATCAGTGCATAGCATACGTATGTCGCTTGTTATGCCAAATTTAATAGGCATGTTTCAGATACGTTTTGAGCTCCCTGTATTGTTGTAATTTCTAATTTTTTTAAGTTATCAAAAGGATCAGGGGAACAAAAAAAATTAACAATGGGTTCGGGAGAACAAAACATTTTTAACAACGGGTTCTACCAAACCCGTGCAAACCCGTAGGGTGACACCGGTGACTGCTGGGGGGATCTGCAGCCCTACGAGTAAAATGAGTATTTTTATTGCAGAAGAGAGCAATTAGAATCATTGCAAATTTGAAAAGTAGGGAATGTTGTAAAATATATTTTTTTAAATTGGGCATTCTGACTCTGTATGGAATTTACATTTACGAGTGCATTGTTTATGTTAAAGAACATGAAACTGAGCATAATGGAAACTGGCATCATTATGGTACCAGGGGCTGCAACGAATTTTGTATGGAATACCACAGGACTAGCATGTTCAAAGCTTCTCCTGCTTATGCTGGAAAGTTATTTTTTAATAAACTGCCATCCCATATTAAAGCCATTCAGACTATGGGATTATTTAAACATAAACGGAAAGTTTTTTTCCTGCAAAGTGTCCATATAGTGTTGAAGAGTTTTAATTTTGAAGTTTTATTATTTTGTAACCTTGTATGTGATGTATTTCATCTGTATTTTCCTGTTTTTGACTTGTCTTATGTTTGCATGCAAATCTACAAGATCAATAAATCTAATCTAATCTATATAAAATGTATAATAGCAATAATCAGTTGTTAAACTAATTGGATCTCACTAAATCCATAAATTTCTGATAAAGCAATCTGGTTTAAAATGAAAGTCGAAGTTTAGGCCAGTAGGACGATTATTTAATTTTCTCAATTGACACGTCATAAAAATAAATTTAAAATTACAGTTTTTTGGCTGTATTTCAAACTACAGTAAATGCTTTTTCTTCAAGATGAATCAAGTTTTTTAGTTCTTTCATAAGAATTTGTTTTGTTATAAAGTAGCAAAGACTATACAATAATATTTTATAAGTTATTTTGACTGTTATGATAGTAGCTAAATTTACATGATTTTTAACAAAATAACGGCATATTCGCTGGCACCCTGGAATGAATTTATAGTATTATTTTTCACATTTTAAATGTTGTACCGAATCCGAATACACCGTCCTTATTACAACGTAGTATTCTTTCTTGACTACAGATGGCAGTAGCAGCCATATTTGTGAATCGACCGCTGCCTATGCTTCAAGTTCCCTTTATGGTCAACAGATGAGGTGTGTGTAGTGATTGAAGCTCTTCGCTGAATAAGCAACGTAAATTTTCGCGGTAAGATTGTTTAATATAATTTATATATATTTTCTCCCTAACAATAATATAGATTTAATTTTCTTATTTTTTTAAAACCCGAGTTAAAAATATATTTAATTATTAAATTATTCACAGACAAACGTTCTTTATTATTTAACTATGCACGGTAATTAATGTTCATGATACTTGTAGGAATTTACTTTATACGCATAGTTATATATTTCATATATGTATTTATTCGTTGACTTCGATTGCTATATTTGACGGCCGTTTAATATTAACTAAACTTTTAATCGAGAGAATCATTGAAAAGGGGAGAATATTGTGGCAGTTAACTCAGAAATACTGTTTAAAGCTGCAAATTGTTCTCAGCAGTTGATTTTGCTATTATTTATTTTTCTTCAATTAAACAAATACTCCATTCGCATTTTATTTGGGAGATTTCCTTCCTCATCCGTCTCTTCGGCCACCCGCCTTACTCTTTCTCTCTCCCTCTCTCTTACACACACACACACATACACTCAATCGGCGATAGCCAATCATAGGCCGGCCCGGGGCTTACTCCTCGTGGACGAGTCCAACTTCATCAATGAGTGGTGGGGGAGTCGGGTCGATAGTGGAAGGCAAGTCCTTCCCCCCCTCCCAGACATCACGAGCATTCACGGAGCGGCGGTGCTGCTCACGCGTGTCACGGAGACGAGTGCATCGTCACCTTTTTTACCCGATACATGCGAAGGGTCCACTTACACAGCGGCAGGGGTCCGCGGACGGCGCTCTAGCTCCTGCGCGCATCTCCCCCTCTCGCCTCCTTCCTCACCCCGGGGACTCGGGCCAAGTGGACTCGTCCACCCACCACTCCATTTCAGCTGACTACCGTACTCGTGTACGCGGTCCGGGATCTCGTAGTACTAACATGACTTCGGAGAGGAGAGGTTCGCCCAAATAGTGCCTGCCTTTTCCCTCCCCAGACGAAGTAGATACCGTGGTGCCGGGAGTGCGCGGTTCCCCCTATCACCGCATCGACTCTGCTCTGCACCCGGGGCTATCGTCACTTCTCTTTCGAACGCCGTCTGAGTTGGTTGGTTCCTTCTAACGCCGGACGGGATGGTGAAGAATATTGAAAGAGCCTGTGTGCCGGCATTGCGCTGAGGAGAAGGCCCTTTTACTAACCCCCCTTTTCAAAGTGGATTCCTAGTTTCGGAAAGAAAAAGTTTTAGCGAGAGAAGAAGAAGAGAATAACTCTGCTCGCTTCCGCGGAAGTCTTGGCAGTGTTCGCAGATTTAGACTTTTTTTACGCGTGTGAATTTTTTTTACATAGTTCCGCCGACTTTTCTCTTTCTCTGCTGTTTGGCCGTGGACGACCTCTTCAAGACGTCCGGAAATACTTGTGGGAAGGATTTTTTCGGCGTTTCGTCCGATTATTATTTTTTATACGCGGATACTGCCGTCCTCGGAACGTGGATGTGTGTCCGCCGGCTGCATTTATGAGTGGAATACCGTCGAACGATCTGGCCGTTGTTCATGTCGGTCGTTCATCCACTCGCGTGACCAGTGCAAGGAAGAGAGTTCGTCGTATGTAAAGAGGAGAAAGGAGGACTCCGAAGATTTTTTTACGCAAGACTTTTCGAGTGGGAATTGTAGTAGTAACCAATAAGCTACGCGAGTAAAATATATATATATATATACATATATATATATATATATAAGTGCGTGTTGGTTTTGTTCCGGAGCGGGTCTCGCGAGAGATAAATCGCGACCCGTCGGCCTCAAAAAGAAGAAGAAGGAGAGTCGGTCTCCCGAGTGTTTGGAATAATTTTTATAAAGCCCTTCTTTACTACCCGACACCCTCGTGTAATTCCGATCCCCTTGGTGAATAATGCTCAAGTTTCTCACCCACAAATTGAGGACACAGTCTCTGAATGAAGAGCAGCCTTACCAGTACAAGGTACAGCAACAACACTTTCTCTGTCTTTTTTCTCTCGTTCTCTTTTTCTCGATCGGAAAAGTTTCCTTTTCATATCGGTCACGCGTCGGACTTTGTTTCAAAACCTTCTCGTTTTTAATTTACCCAAGGCATACATTGTTTAATTCTTCCTACTCTGTATGTCATTTTGAACGGACGCATCATTAAATAAATAAATAAACTCCCAAAGCGACCGGCGTTAAGAGTACGGGTGGTGGGACTTTCACGAAATTCTGGAATGTTTTTGCTCGTTGCGAGTTCGTCACGCGATCGGCCCGAACTCCTTCACCTTAAACGAAGGTCATCCTCGGTGATGTTCATCATCACGCCTAAGATGGCTGACGTTTTCGAGTGCGAAAGTTTGACGGTATTACTGGGATCTTGAGTGTTTTCTGTCGCCCTATAAGGGATTAGTAGCGAGGGTGAACCGATGCCGGTCAAAGAGAGTCCGTCTCTCTCTGTCCACCCGGCGTTGTTGGACATCCCCCCCCCACACGGGGGTCTCCGGCAACGCTCGGAACTTAAAAAATCTCTTCAACGTCTCGCTTTTGGATACAAATTTTTTGGATGCGTTCTTATTCAGACTCGATCCTCGTAATCTTTTTTGTTTTGTTTTTTTTACCCCGATTCCATTTTTCTTCTCGCTCCCAGAATTATCGCCATTGTCTCTTTTTCTCTTTCCGTGGCCGTCGAAGGCGGACGACGATCACGATTCCGGCACGGAGTCAGACGACGAGCACGGTGAACCGGAGGATCCGGAAAGCAGTAAGTACGCCTTTTTTTTTTGACCGGATGAAACTTTTTCCCTTTTACGTCCACCCGGTATATTCCCTCTCCCGTGTTTTGGATCGTGCGTAGGGGGATATCCCCGAGTCTGCCCCCGGTGTCGGCGGAGGTGTTCGGGGGTTGTGAATAGGGTGACCGGGGAGGCTTCTCTCGAAACCTTTTTTTCCCTTCGCCGTCTGCCCACGTCCCAAGAAGGGTTCAGGGTGTTGAAAGGTCTCGATCTCCCCGCTATATAGGGAAGAAACGTCCATCAATCTGCGGGTGCTGCTTCGCCCTCGGAAGAATTAACGTGTTTGCGGTCGAAAGAGAAATACTACATAACGTATTAGTGCCTTTTCGCAACAAAAAGTGAAAGTGGATTTTTTCTCGTGTCCCCGATTGCTTCGCCGTCGTTTCGGTCTCTTTACGGGGATGTGTGCGCGTGTGCATCCGGGAAACTAGTAAATAGAAAAGATAATGCACGTTTTGTTTCCGTTGCGTGGATTTATACGAGTGGTCGGCGTAAGAGTTTTAAGAGTTACCGCATTGTATTCCTCGAAGGATCGTTTTATTTTGTTGGGGGGGGAGATAGTACGGTTTTTCGGAGGGCGTCGTGGAACTTGTCCGCATTCCGTCGTAGGCAAGAGTTAACGTTTTGTTCCAGGTGTTCGTGTGCTTCTCTGTACTACGCTTGTGAGGTGTGTCAAGTTTTAACGAGCTGCGTTCGGATATATTACTTTCCCGAGTTTTTTTGTTAGATAAGAGGCGATCGAACAATTTTCGTGCATTCGTGTCTCCCTGCGTTCGAAGGAACGGAAAGGTC
This sequence comes from Uropetala carovei, assembly GCA_036926305.1. Taxonomy (NCBI): domain Eukaryota; kingdom Metazoa; phylum Arthropoda; class Insecta; order Odonata; family Petaluridae; genus Uropetala; species Uropetala carovei. The sequence continues at coordinate 6,015,783 of JAXCHB010000277.1, forward strand.
ATTTTCTCGAGAGTTAACTTTTAGCGACCGATTCCCCGTTTTTCTATCGCGTTCGAAGGCGTTTTCGCGTATTTCGCGAACCAACCGATTCGCTCGCAAAATTTTTTTCTTCCCGAATCGAACAATCTCCACCATTTTCTTGATCGGTTTTCTCAATTTTTTCGTTTAATTTCCGCCTCCTACGGACGAAAATAACGATGTCCTTTATCGCGTTACGTCATTTCGGAGGGCGATTCCGCTGCGCATCTCGCGGAATAATCGCTCCGATTCGGCGGAAAAGGCGTCCGGACGGGCGACCCCCTCGACGGAGATGGGGAAAGGTGGTGTGCGGCACGTCGGGGTTAGCGGAGTCGTTGAAGAAACACCATGTTTGAAGGCGAATGAAATCGTAACGATTTTTTTAATATAATCCGTCGTTGTTTAGCCCCGAAATTAAATGTTTAATATATAGATGTTGTATTTTTTAAAAACATTTCTCAAGAATCGAGTCGCGTATTTTATGTTAGCGAAGGCGAGTAGGAAAGTCTCGTCGTATCTCCGCCTCCATCGCTACGTTTATTAAAAAGAAGAATAATTATAAAACGCGAGACGTCCGCTTATTTCTCTCTTTCCCTCTCTATCCCTTTCCGAGCCTCATTAAAACTCTTTTGTTTGGCTCTCAGTCTGCAGCTCGCTCTCTCTCTCTCTATCCCTCTCTCTCTCTCGACGCCCTTCCGGAGGCGGATGCGTAACTTTTTTTTATTATTGTTTCCATACTTACACTCGGCCGTATAAAATACTTTTATGCTTTTTTTTTCGCGTAAACCGTGCTTTATTTTTCCCCGGCGCAATCTCGTTCTCCTGTCCTATGGGGGTTCCTTGCACCCCGTGCACCACCCGGGAAAAACGAAGGGGGAGGGGTATTTTTTTATCGAGCAGCACCAACCGGGTTTGCATCGGCGCTTGCGTGCCCGGGATTTCGCGTCGACGGGAACGGCTCTCGAGTTGCAGCGAAATGGTGGAGTAACCGCGCGAGATGGTTTTTTCCCCTCTGGCTCCTGTCATCAACGCTTTTAAATGTCGTGGTGAATCTCTCCGATCTAACGAAACGTAATTTTTTTTGTAAGTGGAGTGGAGGGATATATATATATATATGTATATTTAAGTGTGGTAAAAGGTAGGTTGGGAATCGGTCATTTCGCACGTTCCGAAAGGTTGTAGCGTAAAAAAAGGCGTTTCTTTAAAAAGAGAGGGGTTGTTCTTGGCACGCCGTCTCGCCGTTTTCCCCACTCCCCTGACGGAGAGAGAGAGCCTCCGCCCTCGGTTCGTCTCACAGACTTATACTACTAGCTCCTTTTCTCGATACATCCCCTTTAAGAACATCTCTCGGTCGTCTGCGAAAGTGAACGTTCTCTCTTATTCGCTCACTCCGTGCGAGCGTGCGTGCGTTTATATTTCTAGGAATTTTTTTCAGGTTTTTTGCTAGTTTGTTTTTTGGTTTGTACCGACCAAGAGGCGAGCGCGTTAGGTGTCGCCGCGCGGATCGTGAGGACGGAGGTTGTCGGAACGGTTGATTTTTTTCTCTCGTTACTAAATGAAGGTTGGCCGTGTATTCCGCGTCTTCGGAAGATTCGGGACATGTTTTAGTGCGAAGGGCGGTGTTCAGTCCGTCGCCCCGCGGCTGGAGCGGTCGTCCTCGGCGATTGGGGTCTACGCGGCGCGGTGGCTCGTAGGGTGCGTTTTCCACCTCCCCCGGTCAGAGGGCGCGGTGAAAATGGCCTCCCTTTACATCCGAAGCGATTTCGCCGTCATTTCGTCCCTTTTCTCTTTCCGAATCGGGATAATTTTTATCACGCGTAACGCATTTTATCGATAAGTCGTTCTCGCGGGGGCGTCACGGGTGTGGTTACGTCAAGTCTCTCACTCTACCCTGACATATATATATAACGTTTTTCGATGGAAAGCGGCGCAAATTCGCTTTTGAGTGCGAACGTGTGCGTTCTCTGAGTGTTTTGGACCGCCTTGGGCTCGAGCACGTTTCACGTAGTCGTTTTTGTGAGTTTTCTTGTCACGAATTGGATTTTTCGAGACGCTATTTTTGGTTTTGTTTTCGGCCGGAAGGTGTTTCTCAATGGCGCAGTGGAGAATCGACGGAGTCTGAGGGAAAGAGAGAGAGAGAGGGAAGGACCTTCTCGCTGGTTTATATCTCTCTCTCTCTCTCCCTCTCTACGACGCCTCAGGTAGAGTGAGCCTTGAAAATATCGGCGAAGCGTAAGCAGTTACATATTTCATTCTCTGGTACGTTTCTTTATGTCTCGGCTCGCGGAGTCTACGGGTACGCGGGCAAACAGCCCGCAGCGATTTCTCTTTGCCTCCTCCCTCTCCAAGTGACTTTTACCGTGTTTGAGCGTACAAAGGGAACCATTCTTCTCGAAATCTGCCTCTCTCGAGGTTTTTTTACGTTATTAAAGCCTGGGCGACCATTTTTACGTCACGGCGAGGTCGGCGAATTGTCGCGGAAGTTGCGTTCCGAGATGCTTGCTTTTTTCACCTTTCCACGAACGGGAAGTGATTTACGCCTGTGTGTGATCTCTCGTGGGCTCGGGCGGGCTTTTCAGGCATTTAACGGCGTGTGGGAGGAATGGTGCGGCAAAGACTCGTAACCGAGGTGGCTGGAGGGTATGACTTTAAGGACTTGAGCCGGTTCACACCGCCCGGAGTCTGCTGCGCGTCGGAGAAGCGTATGGATTCGCCATGAGACTTTCCGTATGCGAGACATTACCACGGAACTTCATCATTTTGCAGAGCCTTAAGAGGCGTTTTAAAAATCCTTGGTGTTTTGTGGTATTTCCTCTTAGGTATTGAGCGTACGTAACGTAATTTTTATTTAAAACACGGTGTTGACGGGAATTAGTTCGGAATTTTCGGAGAGAGGTAGCGCTGGTTTACGTTATCGACGCACCTCTTTACGCTCGTTGGTTGCCGGAAGGCTATCCGCTTAAAGCCGTGCATTTCCGTGATTTCCCGTCAAGCCAGCGTACGGACTCGCGGGGAAATTTATCATTCGGCTCTCGACGCCATGTTTGCTTTTCGAATGAGGATTTTTAACACTTAATTGGTTGGCGTAACCTGCGAAATGCGTTCGCAATATTGCGATCTCCGCGTTTTTTACGGACGGCGTATCTATCAAAACGCGCATTTTTAGTGCTTAGTACACAAATACAAATTAGCTTTTCCTTCTCTTTGTCGTGATAATTCTGTTTAGTTTTTTGAAGGTATTTCGCCATCGCAAATTTACTGGCTGCCCGATTAAATTTTTAGAGATTAATGCCGATAAGCGATCGTCGCCGATATTCCGTCAGATTCCTGAATTAAAATTTTCGGGAGAAAGAATATTAATATTTTAAACTGCAATCGGTCGGTCGACGGGAGCGGGAAACGGGTCGATTTCCAGGAATTCCGCTTTATCAGTGCCTTATACGTGCGGGATTTGAAAGCTTCTCGTATTTCGGGGATGGTGGTTGGTCGGCCCGCGGCCTCCTACGTCCGCCATCACGGATGCAGTATCCGAGCACGGAAACAGAGAAGGGAGCGCCTCTCGTCTCTCTCTCTCTCTCTCTCTCTATGCACAATAGATTTCTTCCCCTTTCTCCTTCTCCCTTATCGTTCCCTGATAAGTGACTTTGTTCGGCTCGCATAATGGTAAACGTTGCCTCGATCCCTGGTCCGGATATCGCGAAATTTAGGCTGGGCGACGCGGATTAGGTACCTATCGGAGTCGCCTTCGTCCACGGTCAAATAGAACCGTCCCGGTGGGAGATTTTCACTGTTTATCGCACCCGTAAAAGCGTCGAAACGGAATACTTTGTCCGTTTGAGATTTAACCAACTTTCCGGCGCTTCTAGAAATTGGCCGAGGTTATTTTTCATTTTTTTGCCAAGTCGCGTTTCGACGTGGGGACGAATGCAGATGTGTGAAAAATGTAAGTCCGCTTAATAAACGACGATGTATGTATCCCAGAGTTAAGATAAGAATGTGTATTTCGTTCGATTTTTATCGTTTTTTTTTGCCTAGTTCTCCGATCGCGTTATCTCATACTGCCGAGCAATGAGGGATTTCGGGTAAGACGTGTGTTAATCATGTGCAGAAAACCTCTCTCGCTGGAGTTCTCAACGCCGTAGTTGCGAAAAAAAACGAATAACGATATCGTCACCACCTTCTTCACCTCGCGTGCAAGACGGGAAGTTGACGCATTTGGTCTGAAGAGAGATTTGGAGAGAGTGGAAAAGTCGAAAAAGTTTTAACCTTACAGAAATTGGAAGAGTGACGAGAGGGAGAAAGAGAACTGTAGTAATCGTTAAACAGCTTGGGACGGCAGTTGGAAGGAATCGTGCTTCTGGTGGAACGCTGTTACGGTAGTCTCTCAGGTTGCAAGGTAGTAGTGAGCGTCGTGGCTCGGAAATGAGTTTATATTCCTGCCCGGTTTCCGTGACGACTTTTTAGCTTCTTTTCCCATCATCCCCTCTCTCTCTCTCTCGTACTCCTCCCTCTCTTTTGCATCCTTTTTCAGTTTTCCTCTTTCTCTTCCCGCTTACCCTTTCACCCTCATTTTCCTGTCACATCCGTTTTTCCTTTTTTAACCTTTTATTTTATTTTGCCTCCCACGTTCGGCAAGTCTGCTCAAGCCGTACCGCCTTCGGAACCCGGGCAAGACCGGTTCCTTCCTCCGTTTGCCCTTTTCCACACCTCTTCCCTCCCTCTGTCCGCTGTCTTCATCTCTCTCTCCGCTCCGTTCCTTTTCCACCCTTCTTCCTGTTCCCTACTTCCCCTTACCCATTCCCTCCCGTGTATGTACGTATATGGACGTTTATATTCTGCCTATTCTGCGCCACGTATCCTATCCTTTCTCATTTCCATTCTAGTATCTTTTTTTATTAGTATCCGTCGGTTCCTTTCTTCGTCCTACGTACTTTTCTTTTACTTCGCACCTGCGCTAATGAAATTGTCGTTCGCTCCTTGGAGGTTGTGTTATTTTTTTCTTTTCGCGGTGAATTGATTGCGTGCGTGATATGCAGATCCTAAAAGGAGGGGGGAGGGGTGGGTGGGGTGATAGTTCTGAGGATGCAACGTAATTGGTAAGGCTCGCATACCGAGCAGGTCGCGTACGTAGGAAGTGAGGAAATTCGTTTTTTTTTCAATGCGTAGGTGGTGGTTAATTTGTCGTAGAGGAAAGGGTTGTGTCTTCCTAATGTTGTCGCGAGGTTATTGAAATGCATCGTCGTGGCTTCTTAAGGTAAAGAAGGTGATTAACTTCAGTCCTAACTAATATTTAGACTTTTAATGCCCCTAGTCATAAACGGTGCTTGAAATCTGGTGTTGCGTGTTGACCGTCCTCAGTGGTAATACAGCGATGCTCGGTTCTCGTCATGCCTTATCTGTATCGTGTCCAGACAAGTCATATCGAGTTTCGTGATATAATTTTAGTTTTTCTGTCCATATGCGACGGTTATTACCTCTAAAAGCTTTTAAAAACGGAGGCAATCGCTGAATGCGCGTTGTTTAAAGCAGTAATTGAAGGGAAATGGTGAACGTATTTTTTTAGACGGGAATTTTTTTCTGTCCCATCCACATAAAAATCGCTCGTTCGCTTTTGGCTACCGCCATGTCAGCAAATCTTGTTTTTTCTCTCATCCTTTGTTCCTCTTGAAAAATTATCTCCCCCTCACTTCTCCCCCTACTCTTATTTTCACTCTTATCCTCCGTTCCTTTTTCCCTATCTCTTTCTCATACTCCTTTTAAAGTTTTTCCCTAATGGAACAGAAGTTCTCTAAAAATCCCTTTTCTCTTCCCAACCTCTTACTCTTTTTCCCTGCATCCATTCCTCCACTCCACCCCACCCTCCCTCTTTCCCCTCCTACCCTCTCTGTTCCCCTCTTTCCCTCCCTCTTTCCCCTCCTACCCTCCCTCTTTCCCCTCTTTCCCTCCCTCTTTCCCCTCCTACCCTCCCTCTTTCCCCTCCTACCCTCCCTCTTTCCCCTCCTACCCTCCCTCTTTCCCCTCCTACCCTCCCTCTTTCCCCTCCTACCCTCCCTCTTTCCACTCCTACCCTCCCTCTTTCCCATCCTTACCCTCCCTCTTTCCCCTCCTTACCCTCCCTCTTTCTCCTCCTTTCCCTCCCTCTTTCCCCTCCTACCCTTCCTCTTTGCCCTCCTACTCACCCTCCTACTCACCCTCCTACTCACCCTCCTACTCACCCTCCTACTCACCCTCCTACTCACCCTACTACTCACCCTCCCTCGTTCCCCTCCTACTCACCCTCCCTCGTTCCCCTCCTACTCACCCTCCCTCGTTCCCCTCCTACTCACCCTCCCTCGTTCCCCTCCTACTCACCCTCCCTCGTTCCCCTCCTACTCACCCTCCCTCGTTCCCCTCCTACTCACCCTCCCTCGTTCCCCTCCTACTCACACTCCCTCTTCCCCTCCTACTCACCCTCCCTCTTCCCCTCCTACTCACCCTCCCTCTTCCCCTCCTACTCACCCTCCCTCTTTCCTCTCCTACTCACCCTCCCTCTTCCCCCTCCTACTCACCCTCCCTCTTCCCCTCCTACTCACCCTCCCTCTTTCCTCTCCTACTCACCCTCCCTCTTCCCCCTCCTACTCACCCTCCCTCTCTCCCCTCCTACTAACCCTCCCTCTCTCCCCTCCTACTCACCCTCCCTCTCTCCCCTCCTACTCACCCTCCCTCTCTCCCCTCCTACTCACCCTCCCTCTCTCCCCTCCTACTCACCCTCCCTCTCTCCCCTCCTACTCACCCTCCCTCTCTCCCCTCCTACTCACCCTCCCTCTCTCCCCTCCTACTCACCCTCCCTCTCTCCCCTCCTACTCACCCTCCCTCTCCCCCTCCTACTCACCCTCCCTCTCCCCCCTCCTACTCACCCTCCCTCTCTCCCCTCCTACTCACCCTCCCTCCTTTCTCCCCTCCCTCCCGACTCATCTCCCTTTTTACTCGCCCGTACTGTGATCAATACGTTGTCGTATACGGTGGCAGTTTGGCTGAACCACGGGCGTTTTGGGAGGGAAAGGGAGGGGGGAGAGGGAGGGCGGTTTAACCGTGGAGGGAGAGGGGAGGGGTGTGGCGTTGACTGGAAGAGGAGGAAGGGGAACCGTAGGGAATCGTGGACTCTGTGGAGTGAGGAGGTTATTGGAAATGAGGTATATTTCTAGGCATTAAAAAAATCCGCGTGAGAAATCCATCCACGTAATTCTTCGAGCGTCGAGTGAATGATTCAGTAGGTAAAAATCTAGTGAGGTATTTGGAAGATGATACGTTTTCTGTGCTTCGCTGAAGTTATCGCTATTAAATCTTTGCTAAGTCGAGTTTTACCTCATGAAATTATATATTTAATGTCATTTAAAATCTCGACTACGTATGCAGTCGAAATCCTATTAATCGATATTATACCCTCGAATTTCGAGAGATCGAAGAAGTTATATTTCGCGTTAGTCCATTCCGTGAAGTCGACTACGCCTAATTCGATTTTTCTTTAATTTTTCACCGTATTGCATTCATATGCCAAGCTAGGGAAATCGGTGCCAATTCATTTCACGCAATCTCCTATCTTTCTCGAATAGGTTCCGATAAACAGTCTCAATACAACTTTCGACTCGTTAAAACATGCTATCCGCCCTATTGTTTGGAGGCCTGCCAATAATTCTCGCGAGTCCGTGCCTCGTATCGCATCTTCATCCTTGGTGGCTGTTCAGCTTAATTCTAAACCCTCCTAAAACGTCGCCAAATCGGTCACTCTGATAATCTTATTTACGCCGAAATTTTACAATCACCGAGGGATGTGTATTGTTAGGGGGAAAGTTAAGAGAGGATCCCTTCTATAAAAGACTTCCCTATGTAACGGCTTCTGTCCTCACCCCCCACAGGGAAGAACGTTAGTGGTGGAAACTCGGCGAGAGTAATATGTCGCACTTATGAAGAGCTGGGATTCGAAAATCGCGTGTGACAGCGGAAGACTATTTATCTCTCGGAAGATATTCCTCTCTCTCTCCCTCTCTCTCCCTCTTTCCCCGTTTCCATTGTCTAACGGCTATCTCCTCGTACCGCGATCTTTTTTCACCCTCCTTCCTACGCTTTGAGAAAGAAGGGAGAAAAAAAATGGAGGAAAACACTAGGGCTTACATATTTTTTCCATTATTTCCTCTTCTTAACCTTTATATATATTTTTTTCGGCAGAAGTAGGCTCGGATACGAAGTTCCCGTACAATGTCTGCGAGGACGGTCTCTCGCTGGCATTACGTGAGAGGCTTCTTTTTCTCCTGGCGCGGAATATCCCCCCTCCCCTAACTCCCCCCTCCACTTTTCCTTGCTGTATACGTGAAAGACCCCCAATATCTTTCTCTCCTACGTGAGCCCATTGTTGTCCACTTTTCGATGGCGTTATTCCTTCCTCCCCTTTTCCAACTCTGCCTGCTCCCCCTTCTCTCTTTCTGTCTCGTTGCTCTGTTGGACTCAGTGTTTCCAGGAGGCGTGACCGTACCTTTTTCGTCCTCCCCCCCCCCACCCTTCTCACTGTCTCCTCCCCCACCTTAGTCCTTTCTGCTTCAACTCATCCTATTCCCCTCTCTCTCTCTCTCTCTCATCCGCTTTCCTCCCACTCTCCTTTACAAACTCATTTTTCCATGTTTTTCACCCCTTTTCCGTATTCCGCGTACGTAGCGTTTACCTCCCTCTCCTTTCCAGCTGGTCTTATAGTCGTCGTTGCCACCGCCACTGCTGCAGCAGCGAGCACGACGACTCTTCAACACTACTAGGCTTCGAGTCGAATAAGAATTTCTGCCCAGGGCGAGAGAAAGAGAGAGGTTCCTCCCTTCTCCGTCACAGGACTGGTGGCGCTGTTTTCTTTGTCTCTCTCTCTCTCTTTCCCTCGGAGCGTGTTAGTGGTGGCTCGTCGACGGTTTTTATTTTGAAAGTTTAATTTTTGCTTCGCTCGCCTCCTTCTTCTTTAGCCTTTTCCAATTTTTTTTACATTAAACGCGTTTTTTTTATTTTTTATTTAGTTTTTATAATTATTACGCACGATCGCGGTAGTTTTTATTGTGTTTTAAAGCGGAAGACTACGACAGAAATTTAAAAAAAGATTGTTCTTTTTCGGTCACGCTTAATGTGGTTTGGATATCGTCGAAGCGGCGTGTTTCCTAATCTGATCCGAGATTAGATAAGATACGTAAAAACATGGACGCCCATCCAGAAGGTGCATCGGAACCTCAGGCTCGGGATCTTAACGGGCGTGGAATCTTGATGGAAATGTCTGAAACGATAATTTAAGAGTCATGGTCTGAAAGAAAAACAGAAGCGGCTTGTGGAAGTGAAATGCGGTGTCGTGGCTTGTCTTGGAACGACATTTTAGGCGTCTTCCAACTTGCATGTTTGGTTTTGTCGCGAAAAAGTCCACCGGATTAGTTTTCGATAAAACTACTGCGACGCAGTGTCTTCCTCTTGCGAAACTTAAACCTGTCGTGGGATTTTAATGCACGCTTAAAGTGAACAACCGTACTAATTCCTTTTCAGTAAGTTGTCCTGATTAGCTTGCTGTACCGATTTTTCACCGTTTTACGATAATTATGATTTCTTGTTTCATAATTTACCTTCGTTAGCTCATTTCTCGATATTTGGAAATATGTTCCCCAAGTTTTAGGCAGTTTTAACGAGTACAAAAGTAGTTCGAAATGTTCATCGATTGTATGAAAATTAATCAAAAAATATTCACATAATTAACCCGCATATTATTCTTACTTGTAAAATTTGGCATTATAAATTTTGGCAAAAGAAGCACTGATTTTTCTCGTTTATCCGTACAATGTTTCCGAATTTGTTTCTTTCTACGTTTCTTGTACCGATTTGTACTCGAAGAAATTGGTCCCTTTAGGTCTGATGGGAGTTACTATATCTTTGAAAGTCGAAATATAATCCTTCCTTTTCCTCCGAGTCTTTTACTCCGCTTGTTTTGCGTCGCGAAAGCAAACTTTGGATAATTTGATGAGCGTTAGATTAACAGCGACCATGCTCTGCGTGGTAAGTAGCGTCGTGGCCAATTCGCGGGTCGCGGAGCCTCAATATACAGCTTCTTGCGCGTAATATCTCTCCCTTCTGCTGCTACTGCTGAACTAAATTCTCGTCGCGTTCAATTACATTCGTGTTGTACATTGTCGGAGGCCTTAATTTTACGCGAAGAAAGTCGACCTCACGACCGCCAGGAATTTTCCTTTAAAATAAAAAAATTACTCCGTGACACTGTAATTAAGCTCCTTGAGTTATTCTCCCCGGGCGACTCGCAAGAGCAGAATCCCGCTTGGTGTGTTTCGAAACGCGAAAACAACTTCGAAGTACCAGTTTAAGACACGCCTTTAAAATTTTCGGATACCTTTATTCGTAGGGGGGATGCGCTCTTGCATATCCGGGAAGGAGAGTAACTTGTACATTTTAACTTTAGTCGACCTTAATAAATTCTTTTTCTTGTTATATTGTCTCGTTTTATCAGGTAAGGAGAATAAGTAAGCGGAGGCGTCTCTTTCTCTATGTGAAGTTTTCCCTGGGTTTGTATTACTTCATCTTTGAAGGAAGACTCCTTTTCATCCCAGGGTTGTATAACACCGATATTCACGTTGTTAGGAGCTTTTATCCTTCCAGGGTATGTTATTACAAGGGAGTTTGACGTCTTAATTTCCGTCAGTTTTAATACCGTCATCCTTTCATCTCCTCCGCCTATCTTTCCCGATTCCATCCGAATATGTCATTCGCTTCCAGCCAAGCTACCTAAAATGTACCTGGTGTTCTGATTACTTATTGTATCATGTTCTCTATGCATTTTCATCAACATGTTTTACCGTTTGTACAAGTTAACGTTCACCGACGCATTCATTTATCTATCTCTTTAGGTAGAATCGTAATACATCTTCATTCTCTCTCATTTTCTTCCTTTAACGGCCCATTTATTTCTTCGCTGCAATATCCACGGAGTTCCAGCCAAGTCTTTTTTTTACCGAGAGGTAAAAAAAATATGGAAGCGGATGTTTCATCTGTTTTACTTTAATTTTTATGGGCGATATTAAAATTTTAATATTTTGCTCTACGCATATGCCCCTCGCGTCGCCCTCCCGGATACAATTTTTTACGACCAATTTTCTTGTAGGAACGGTGCCAGTATTAAACAAACCGCCTTTAAGGTTGCTCGCTGAAATTTCCATTCGGAAATTTACTTGGGGTTAAAAATAAACGCGATTTACGCGTGACCAAAAGTTGATCGGGTTTTACTTTCTTTTGTTGCTGCTTTAACGTCATCTCGTGTTACGGTCCTGTCCTGTTTCGCGTATTCGTTCCTTTTCTTGGCGAAGTCTGATCTTTTCTAGTGCGTGGCGTTTTTAGACCGCCGTATTTTACCGTTGCACTGTAGTACTTACGTTCCTGGAAAAGACCGCGTGAAGTGCATAGTATTGTAGATTTCTCCGTAGCAATACATTTTAGGGTATTCAATAAATTGGAAACCGTTTCATGTTTGGGATAAAGCAAAATCGATGGTAGCACATTTCGAGGCGTTTTCCTTCTCTGTACGGAAATCGCGCAAAACGAAACTGTGCGGTTCGAGGGTTTAGTGTACCGTTATAAACCATTCGCAGTCGAGTACTTACCTTCGGTCGTGCAAGTCCGATTTTGAAATCGCAATCGCGTTAATAAACATGTTAAAATGGAAGCATTTTATGACGTTTTTAAATGGTAGCTTGTATTGATCAAGCCAAAGACAGCTCGAGGTCAGGTTTCGTAAGTAAACTCTTCTTCTTTGCTCCCTTGCAATATACATTTATGCTGTGTAAGCTTATCGCCGCTTATTATTGAAGCGATCGGTCGTAACGGGTTTTATTTTGCAGAACACGGCGAAGTTTAATTTCGAGTCCCACTCCCGCGGTTTACGCGATTAATGCGTTCCTGAAAACTGTCGTGTTAACCGAAACCGAGTAAACCGAAACCGATTTTCCGATATTTGAATGACATCTAATTTAACTTCTAAAGTAATCACTTTCCTCGTTTTTTTGATTCACTGTTATCATCTGCACCAATTTTGATCATTTTCATACCATCTTGTAAGGGATCACTAATGTTTTGAAGGATATGGATGGGCCGTAAAGCTTCGCGCAAACCGAAACGAGTGACGCAAACTCCGACCATTGTCCAAAATAAAACGGCACGTAAAGTGAAACCGCGTCAGCTGAAGTCGCGTAAACCGCGGGAGTACTGTACTAATAAAAAAGACGAGGAAAGATTTCCTTTTTTTTATCATTTTCATCTCTCTTCCATTATATGTCTTCGTGTATGGTATCAATAAAAATGTTATTTTCCGCGATTGCGAACCAATTTGGTGTAAATTACAGAGATCGCGTATGTTTCGATTAATTTGCTAAAGCCTGTGCAATCCTCTCGAGCGCTCTTAAACTGAAATGTAGGTAATCGCCTTTGGCGTAAGTTATTTTGCTCTTTGATGAAGGAAGGCTTTAATGCATATGCATAAAGAAAAAAGCGTTTAGTTATAAATGAAAATGAGGCTTGGGATAGAATGTTTTAGATGGGATGCTTTTCACGGAGGCTTGAATTCGAGTTTTTTAAAAATTTACTGTTGCTTACGTAGGTGAAATTAATGTTTGATGACGCGATCTGTGAGCTGTTAGGAAAATCTGACGTGATGGGGTTTTCAGCATCGACGGTATTTCTTTTAGCTCTTTCTGCTAGCTTTGAATCTTCCTGCGAAATGGATCAAGATAAAATGCGGATTTTCTCTCTACCAGCAACCCCGAGAACATCTTGGAATACTACTAATAACGGAGAATTTATTGCGCGAATTTCCCCATTCAATTGTTTTATTCCCACCATTTGTTTGAGTTCTCGTATATGCTCCGAAATTAGACCGTAGTTGAATCCATTGCCGTACAATCAATCCATTACATCCGTTTTATCCCCTTCCTTTCCCGGGGTGTAATTCGCTCTCCCGCCACCCCACCCTAATGGCGCTGTTTACGAGGCCTCTGGTGTGAGGCTAGGGCACAGGGTGGAGCAAATAAAACTGCGTTGGATAAGGGTGACCTATGCCATCCGTTCCCCTTCACTTTCTCCTTCCACCTATCCATCTCTTCCTTTCTTCCTCTCTCTCTCTCCCCTTTTACCCTCCGTCTGTCTCCTACGCCCGAGTTATCCTTCTCCCCTTCATACCCTGCCGAGGAATCTTTGGGCAGGAGATAGGGTGGAGGAAAGAGAGAGACGGAGGGTTGTAGGGGGTGGGGGCAGGAGGGGGGGGGGAGGCGGCTGAAGTTGAGAGGGAAACTGACTGAAGCTTCGGGGAAGTTATCTTGCGTAAACGGAATTCCCTTCTGTGACAGGGTTTATTCTCGGTAGACCCCTTTTGGCTGATATGGTGTGGGGGAGGGAAGGGGGGGGAGGTTTTGAAGGAAAGGAGGGAGAAAGAAATGGGGTTTTTTTTGTAGGGGGTGTGGTTGGGGTAAGGCGTTCTCTTTAAGTCGTGCGGATATGGAGAGAGATGGAAATTTCGTATGGTTTCTGGGAAGATATGGTTATGGTAGGAGGAGGAGGAGGGGTTTTAAGCTCGGCGTGGGTGGAGAATTTTGAGTGGTTGGGAGGAATGGAGAGAGGATGGATGGATGGAGATGTTCCCCTTCGCAACCATCTCAATCAATTTGTAAAGCGTCCCGTTTTGTGCGACGTTTATCGAACGTGAAGTGAATTTCGGGATATCCTCGTCTGTTATTTCGGAGTTCTGTTAGGATGATAAAAAATCTATTTTCGTAACCGAAAGGGAGTTGAATTTATTTTTAAAAAAAGTTTTTTTTGTATTTCATCTCGCGTCATTTTTCGTCTTTCTCTCCCTGTTCGGGACCCGTCTCATATCCTTCTCTTTGCTGTCGTACGGTTCTTGGAACTACGAAGCCGGTGGTATTTCTTTCCTACCCTTGTGCGAGTATGGGGAAATGGTCGAAAAAATGTTTATTACCGGGATAAGTCGTTGGTAACGATTCATATTCTTTTACGAGATCGTAATGCGGAAGTGTTTTTTTTTACCCCAAGAGTCGGTGATTTCCCGATCCTTGTTCGACCCTCAAATGTATTTCGGAATCCTTGGCATTTATGTTTTTTTGTTGAGGAAAAGGTGCGTGGATGGCTCTAAAAATTAGGTTTGAGTGAAGAGAAGTCGGGGTACGCAAGCATGGACGGACAAAAATTGCTGGTGAGGCAAGATGACAAGGTCCGTACCATGTGTACGTCGAACTGGCTTGAGGTTTAATTAAATTTCCGCGTAATAGTTCTTTGGCGGTTTATCGGGAATTGCGCAGCTGCATATGCATTTTTTTCAATTAGGCTTAAGAAAATGACTTTATTGTGATAGGACTACAAACGGTGCAAAAAAAATTCAGGGGACGTTTAATTAGTGATCTTGAGACGAAACGTATGTGCGACCTGGCGACTTCCGCTATGCGACGATTTCAACGCTTCGTGGTTCCCGGCATCGAACTCGGTTCACTCGAACCGGCGGACGCTAGCTGCCGTCTTCAATAGTTTTTCATCTTCCGGAGTCTGCATTTCTATATACAACCCGGGGTGTTTTTTCTTCCAGAATCTTCTCTTCCGCCGTTCTCCCGGAGACATACGCCCTCACCGGATATTCCTCTCGGTGCGATTTTCGCCCTTCAAATGTTCTTCCCCCCCCCCATTCCACATCCTCCTGTTTTTATTTAACTTCCATTTCCAAATTTTTTGTTTCGACTCCTTAAATAAGACCGTCGAATTCGTCTAGTATTTGCTCGGTTTTTTTCTTAAAGAAACATTTTTATTTCGTTCCAACGAAAAGTTTTATTGCGGCACTTTATTCTCGTTTTTTCCCCTCTCTTTTTCGAGACATTACCCCGGACGGAAATGACTGTTAGCAGTTGGTTCTCTCCCTATAGCTCTATCTCTCTCTCCCTCTCCCCCCCCCCCGTTTCTCTCTCCCTCTCCCCCCCCCGTTTCTCTCTCCCTACGTCCTTGTCTCCCCCTCTCCTTGCTCCGACCGAACAATGAGATCCTTAAGAGCGGTATCTCGAAGGTGAATGCGATAACGTATCTTCCTCCGCCTCTCCCACGCTCGCGTGTGTGGTAAAATAATTTTGGAATCGTCGCCCTTGAATAGCTTCGGGTGAACGTGAGGAAGAGGCAGCGGAGCGTGTGGTTTTACTGCCTGACCGTTTCGAAATTTTGTGAGAGCTGGAGAGAGAGAGAGAGATAGATAGTTGAGGTGGTGCGTTATTTTCTTTGTAGCGAGTCGGCGGCGCCGGATTTAATAATAGCTCGTCAATTTTTTTACTCGAATTATGCAGAAAAGTTCGCGTCGAGACGCAACGGAATCCTCTCTAATACGGTGCTATTCAAAATTTTTTTTCCAAAAATTTCATCGCGTAGTTAGGGCATCCACATTTTTTCGGGAAAAATTTAAAATTTCTCCGAAAGAATCACATCGAAATCATCGCGCCGAAGTGGGAAAAATGTGCGCTTACTCTGTACGGTTACCAAATAGTTTATGTAATCAATTTAGTGAAAGTGAAACTTGAAGTAGATGATGGATTATGGTATGCGAGACAACTGAGATAACACCAAGATATTGTCGGTACCACTTTCAGATACATCTAGTGCCACTTTAGGTATCGGTACCACGCTTTGAATGCCACCGATCTTATACTCCGCGCAGAGTTCAACGTAATTCAACTAACGAATCGCGTAATGCTTTCCGGTCGTACTTAACTAATTAGCGGGTGTTTTAAGAGGCGGAAAATCTCGGATAAGAGTCTCCCATTCTCCTCCGAGATCATCCCGTAGCTGCAGCGTAATTTATTTAATGCTCTTTGAGAGAGATAATGCGTCCTTATTTCTGGTGCATAAACATAAATGGAGTTATCGAATAAAAAAAACCGAGCGTGCATTGGCGCCGTGCCACGCTTAACTTGTTGGCTTCTTTCGGTTATACGGAAATTAACGATGCAAAGCCTTAGAAGAAATGGAACTAACTGAATTCGTGGACGACGGACTGGCGATTAACCTCTCCTCCCTTTCGCCCCGACGTGGTATTCTGCCGAGTCGAAGATTTAATACGATAAAGACCCCCTCTAACCTCCGGTCGTGTGAAGGGAAGAGGAGGAGGCAAGACGTCTCGAACACGCACGTTGCGTGACAGAAGTAAACTGTTACAGCGTAAAACTTAATGTCACCCCGTTTCCGCTTTATTCAGAAGGCTATCACGGGATTGCTGCCATGCGAGACTTATAAATGCTCTTCTCAGAATAAGGCGATAACCTTTTTAGTCTATGTCGCACCTCCCCCCCCTCTCTCATTCTCCTCTTCTCTTAAAGGGTAATTTCCCATGCATGGGTTTTGCTCGTCGCGTTTGCTGGCGATTACGGAGCAGATGTTTTCGCTCGCAGTCTCTTCGATTTTTTCCTTTTTTTTCCGTCAAACTTTCGTTGCAGTTTGTTAATAAAAAAAATGAGGAATCTCCGCCCTACTCGATGGGCGGTGATTTTTCTTTCCGATTTTGTTTTGTTAGATCAGCGACTCCCAAAATGGATGCCGCGGCTGATTTTTAGGGTGTTGCAAAAAAATAAGTTCAGTAAATACATCAACGATTTGAATGTACCTAATTTTGGGCAAAACTTTTTCCCCGTATTAAATTGATTGTGGCGTAGTACCAATAAATGGATGCGTCCGAGGGTTGTAATACTCCTACTTACAAATATAAAAAAAAGCCTGTTTCAAGGTTGGATTGTCGCGAAATTCCGCTTATCCTTTAAAGGGTGCCGAGCCTACAAAAAGTTCAGGAACCCCGCTCTATTAGATCATCGATTTTCCTCGAAAACAGTCGTTTAGTAATTTTTTCAGTCGATTATTTTTAAGCTTTTACGTCTCGTCATGATTTGTAAGAGTTGATAGCCGCGTTAACCCTTTTCCGGCGGCACTCCCGATTCGTCCGTTTCGATAATTAATTTACTTTTCATCGGCGTCGCCGCCGTGTAGAGACTCGTCCGGTTTCGGATGTACTATTCCCTCCTCGTCGCGAGGACACAATCGACGATCCTCCTCCTCCCCAAGTGCCACGCGGGGCCTTCCCTCTCTACCCCCTTTGCGTCCTTAACGGACGTCCCGAGGACGTTATATTTTGTCCAACCGAATGAGTCGATTCTTTTTTTTCCCCCTCAAGTCACAACCTCCTTATGTAGTTTCGAAACCTTTAAACTCGTCTTTAAAAATTCCTTACGGACTATGGATGAGAAAGGTGTCTCGTAAAGAAGGACGGGACGGCGAAGAACGCACAACCGGTCGGGTGCAGTCCCGATTCGGTAGAGACGACTCCCCTTGTAACCTCCAAGTCTCTCCCTCTCTCTTTTATCTTTCTCTCTCTCTCCCTTATCTCTCTCTCTCTCCCTTATCTCTCTCTCTCTCTCTCTATCCTCCCAGCCTCCATGTCTCCTGCAATTGAGCGGCAGTCTCACAGACCTCTCGGAACTCATTCTAAAGCCATTTAACAGCGCATTTGAGAGCTGATCAACGTGCAGCAACCTAATTTGAGCATCGTTTTCTGTGTTTGTCGGTTGGAAGGAGAGTAGGGAGGAGGGTAGTGGGTGGGTTTCAAACTTTCCTCTTCCTCACACTCTTCTAGTGCATTCTCTCTCCATTTGTCCTCCTCCTGCCACTATAACCACCTTTTAACCCCGTCTCTTTCTCCCTGTCTCTTCCTTTCTCCCCCATCCCCCCCCCTTTCTGGTGCGTCGTCTGCGGGAGTTGTTAATACGAGGAAGGCCTTAACGTCATGTCTCTGGAAAAGTGGTGTGGGTTAGTTAGCCTCTTATGGGAAACGGCGGGGATATGTTGAGGAATGGAGAGAGATAGAGGAGGAGGGGGGTGGAAGGGGTGGGATAAATGGGTGGAGGGTTGGGTCGTTGGGAGAAAAGGGAAAGGAACGGTTTGCAGTGTAACCCGCTCTTCCAGCTACCAAGTGAAATGCGCGCATGAGTACATAACGTGTAGGTCTGTGTGGTGGAATTTTGTGCATGCATGTCTGCGTACCCGAACTTCGATAACTGCAGACGTATTGGAAACTCTGTGCAATGGAATTGTTAATAACTGATTTGTAACTGATTCGTCATAACGAGATCGTTAAGGAAATACTCGTTTATAAGACTTGTTCTAGACATCGTGCGAAAAAGTGTCACTCTGTTATTTATTATAAGGATCTCGTTGCAGATTATTAAAATTCAAGGTCTTCGAAGTTTATAATAACTAGGTTTATACTCTTATGTAGTTATTGATAATCTTCATATTGTAGTCTTAGATGTTCATCTGTTTATGCAAGCTCATAATTTTTGCGCAGGCTGTGTTGATTTATTGAAAATGGGATCCTAGTGCGCATTGTACATGGCTTGCCCAATCCCATGTCTTTCTGACCCTGAACCCTCTGCCTTTCCTTGTTCTTAGTCTTTGCCTTTACTATCACATCCCCTTCGTCATCGTCTCTTTAATTTCCTGCAAGACTTTCCTCATATCTCATATGATACCATCTTCCTCCTCCCACCACTTAACGATCTCTCCCTCCATCTCGGTCTTTTTCCTCTCTCACTTCCTCTTCGTCTCTTTCTCTTTTCGTCCCTTCGTTATTTTTATTCCCTCGCGGATGATTAATTCTCCGCATCCTCTTGTTTTTTTCTCTTCTCCACCCGTTCTCATTTCCTTCCCGTTTTGTTCGTCTGCCTGATTTATCGCTCCGGCAATCCTGGCGTACTCCCTATTCCCTATTTATTATTTCCCGTTTTTATTTTCCCCCATCCCTTAAAAACCCTTTTCCTTTCCCTTTTTATACTTTATCCGTCCCATTTTTTTGTAATTTAAAACCTTGTATCCTCCTCCGATCGATCATTCTCTATCACTTCCTCCCTCACCGTCCGTGACGTTTCTTTTTCTGCATCTCTCCTTTCTTTCGTCCCCTCTCTTCCTCACTCCCACCTCCCTCTCCGCATCCTTTTCCCCCCTTTTTCTACCTCCATTCTCATCCCTCTTTATACCTCCATTCTCATCCCTCTTTATACCTCCATTCTCATCCCTCATTCTACCTCCATTATCATCCCTCTTTCTACCTCCATTATCATCCCTCTTTCTACCTCCCCCTTGCTCCGTCCCCCTCTCCCTCCTTTCACCATCCCCATCTCCCTCCTTTCTCCATTACCCTCCCTGTTTCTCCAGTCCCCTCCCTCTTTCTCCCTCTCCCCCTCCGTCCCTTTTTCCCTCTTCCTCCCCCTTTCTCCATCTCCCTCCCCATTTCTCGCCTACCCTTCCCATTTCTCCATCTCCCTTTCACCCTCTCTATCTTCTTTCTCTTCTCTCCCTCTTCCTTTCCCTCTCTCCCTTCCCCTATCTCCCTCTCCGTTCTCTCTCTCCCTTCTCTCTCTCCCTTCTCCTCTCTCTCCCTTCTCCTCTCTCCCTTCTCCTCTCTCCCTTCTCCTCTCTCTCCCTTCTCCTCTCTCTCCCTTCTCTCTCTCCCTTCTCCTCTCTCTCCCTTCTCCTCTCTCTCCCTTCTCCTCTCTCCCTTCTCCTCTCTCTCCCTTCTCTCTCTCCCTTCTCCCCTCTCTCCCTTCTCCTCCTCTCTCCCTTCTCCTCCTCTCTCCCTTCTCCTCCTCTCTCCCTTCTCCTCCCTCTCCCTTCTCCTCTCTCTCCCTTCTCCTCCTCTCTCCCTTCTCTCTCTCCCTTCTCCTCTCTCTCCCTTCTCCTCTCTCTCCCTTCTCCTCTCTCTCCCTTCTCCTCTCTCCTTTCTCTCCCTTCCCCCCTCTCACTCTCCCCCTTTCTCCATCTTCCTCCCCATTTCTCCATCTCCCTTTCTTCATCTCCATCCTTCTCTTCTCTCACCCTCTTCCCTTTCTCCACCTCTCCCTTACGCCGTTTCTCCCTCCCTCCCTCGAAACCCGCCATAACTCTATCATTGATTCAGATCGTGAATCGCCTGTGTCCGTTCAGGTTCCAGCTTCCATTCCCTCGCCTTGTTCCCTCCTTTTTTGTTCTCTGTTCGGCTCTTTTTTTTTTATTCGTTCGTGTTTTGTTTCGGTGCCACGAATTTTTATAGGGCGGTCAATATCGGATCTAGAACTAACGAGACTTTAAAGGGGAGAGGGAGTGTTGGGGAGAGGAGTAGGACGATGGGGTGTTTTTTTTTTTTTTTTTTTTTTTAGACGAGTCGCTATTAGCAGCGCAGTGGTGTAACACTGCGGATTCTCTCCCTTTCTCTAGCGGAAAAATAATAAATGGACGGCTCGTTTTCGCACCAGGAAAATCATCTTTAGGGTGAGAGGGAATGGGTGGGTAGGAGAGGGGGGAGATTTGGATTTCGCTTCCTCGAGAAATATTCGCGCGGAGTCACGTACGACGCGTTAAGTACGTGCCTTATTATTCTTAGCTCTCTCTGGTGTCCTTGCCTAGTTCGGTGTTCCGCCTCTTGTCACACAAAGTCTAGCCCATCGGTTCGGGGCCATCTCTCCCTATCTCTCTCGTGGGAAGTAGGGATTGTCCGTACCGTGAAGGTTGGTCGTTTCGTAGTGTTTTGTGCGCAAGTCGTGCGCGTTTTTGTTCGCCGTCTTGTTTCCTCTTAAGGCTAACTTTCTCGGCTGCTACCCATTTTCTTATCATTCTGCCTCGCGCGTAGAGTTCGTTGGGGATTATCGTCGGTGTTTAGTTTTTTTTGCGTCGTATCCGTGGACCGTCGTTACGAGCCTCGTTTTAGAAACGGTTTTGTAGATTTCGGCGCTAAACGCGCGCGAGGAAGTCTTCGCATAACGTGTTCCTTCGCTCTCGATCGCTAATTTCTAGGCGTACTTTCGATTATCGCTGACAAGGGCATTGGGTAGATCTTACTAAGCGCCTTTTCCTGTCTGGATTGCTCGAAGTAGCGGAGTAGAAATACAGTCGGTAACTCTCACTTTTATAACGCGGAGATTATTTTTCCAATTTTATATTCGCGTTTGGTGTCCCGTAGATTACATCGAGAGCTATGGGTTTTGTTTCGGGGCTGTTGGTTATTAATGAATACCAAGTTTCAGTATTTGATACGAAATTATTTCGGTATGCGCCGGCAACGCTGTGCCAATATATTTGTCCTCTGTGGGCTTTCTGCTGCTAGCAGTTTAATTATTTCGGATATTTTGAGTGAACACAAATTAGTTATTGATATTTTCATTAATCAGCGTGATGGAAACGGCATTCGATTTCGGCATCGGTTAAATTTTATTCCTTAATATATGTTATCCGAGAGTTGTTCCAGGAAATGAATAAATAATAGTATGTCTCCGTTCCATATGAGTACGTTTACTGGGTTAACTTTTTCCCCCATATCATTAAAACTTACGATGTTATATTTTTTCGAGTATTTTCTTATCCTTATCGCTAAACTCCGACCAGAGTACCGGTTAAAATTTTCTTCATTTTTATATCAGCGTTTTCTGATTGCTCATTGTTTTAGATAACCTCATAATCATCAAATATTCGCGGTGGTGTATTACGATATTTGCGTTTTTTCATCTGAAGTGCTGATAAATTGTAACGATACGACCGACGTAATGAGATTTTGTTTAAAGAGCGTGGATGAAAAACATATGGCGTTATTGCCGTTCGGTTAACTGAGAACTTCTCTCTCTCTCTGGGGATTATTTTTGGCGTGTGCGTTATCTGGAATTGGATTCTGCGGTCGTTGTCACAGTCTTATCGCTGACCGATTTTTAGACCTCTTTCTCTCGCGTTGGCTTGGTCTACCCCTACCATCGTGTCAGCCTTACTTGGGTGCATAAGGATTTAACTTCTGCAATGAAAGATGGTGATTGCAGCATGAAAACGGGAGAAAATCACGTAGAGGTATTGGAAAATGAAATCGACTTTTGTAATATTAATTATTATAATTAATTTTATTTATTTATTTACACAGGTACTTGCAATTAGGCAAAGCCAGGTGGCAAGAAAGATACAAAAAAATGACAAATAAATATAAAATCTGCTCGTGAATATTGGCTTTAAACTCAATGTTCTTATTTCAGCATTTTCTTTCTAAACTAAATTTATGTGAAACATACTTTAAAAGCGTTCTAATAAGAGGTTCAAAGTCATCGGTAAAAATTTTATACATTTCGTTACGGTATAATTGTATTTGTGAAAATTTGAATTTATCGTAAAACTAAATATATTTCGGTACTACCCTTCTTGAATGCAAAAGCTAGTCCAAAAATATTAATACAAATGAAAGTTACATGATAAGGTCTTTTTACTAAGTGCGAAGAACATAAATGTGTGGTAGTTACTGTTTTTCAAAGTCGATCCGTCCTGAGGGAAACGAAAGAGTTGTCCTTTTTGTCATCTCGCGTTTGTTTGCCTCCCAAACACTGCGGAAATCTTCGCGTCTTGCTTACGTGGTCATTAGAAATTCTCACTCCCGCGATTTGGGGTCGGGAAGAATAAACAGTAATAACAATCTTCGCCGCATTCATGGAACGTCCATTTCATGGCGTCCGTCGGACGCATAATTCGACATCCATTCTCGTTCCGTGAAAGATTCCGCCTCTTTTTTCGCTTCAAATGGAGGCATTAAGAGTCGTTTGCCGCCCTCTCCTCCCCCTGCCGCCCCCGTCTACCCTATCCTCCCCCCCCATCCCCCCACCGCCTCCCCCCTTGACTCGCCCATCTTCCCCGCCGCCCTTAACCAGCTGCGCTCGTAGGAATAAAAAAAATTGGGAGGAGGAGGAGGATGCTCTCTCTCTCTCTCCGTCTTCCCCAACCGACGCCCTTTCATCAACCGTTTCTCTCTTTCTCTCTTTATAAACTATCTTACGCTCTCCCCTGTCTCTCTCTCTCTCTCTCTCTCTCTCTCTCGACTGCTCGTCATCCCGATTCTTCCCTCGTATGTGTCACACTAAGGCCCTCCCACTCAATCATTTTGGGGCCACCGCCCTATCCCTCCTCATATTTTCGCCTCCCTACCCCCACAGGGTTCCTTTCTAGCGTCAGATGATTTCGAAGTGTATGTTTGGGGGGATGGGAAGGAGGCGAGAGAGGGTTGGGTGTGGATGGGTGGGAATGGTAAAGAGGTAGGGAGTAGAAAAAAGTTGCGGAGGAGGAGGGAGGATAGAAGACAAGGACAGGGTTAGTTCCTTTTAAGCGGTTCTTATTTTTTTTAAAGCAGCCAGTCAATTTTTATCTTAAAAACTTTTCCCGGTTGCGTTAGGATCTCTTTGAAGGTAATTTTTTTTCTCTCCCCATTGCTCGTTTAATGCGGATATATCTGATCGCACTGTTTTACTTTCTCCATACGTAGTAATGGGAAAGTATTGTGTTCATGAAAAAAATCGACTTCGAGATTTCAAAGGAAATACACGTTTTGAGGTCCCTAGAACACGTTTAGACTATTTTCAGAATTATGTCTGTGTGTGGTGCGTATGTGTGTGTATGTGATTGTGGGCGCTCTAACTCGAAAAGTACTTGCTATATCATTACTAAATACCATATATAACACTTAGGTATGAGCACGAAGAGCTGACTAGTTTTTCGACAATACCGGTTAATCGGAAGTTTCGGTTTATTCGAAACCCTATTCGGTTTATGCGAAATATCTCCGTTAAAATATCATTATTGTATACACTACAATTCTGTACAATGTTTATAGAGAATGTAATTTCCTACAACTTTCATGTGAAACAATTTTCCATAGCAGTTATTGTTTAGGAATTATTTATAAATAATCGGTTTTTTCGGTTTCCGTCAAATATCTCCTTAAAAACGTCGTTATAGGTGAACTTCGTGAGGACCAAAGTTGTAGAGAATAACATTTTTTCCAACTTTTGTTTGAAAGAATTTTTCGTAGAACCATCCATTTCGGAGATATTGAACTTTTTCGTAATTTCCAGTATACAGCGCCACCACCATATAGCGGTGAATTATGTAAACATATTCAAAATATAATTTACGGCAATAAGGACGACTGTACTCTTTTACGATACGAAATAATAATTTTGCCTTATAATGCTATTCATAATAATTTAAATATCTATACCCCAAATATGGAGAAAGCCATGTGTTGGCCACATCAGATTTTTTTACCTCTCCGTTAAGGCGTTTTTTTTTAGTTGCTCGAGTTTTTGAAATGTTGTGTGACAGTAATGTTCGGTAGTTCGTTTTTTTTGTAATTCTGGAGCGGCGGATTCGATCCAGATGTTTTAGACGAGTTTTGAGGCAGTGAATGGCATGTTTAGTCTTTTGCTGCCGATGTCGTTTTGGAACTGCCTTATTTAGTTGCATTTTAATTAACGATTCTCCCCTTCATTCGTTTTTATGTTTAATGCACCGGCATCCTCTGCTAAACCCGTTACTTCCTCTCTATTTTAAAAATTGACATTTTTATATACATATAATTTTGTGACATGACTATTTTGTTTTTCCGTAAGGTTCGAGTTTCGACTATATTTAATATCCTAGTTTTTCCAGAACAAATAAGTACTTAAGTTTGTTATGTGCTGTTATTTAGTTATTGATCATTCTCCAGCATGTTATTCACACTAAAGTTGAACCTCTAATTACATCTTTTAAATTTGCAAGTTATTCACATTCGAAACTCTTTAACCGGAACTTTAAAAATGCGAAAATTTCATTACTCAAAAAGTATTTTTTTTCTTCGAGTACTCCAGATCTACTCTTACTTTCAACTCCAAATGCAAAATTTACCTTCAACTATATTGTTTGTCTTTAGTCAGGTAACACGCGGTATTTTTTGGAGTCGATCAAATTATTAAATTAATCAGCCTTTAAAATAAGAAAAACGTCGCATTCTTTTTGCGTATGAGAGAGGTCATTTTTTTTGGAGAGAGCTCCGTACCACCGCTTGCTCCCTCACGTGAATTTAGAAATGTATGCTGAAATTTTCCTCTCTTTCGGAATCCTCCGTAGGTTTCTCTGCCTCGCTAACGTATTTTTAGCCCTCATTTTTTTTAAACAGCGCACTCTAAGCAGAGTGCACGAGGGATATATTTCTTCCCGGGGCAGCGTGTTGTAGCGAGCTGTGGAGGTTGTGTAGGGAGAGAACGAAGGGGGGAAGGGGGGGAGGCGGGACGGCGGGTAGTAGCATGCAGTGGGGTGTCTGGTGCGCCCTCTCTGAACGCGGAATTGCACTTGCATTGCCCCGAGGTCAATTGCAATGGACTGCCGGCAGTGTGGCATGGGCGAGTACTCTTCGCCTTCTGATTGTTGCCTGCCCTCTGCAACCCTCTTCTCCTCTCTCCTCCTCTTCCCCTCCCCCTTTCCCCCCCAGCACCGTGACCTCGTCCAATCTTCCCTCGAAATCCCTTCCCCCCCCCTCGAACTTCCTCCCCCCCATTTAATCCATCCGAAGCCGTTTCCATAACTCAACTTCGTTATTTTTCAAGTTGATAATGGGGTGGGAGAGCCATATATCGAAGTTTTTTGATAGCTCGAAGGAAATTCATAATCTTTTATTTTTTTCGGTTGGTATCATTTCGCGGGATAGTATAATATCTGGCTTCTGTGTCGTTTATTTGAGGAAATGTCTCAGGTTTCGTCAAATCCGTGTATTCTCATTTTTTGAGATCCAATGTCTACTCCAATTGTTTATTTTTTGCGTATTTTAGGAACGATATGGAAATTAGGTGAGCTTAGTACTTCATTTTTGTATATTTTTAACGAAGCCAGCACTGTGTATCGATTTTTTCCCCTTTATATCGTTATAAAGATGTTTTTATCTATTTATTATAATCCGTATCATTAAAAAAAACAAGGTTCCATCACGCTGCGCAAGCGGGAAGGCTGTTAAAAAAACAACTTTCATAGTTATCCGGATAAGTAACATATTCTCGGAACGGTTAACTCATCCAGGGATGCACCGGTTTATGGTTCTTTCCCTTCTTCCCCCGACATTTTTAAAAACTCAGACGAAATAACAATTTTTTTTGCTAACGGTCTCGCCTTACTTTTCCTTCTCGTTCGCCGTGCCTTTTTCCCTCCCCTCCCACTCCATCATCTTTCTCAGTCTTCTCTTTCTAAGGTCATAATTTTCTGCTCCCCAGAATTCCAATTTTTAATCCTGGGTGGAATCCTTCTGTAATATAGCTGCTCCGATAAAGAGGTTTTTTTTTCTCTCTCTCTCGAGTTTGGCGAGGTGGGGTAAAAGGGGGGAGGGGCTTGAATGGAGTTGAGGGGAAGAGTGGGTAAGGGAGGTGAGGGGAAGGGAGGGTTAAAAAAGGGGGAGGGGGGGAGAACGGTCGGGAGGGAAGTGCGGAGAGAGAGCGGGAGGAGGAGATTTTTTCGAGACTGGTTTTTTTTGTAATTCCGGGACTAAAGGAATCGATTCCTCATTTCGGAGTAACTTTATAATCGTCTCAATTTCCTTAATGTAGGTTTTTTATTAATTGATCTATTACCTTGCCCCTCTTCGTGCGCCATTTTGTTTTGTTTGTTCGCTTTATGTCGGTTTTTTATTTGTTCGATTCCGCTCGTGTCCCGTTGAGTCGGATTAGAATTTTCGATTCCTTTTGCTTGTTTTTTTCCCCGTGGCGTATATATCCGCAGTTTTGCGAATTTTGATCTCTCTGTGAAAACCCGTCAATCCGTCGTTTGTTTCCGGTGTAGCTTTCTGGAAGAGAGGGATTTATTCTTTTAATCTCTGTTTCGTTTTATTCTCGGAAGCCTTTATGCGGTAATAATTTAGGATTTTCTATCTCGAAGATCTGTTTTAGACTTTCCAGCTTTTGATGGAGAATTAATCTCGCTGGGAGAGTATAACTTTAATTTTACTTTCCGTTTTATTTTCAGATGTTGATCTTTAGGGAACATTTTTTAATTTTTTTTAGTAATTCTCTCGCTTCTCGCAAAAATTTAAAATATGTTTTTACTATTTCGCCTTTCTACCATATACAGAAATAGCCCATTGGTCTGAAAAAATGAGATTATTTTTCTCTCTCCGTCTCTTCATATTTCTACGGAGAAAAGAATAAACGAATTTCTTCGGAAATTCGTCTGCGATTTCAGCCGCCTTAACGAGTGCTCACCGAGTTTCCTAGGGACGATAAATATTTATAGAATATCGTCTAACTCCTCGCTTTTCTTCATCAGAAAGCTTCATCCGATTGTCGCAGTTTTTTTTGTTTCCTACTTTTTTGTTCGACCCGACCGTCAAATAGCCATGTCATCCTCATCCTCTCTCTAACTTTGTCGTCCACCAATTAAAATTTCACGGGTTCAAGTACCCGCGTGATGGAATTATAGGATTATCCGGCAAGAGAGGGGGAAGGGGCACGTGTTAATTTAAATCTAATTAGATGGAGAAGGGTGATAAGGTTATAATCTCAGTTACGAGAAGAACGTAATGAAAACTTAAAACTCCTCCGTGTTTTAATTCTCGCTAGGAGATTGCGTCGTCGCGGTGACTACAGCATTTACAACAATACTTCACCCCGCCGTGTTTAATTATTATCTTTTTTTTTAACATTCGCCTGCGTACCTCTCGCTCTACCATCGGCCACCGAGGAGAATAAAAAAAAATAAAGAAAGAAAACTCCTTGCACCGCGGAATTTTTCCCTCGCAGAGCCACTACAACGTTCTTTTTTTCTCTCTCTCTCTCTCTCAATAGAACGCTTCTCTAGTATGCGTGCGCTCACGAAATTCGCGTGCCAGCTTGCACTCTCATCGGGATTAAGTTTCCCTTCATGCATATACATCTGCTTGCTCCGTGATACATCCACTCCCACTCCAGTAGGAGGATGGGATGGAGAAGAGTGTTGTGTGGCTAAGGGGGGAGGGAGGTGGGAAGGGGGTGTGGGATGTGAAGGGGGGAGGGGAAGCGAGTCGCGGGGGTATGCCGTGGTCCCGCGTTGTTAGCAATGGTGATGGTGATGTGGTGCATGTATGTGGGATTGTCGGTTCCTATGTGTGTGTGTGTGTGTGTGTTGGGAAGAGCGGGGTGACGTCACGCGGGCTGCCTGCTAGGTCACGTCCTGGCCGTCCTCGCAGCGTTGCCGCTTCGAACCTCGGCGACGCGGCGTTGCCGTTGCGCGAGCAACATCGATCGTTCTTATCATTCTCACTCTTCTTTTCCCTCCCTCTCTCTCTCTCTCACTTTTTACTCGCTTCCCTTTCACTCCCTCCCACCCACCCACTTCTCCCCCTGCCGCACACTACCACCCTTCTCACTCATCCCACATTTGCCTCTCTCCCTTTCCTCCCCCTCTCTGTCTCACTCCATTTCCCACTCCTTCCTTCCTCCCACTCCCTCCAAACCCTCAGAAAGACGGATCATCATCATTATCGTCATCTTGGCCGTAATGAGCGTTAATTAGCGCCTCCTAGTGATACCACTCCCAACTACCGTTGCCATCCCAACCCTAAGAGAGACAGAATGCGCGAATCTGCCTGGGGTGGGATAGGAATTCGGGTTCTGTGAGGAAGAGAATAGGAGAATAGATGTATTCGGGGGGGGGGGGGGAGGAGGGGGTTGGAAATAGGTGGGGAAGCGAGGTAGTGGGGAACGTGTAGTGATTTCATTGAAGTAAGGAACGGGAAAAAGAAGTCTCCGAGGGTTGAGGAGCGTAGGGTATTATTACTTTAGCGGCGAGGAGGAGAGAGAGAGAGGTGAGGAAGAGAGAGGGTTTTGAAGAGTAGTAGATGGAGAAAAAAGGGTTGGTAAATGGAGTACAAGGGGGTTGGTTGGTGGCGGCGGTGGGATCGAGTGGGGTGAGATATATAGTATGTGGACGGAGTGAGATGTAGCGCGCGCGCTTCTGAAAATGCATTTCGTTGATTGCTTTTCAAGGAAGTGTATCGCTTTCAGAGGCACGGGGCGTGTGGATGGAAGAAAAGGGGATTGGAGGGGGGGAGTGGGGAGGGGAGGGGGGAGTGGGGAGGGGAGGGGGGAGTGGGGAGGGGAGGGGGGAGTGGGGAGGGGAGGGGGTTGGGAGATGTTGGCGCTGGGATTTCTCCTTCGAAAACCTCATCCCGAAAATCTTTCTCTCTCTCTCTCTCTGTGTACCTCCTCCTCTCCCTCTTCTCACTCTCTCATTCCCAAGGCTTTTTCCCTTTCTCTCTCTTGATCTGCTCCTGAGAAAAGTTTTTACTCATTTTCATCAAATTTTTTGTATATTTTTAAATGCCTTATACACTTACCGTCATGTACTTTGTCCTCTTCGACCATTTTCCGTGTGTAAATGCGGCATATGTATGTATACACGTATATATGTGCGTTTATACACGCCTATATATATATAATTATATATATATATATAATTATATATATATAATTATATATATATATATATATATAGGAATGTATAAACGCACATGTATACATGTAAATACATGCCTATAATTGTATGTACGTTATATATACGCATATGTATTCATATATTTATTTATTCACGAACGCATAAAAACATCCCTTAAGGATTATCCAACCTTCTCGCGCTCTTCCAACCCTCTTTTGTGAGATGGAATGCGTCATTTTCCCTATCTCCTGGCAACCCACCGTAGGAACGTAGACCCATAACTGCACCCCAAGCATCTCTTTCATTTTAGGGTGTGGGAGACACACACAATCCATTCTACTCGTGTGGGAGGAGGAATTCGTCCATTGTTACTACGTCTCCTACGACGTTTAGCGTGTGTGTGTGTGTGTGTGTGAGCGCAGGAGGGAGGGGAGTGGGGGGGTTCGAACGCCGCTATAGCGGGGAGATTTTAATCGTTATGCGGGGAGAGAGGTTTTTTTATTTCCCGCCGTTTTCACGGGCGTCGTAGGAGTGGTTGAGGTGCTCGGGCGTTTCTCTTTTTTCTATGGCAGGGGCGACAGTACGGACGTTTTTGTTTTCGTCGGTTTTTTTTATTTCTTGGGGTAGGGCTCCCTAGGATTTCGTTTATTAGAGAATAAATTATGTGTAAAGAAGGCAATCCTTTTCTCCACTGGCTAGAAAGAGAGGTTTTTTAAAATATAGTTTTGAATAAGCTCCATAGCTGGCATCATGAAATGAAATATTCACTATAGTTCACTATATATAAATATATATATCTGTGTGTGTGTGGTTTTCTTTCGCCAGACCGTGTAGTATATAAAGATTTTCCCTTCTTTTCTTATGAAATTTCCGCCTTCTTCCCTCTGCGAACGTTGAGGTAAATCGTGGCCACGTGATATCGTTGCACCAATGGGGAGAGGAAAAGCCTATTTTCGGCTCTGAAACGGGATTAACCTCCTAAATGTATATGTATATATACACGTGTGTATCTTTATATAATTATATATATATATAGGTGTGTGTGTGTATGTGTATGTATATACGAAAAATACAATTCGTGTGGAGAGTATAAAATTCCAACTCTATGGTTTCCGAGAGGATTTTGGGTGTGTCCGTGTTGACGAGGGAGAGAGGAGGGTTTTGGAAAGGGGGAGGGGAGTTTGATTGATGGATGAATTAACGTTGGTCGGGGTCGGGAGTCGAGATGTGTATGAAATTCGTCGATATAGACGCGGTGCCTCGCTGGAGCCTTTCTCCATCTCCCAAGGTTATCCATCGCCAGTAGCGAGACGTAGGAAGTGACCACGGACCTCCCTTAGTATAGAGTAGGGGGAAGGAGGAGAATTGGGGGGGGGGGAGGAGGATATGTCGCCTGGACGTGTGGCAGGGGTCAGCATATGGCAGATGTTAGGATCGCTCATTTCCTCGCCTCTCCCTCTTTCTCTTTTCCTCGTACCTCACAACCTAATGCGCTTCTATTGCTTTCATCTCTACTCTCCCCCTCCTATCATCGCTGTATCTATATCGGTCTCATAACTATTAAAGCGGTCCCCGTATTTTTCCTCCTGTCGCTTCTCTCATTTGACGGATGGGGGTTTATTCCCTTTCGGTTTCATCCAGAAGCGAAGGCGTCCTAGTGGACCACCTGTCACGGTTGATACCCTAATACGTTTTTTTCCTATTGTCTTTTTAAATCCATCGTTTTAACTCTGGTCGCTTAAGTGAACGAAGGCAGCTTAAATCGACGTAAATGTTTGCGACGGTCACGTGACTTTGAGATTGTTTTAATCGATTTTAACACTCGATTTTTGTGATACATACAAACGCACATACACGGGCATGTATATACAAGAAAATGCATAGAAATGTACGCTGTACCAATTGCAGTCGTGCAACAACATTAAAACTGATGGGATTCAATGATCAGGTATCCAAAGTGTCTTATGAACGTGACTCTCCCTCTCTCAAGAAGAGGAAGGTTCTCTTAAGGGAAATCCAATTGCTTAAAAATAGCCCCATCCGTACCCTTGTGATCACCTCAGGCAAAGCAAGTCGAAAGGAAAAGCAGTGGACTATAAATAGCCGTACGTGAGGGCTTATATATCTCTTCTTTGCGTTGGTCTCTCTCTCTTTCTCTCAAATGGTATCTTACGATGGAATCTTTACGACCGTCAAATTTGGATCGTTATTCACGCCGCGTCACGGAGCGATACGAGCCTATATTAATGTATATAAATATTTATTTTTCAACTCGAGTTCTTGTGCCATGTTTTTTATGGCAAAGAATTGTAACAAACTGTTTGATTAAACAACCGGATGTCGAATAACCTGATTTTGAAAATTTTCAATATCTACTGCACTTTCATATATACGGTATTTCATTTACTGTTACTAAATAAAAATAATAAATACCACGGTATTACGTGAACTTTAATCTTACCTTGTCCAATAATCCTAAATTAGACTTCTCTGTACGCGTTTTCTTTACTTTGTTAATATTTAATTATTTTTTTATTTGCGTGTGCCATTGTACGTGTAAACGGACTTCTCGATCAACCGAAACATCCGATTAACCGGAATAGGCTCGTTCCCATCCGGAAAATCGGGATTTTTCTACATCTCGGAATGTACTCGGAAGAGGTAATTTTTTTCGATTATTTCCCTTAAAAGGTTCGGTGCATTTTAAATTATTTAAAGTGTCTTACTTCGCGGTAGGTCTTGTTATTATCGAATCTATCTCGACGAGAGATTTAAATAAAGAAAAGAGATCGGATCGAATGGCTGCTGGAACGCTATAGAGGAGGGGGGGGGAGAGAGGGGTGGGGTGGGGGGAAAGATTAATGAAATTAGTCGCTTCGCTTCATCTGCACCGCTAACTACACGTAAGTTGCACCACTCGTTGGTCGTAGAGAAGAGGAAGGTTCGTTGTCGGGAGGGAAATCCTTCCTTTTTATTTCCCTTTCTCTATCCTTTCTATCTTTCTCCCATTGGGCGTAGTCGCTATTTATTTAGGCTTGCGTGCCTGCGAGGAGGAAGGAGTTGGTGGGGGAGGGAAAGGGGTTGGGTTGGCCGGGCGGCGGGGGAGGGGGGGTTGGTTGGGTTGGGTTGGTCTTAACATCACGGCTCGCTTCGCGGCCTGCTCGTTGAAGAGGAGGAGAAGGAGGAGGGAAAGGGAGGACGAGATGGGGAACCATGGATGAGGCTGTGGAGGAGGAGGAGAAACAGGCCTCGTCCTTCTTCAAGAGCAACCAGCCCTTTCTCCCTCTTCTATTCCTCTCTCTCTCTCTCTCTCTTTCTCCTATCCTTTTTATCTCACTCTCCGCCCTGCACTGTCCCTCTCATTCCCTCTCTTCTATTCAGACCCTTCACTAGTTCAAGCATCTTCTTATCCAATGAATATCCCCACAGGTCGGGATTCTCTCTCTTTTTTTTCGAGTTTCCATCCTTTCTCTCTCTCTCTCTCTCTCTCTCTTCCTCTAAGTTCCTTTGCGTTCCCTCATCTTTATTTATCCTTGCCCGGTATATTTTCGCTTTCCCCGCCCTTATTTCCTTATGATTTTTTGGGATGTTTTCGGTTCTCGTTTCTCGCGTGTATGAAGTTTTGGGAGATATAAATATATTCGTGGGAGAGAATGGACGTTGTCGTCGAATTCTTTCGTTTTTTCATCTCTCTGCCTTACTCCTGTTCGTTTTTATGTCATTTGTTTGTCTATCCCTTTCTCCATTATATTAATACTTGTTCGTGTCCTTTTTTTTCTTTTACCTCTTTCTCCCTCTTATTGCCTTTCTCATTACTTCAACCGCTCTGTGTGGTTTATGTTTTTGTTTTAATTTTATTGTTATATTTATTTCGGTTTAGCCTCTTTCCCTCCGTCTCTCTCTCTCTCTCTCTCTCTCTCTCTCTCTCTCTCTCTCTCTCTCTCTCTCCACACTTCTCTTTCTCTGTCCTGAGGTTTTGTCTCCTATGCCCCTGCATCTTACTCTCTCTCCCCTCTATCTCTTTCTTTATCCCGCTTTCCCTCTCACTCCCAATATTTTTATTCCCACGAATCTACATTACCATTCCTCTCGGTCCCATAAACCTACTCCTAGGCCACCCTCTTTTCCACCCTCCATCTCCCACCCTCTTCCATCTCCACTCCTTTTGCGTGTTGTCTCTTGAGACGGTTCTGTTTATGTCTCAAAGGCTTCGAATATCTCTCTTTTCCTTCTCCTCTCTCTCTCCTTTGCCTTCGCTTCTCCACTCTGTCCTATCTCTCACTCTCCTCCAATCTTCCCTTTTCTCTCTCTCTTTCTCCCTCGCACCATCCTTCTAATGCTTTTTACTCGTAGTTTTGATTATAACGGGAGGAAGGTCTCACTTAAGATCGGATGGGTGGGTAGGATGGAGAAGGGAAGGTTATTCGATGCGTTAAGCGTTAAATACAGGTGCCTCCAGTATATGAGGACGCCAAGAGAGAAGGGAAAAAAGACCCAGGGTTCTTCTTTTATGTTTTATAAACGAGATTTTTTTAGAAAGGTTTTTTTTAAAGGTTTTCTTCCTCGTCGTACCGGGGATGTTAGGGGAAAAATTATATACGGGTCCCTGGGTTGTTTTTCGATGTTAAAGCATCCACCGTGTGAAGGGTGATGGACGCCTGTTCTGGAGTATAAATATATCAATAAATATATATTTACCGTGGAATCTCTCTAATCCGGAAAGTTCGGGTTCGGAGGATTTTCCGAACCACGGGTGGTTAGTATATATTTATTACTGTTGATGTACACACTACCTAAGCTATAATTTTTTCTTTAACACAAGTGCATATGAGTAAATAGAGCATGGGAAGACTAAAAGAATATGTAAAATTGATATCTGTTGGATTATCATATAAACAGCTTGGTTTATCTTATCAGGATAGAATCACGAATGAAACTGTTTTTTTGCGGACGTTTTTCACATTTAAAAAATCTCTTATGCCGTGGGAACACGGAGAATGAAAAATCGAAATACCATCCACGCCATATTTCCGAACCAAAGATGTTCTTTCCGGCACCAATCTGAACCGGGGTTGTATTCCGGATAACAGAATTCGAGATTTTTTAGAGGTTCAATGTTGTGTGTGCATATGTGAGTTTTATCGTTTGTGGCCAGCTTTTTTTCCCAGTTGCTCATTAAAAACGCTCGTGACGGTTCGTGGCGACCGAACAAGGAGCGGTCTACTCAAGACTGTCTTTTGTTTATTTTTTTAAAGCCTCGCGTAGTGGAATTGAGCGGAATTGGAGGGGAATTGATGCCTCTCGCGATTGTGTCGAGCGCGTCTCGGGCTACCCTTTAAGACTGGGGTCTAAATTTAATTTTTTTCATTAGCCGCCGCATTGAGATCATCTCATCCATGATGATGGCGGGAAACGTTATATTGCGACCCGTCCTCTGCCAACATTTCTCCTTCGGATCACGTCTTCCTCCGCTGATGGCCGTCTGCTATTTTCATTAAACCCTTCTTTTTTATTTCACGTGCTGCTTAAAATTTCGTGGTAATTAGGGTAAGATTTGTGTGTGCCCTCCGAAAAACGCATTCGTTTCGTTTTATAAAGCGTCGTTAAATGCGGATTGGAGTGTAATTTATTTGTTTGATAGTGAAAGCGCGAGTCTCATCTCACGTTTTATCTAACGCGATGTTTTTTTTTTTAACCGAGCTTAATCGATTCTGGGAAACGAGTTTGCCGGCGGGCTTTCCTTTTTTTTTTTAGCGGGAAAGCTGCAATTAAACACTTTCGTTCAGCCATCTC
This sequence comes from Uropetala carovei, assembly GCA_036926305.1. NCBI lineage: Eukaryota > Metazoa > Arthropoda > Insecta > Odonata > Petaluridae > Uropetala > Uropetala carovei. Next base: position 6,050,934 of record JAXCHB010000277.1, read on the forward strand.
GGTAGTTTCTTGCAGTGCGATGAAGGTCAATTTCATTTCACCCTTCAGATGTTTTCCTTCGGGCAGAAGACGGCACATTCGTCGTATATTTTTATCCCTTTCCCTCAATCTCTCTTCCCTCGCGTTAATATGAGAGACCTTGAGAAGCGAGATTTTCGGCGGACACACCTCTTGAGGTGTTTTTCCTATAAGAAGAGGATGTGGCGTGTCGGTCACTTTTCTCCGGAAATGAAACACGGCCTCTCATGTGGCCGGGCCTGCTGGCCCCATCGCCCTCTTCTTCTTCCTCTCGGACACTAACCATGGTTTTTGTCAGGGACGCCGCCGTGGCATCTCGCGTCGACCGCCTTCTCATCTGTACCTCCCACTTATTAACTCCTCGTTTTCTTCTTTCGCTGTGGCCATCTTATTCCACGTACTCCCTCTTACTCTTCTCCCTGTCATCTCTCCCTCAACCTCCGTTCCTCATTTAGCACAACCGTACCGAGGGAGCGTGAAGGAGGATACATAGCTCTCTTGTACCGCATGTGGGTTATGCGTGGTAATCCCCACGCCATCCTCTCTCTCCTTTCTCTTTTTGCCATATTTTTTCTTTCCCGCAATATCACATGCTCTCCTTTCCCATCTCTTCCTCCCTTTCCTTCTCTCACAATCTCTCCCTTTTACTATTTTTCCCACACTCCCTCTCTTATCCTCACTTTATCTCTCTCATCTCGCTCTCTCCCCTCTTATTCCCCACTCTCTCTCATCTCTCTCTCTCCCCTCTCTTGTCCCCCTCTCTATCTTTCCCCCTCTCTATCTTTCTCCCTCTCTATCTTTCCCCCTCTCTTCCCCCCCTCCATTTCAACTCTCTCTCTCTCTCTCTCTCTCTCTCCCTCCATCTCTTCTCCCCATCTCCCTTTTTCTTCCTCTCACTTATCTCCCTCCTCCCTCACTCCCCTCTCACTTCTCCTCCACTCCCCTCTTTTCTCTTTCACTCCGCCTCTTTCCTCTCCCCTTATATCTCTCGCCTTGTTTCTGTCCTCTTCCCCCTCTCTCTCTCTCGCCTTCTCTGTCCCCTTTACTATATTCCTCCTCCTCCCTCCCTTCTTACTCTATCTCCCTGCATCTTCCCTCCATCTCTCCCTCCATTTTCCCTCCATCTCTCCCTCCATTTTCCCTCCATCTCTCCCTCCATTTTCCCTCCATCTCTCCCTCCATTTTCCCTCCATCTCTCCCTCCATTTTCCCTCCATCTCTCCCTCCATTTTCCCTCCATCTCTCCCTCCATTTTCCCTCCATCTCTCCCTCCATCTTCCCCTCCATCTCTCCCTCCAGCCTCCCTCATACCGCCTGTCCGCCCCATCCCTCTTAAGTCGTGACCCACTTGTATGTTTGTGTGTGTGTGTTCGAGTTAATGGATAAGCAGGGAATCCTCTTTATTTTTTTCATTTCGTCGCCGTTTTGTTTCTTTTTTTCGAGCGGATGTGTTGCAACGCCGCGGAGGAGAATATTTTTCGTCGAGGTTATAATTGAATAGATAAGGAGATGGTCGGGGTTCTGGAGGATGAACGCGACACCCTTATGGCGCAGGCTGGTTTGTTGTTTTTTTTTTGTCGTTTATTATTTCAGCCCATTTTAATGCCTAGAGCGTCTTTCTCTCGTTCTCGTTTTCTTTCCATATTCCCTTCTTTTCGGTTTGATTGACAGTCACGCGTGTTCCCTTTTTTTTGTATCCGAGGACTCCACGTCTCGTCGTTCATTTGACGAGAGGAATATTCTTTCTCTTTCTAATAATAAATTTGGGTTGGAAGAGGCTTGTGTGTGGATGTTCTAAGTGTCGACTCGGGTAATTGAAACCATTAAAAAAGAAATATTTATAAATCTCACGCGGTCCGGGGGATGCGTTTTTTTTTCCTATCGTCTCATTATTATTTTTTCTCCCCCCGTCGAGATCCTGCGGTCTACCGTTAGTATGCGTATTGGTTTACGTTTTACGGCGGTGATTGTCGTAGTTTCGATGAAGGGGGTGGTGTGTGGAGAGGGATAGGGAAGGGTTTTCCTTAAGCGATGCCTCCGTGCTGGTGTATCGATTACCTGCCATTACCATCTGGCACGGTATGCCCAGGTGGTTTCGCAGGTGCCGTTCTCATTTTCGCGAACTTTTTCTTTTCCTCCTAAAAAAAAAAAAATCGTCCCGATAAAACATTTTTCAGGACGTCGTTTTTCAAGGGGCTACTTATTCTGTCTCGATTAATCGGAAGGGAGCGGCGGTTCTACGCGGTCGTTCCGGGCGCTCCCTTCCTCGAGGAGATGTAAAAATTTTAATTGCCGTAATCGTTTCCACCTCCTCTTCCTCCTCCTCTTCTTCTTCGTCGCCTTAACTAAACTTGATGACTCGAGAAAAAAAATACCGTCCAGTTATTTCCATTTTCGGACGTGCGTATTCGTTCGTTTTTTTCCCTGTTTTGGTCGTTAAACGGGTCGTTTAAAAGGAATTGAAAAATGGGTGCGATTGTATATATAGTGCAGCGTTGCTGTGGGATGTGATGGGGAATGACGATTCAATTGACCATGTTTAAAAAGGCCGCGGGCGTGAACGAGCACGCAATACACAACACTCTTTTGTCTTCTTATTAAAAAAAATATAATGCTGTTCCAACTGTAGGGGTTTTTTCCTCTCTCCTTTTCTCTCGCTCTGTTCGTATAATCACTAAAGGACCTTTTTTCCTCTCTAGTTCGTTGAATGATGTCACATCGCCTCGTCTCTTCCTACGGCTTCCTAACGGATTCTCTCTCTCTCTCGTTTTCTGTCCCTTATTTTTTAGTTTTCTGCGCGATGTGTTGTTTTCCTTTCCAAGGAACTAGAGTCAAGTCTCTCTCCAAGTACGATAGCATCCGTTTGTAAAAAATGTGTCATGTGTGAACTCCCTCGTTTGTTTTTTTTTCCTTTTATCCTTCGCGCATGCAATTGCGATCGCCTCCGTTTAATGGGCGAAAATAAAGATGGGTTAAGAAAAAATAACTTTAACTCCCGTCGTTGGGGGGGGGGGGGGGTCGACGCGATACGTTTCTCTGGTGTTACAGTTAAAGAGTCTTTCTCGGTTGTTGACCGATGAACGAAGAGCTGAGAAACCGTATATTTTTTAAATATTTTTTGCGATTTGGATGCGGCGTGAAGAATAGGGCGTTCGCGCATTTAAAGATAATCTACTTTCGGTTTGTTGTCTTTACGTGATCGGGTCATCGAAAAAAGTGGGAAGTTTCGCAATCTGGTACGGGCAAACACGATCCTTACTCGTTATCGGCGTAATATCGCGGCGGGTAGTTGTATTTATTTGACCAATCCCTTCGTAAACAGCACCCTACCCGCTTTACGACGTAGACGCGTGAAACGGATGTAATTTGGATTAAAGCGAGGACAAAAAAGGTAAATTATACGAATATCGTCGTGTCAACAAAGGGAGCACGATTTTTAAAAAATCGTGTGAAAATGTCGTTTCAACGCGTAACTAAGAAAGAATAAATAAAAGAATCAGTTTCTGAGGAAAAAATATATCATAAATTGACGAAGCGTATCTTAACCTTTCTTTTTTTATTCTTCAGAACATCTCTCGGTCACCGGTATTTATATTTGTACGGTCGTATTCCGTATCTCCTTGCCTATGTAAGCCCGATATCGCGTTATACATACATAACATAAAAAAAACACGCCCGTCTTCACTCCAAACGCTCACGCGCACACACACAGACGCAACGCTCTCTTCTATTTTTTATCATTTTTTTCGGTCCGCTTTTTTCTCTCAATCGGGTAGAGAGAGAGAGAGAGAGAGATGGATGGAGCCATGTGTTCACTTCGTGATAGAAGTTCGCTTCATATTTTTTTCACCCGCGCGCGTGTCAAGACGGACTGGAGCGGCGGCATAGGCGATTTATAATCGAGCCTCCTGCCTGGTCTGTCTCTGTGTTCTCGCCTGCGTGTGTCGTGCGTGTCTGTGTGCGTATGCGCGCGTCTTTCCAGTGTGGGAATAGGGAGGGCGGCGGTAGGTTTTTTAGCCCTCTTCAAACTCTTCTAATGATTCCAGGGAGGCCGAATAGGATAATTTTTAATTTTGACGGAGGGCCTCGTGTCGTAATAACGATTCTTTGGTGTTTTGTCGAAACTCGACACGACTCATGTCGTAGTTTTAATTGTAAAATGCGGTTACTAATAATGATTGAACATTTTTATATAGTTTCCCATTGTAGCCCGGTTGTTACCTCGTATACATTTTCTCTTTTATCTAGTAGTCCCTCGCTCAACGCGGAGTTTACATTGGTGGAATAGGTCGTATCGGGCGAAACCGTATTTATTTATTGTTTATTTATTGGCAAGAATTCAGAGACACCACAAGGCCAGTTATATTGAATATCGTAACAACAATAACAAGTAACAACAATAACAAGGACGGACACACACGACCATGCCCTCGGCGGGATTCGAACGTGCGACCCTAGCAGCGGGAGCTAGACACGCTAACCGCCCCTCTACCAAGGTCGGCTTAATGAAAAAAATCAGGCGTTTGCATTGACCGCAAACTTTCACATTCCGCATACACGCGTAAAATGCTGCGCGAGCCCAATTCGTAATCACGCGTAATTAAATTTCACTCCAGAAGGATTCCGGGATTGATGCATCTCCCTAAATGCGTCAGCTCGGCCTATCCATCCGTCCGTCTAACGTGAAACTTTTCTTTCCTCCCATTCGCTCCACTCTCCCTCCCCTCCGTCTCCACTTTACCATTCCATCGGTCCGCTGCCACTCCTGCTCTTGATGGCGGTGGTCGGCTGTGGGTCTCTGGCGCCTTTCCAGGACGCCGTCCCACCTCTCTCTCGCCTCCTCCCCCGCCACATCCCTCTACTTTTCCGCCACCGCCTCTTTGGAACCACCACCCAGCGGGCATGCGGAAGTATCCATCCAAAGGCCAGTATGAAACCCAATCGTAGTTTGTCTGTCTTGTGTATGTGCGGCGTGTTCTATATGGGCGATGTTTTTGGTTTTGTCATCCTTGACAAGAGGCAGGAATTTTTTTTTTCGGTGTTGTGTTGGCCGGCGAGGTTTCCGCTTCCGTCGTGTTATTTTTACGTTTATTACGTGGCCTCAAGGACGATGAGTACTCTACTTTCCCCGCTCTGCTAAGTAGGGCGGATGGGGTCGTGAATCCGATCGATAACGTAGTTCGGTTTAAAACTTGTAGCGAAATAAAATATAGTAGTTTTTACAGAGGCCGCGGGATTTTGGGGAATATCTTAAGTGGGTTTTTAAACGGATGTGTTTTAATAACTATTACCGTGATGTTTTCTAATACTTTTAAGTTTGTATAAAAAAATAACCGTCTTGGATCGATTGCTAGTGGAGCAAGTAAAGACAATACAGCATACTGTGCATTCGCAACAGTCGAAGTGTTTGTGATTAATTTCGGTTTTTTTGTTCCTAATAGGGTTGCGCCTTTGAAATAGAAGAATGAATGCGATTTAGATTCAGTTATCTTATATTTTTTGCGCTTTATGATTTAACAAATTCAATTTGACCTTATATTTTCATCCAGTTGTAGATGTATTTTAGTGGTGCACTCGGGTGTTCAAATAATCTCCGTCGCCCGATAGAATATTTTTATGGTTCGTTTTTATTTTTCGGGCATCTTTTATCTAAGAGGTTTGGATGCCATGCGCAACTCTCGGAAGCCGATGAAGAAGTCAGTATCCCTTAGCTTCGAGAACTCCCCTTGAGCTGAGGAAAGATTCACTTAATCTTCCATGTATTTTCTCGTTTTATTTTTTTCCTCCACCTTTTTCCCGCGAGGAGGTCCAAGCAAGCGCCGGACTCAGACCAGAGTTTACGTAAGTATGTCGAAGCCCCTTTATCTCTCCTGTTGACGCATCATGCCCATTTAAAGGACGTTGTACCGACAAGGAGGGTGGATGATAAAAAAAATTTTCCACGCGGCGAGGGATATTTTTTTGTGGGCATCTTTCGCTCTCCTCACCTCCTCTCCCTCGCAAAAATCCCTCCCCTCGTATTTTAACCGGACGGAAAAAATTGTTCTCGCCCTCTTTTCTCCCACCGCGAAACGATTGCTCATTGTTTATCGCTCCCAATTGGCGCTGGCCGGTTTTCGTACCCGGACTTCGTGGAAGGATAGCGGGGGAGGGGCGGAGGGAGGAAGAGGAGGATGTTTAGTTTTCTTCTCCCGACGATTCATCCCTTTAAGGGACGCTTACTAATTCTGCGCCGTCTCATTTCGGAGTTTCGAGAAGAGTTTATTTTCGTTTGTCTTTTGGGCAGTGCGCGTGATGGACGTGGTTATGAAGTGTTTCGAATGAGAAGAGGCAAGTGGTTCGGAGACGAATCTAGACGGGAGGGAGTAGAACGGGGACTTAACTGGCGGCGCCGGCGGTGTTGAAGATGTTTACGGGTCGCGTACGTGCAGGCGGAATAAACGGCGTTTTAAAGGTTGTTGGTTTTATCGGTAATTATGTAGTTTTTTTTTCTCAAGAGTAAAGGGGGTCGGAATTTGATCTGGAATTTTTATAATCGTCGTTATCTTTAGAAAAGTTACTCGGGCGTTTTTAATGATAGCCGTTCTGAAAAAAATGAGCTTGTATCAGTTGAATGATATAGGTAGGTTTTATAGTGTTCAAGCATTTTATGGCTGTACTAGTGGAAATGCCCGTCAAAATGACGGGTAGACACGACTAAATAATTAGATTAAACTTCCCGTTCTTCCTTACTCGTTTTCTTCCTCTATCCCGTTCTTTTCCCTCTCCCTCCCTTTTCTCCCTCCACGATAGCGAAAGACTATGCCCCTGTATCTTATACAGCCGGTGGTGAATATGCCTTGACAGGCCACGCGGCATTACACTTTACACATAACCAAGCAAATTATATTATAGGATGAGTTATCATTTGATAATAAATTTACTTTCATCGCAGCAAATATTTGTCCGGCACTGGTTTCCCCAGCTCGGATTTTATTATATTCGGTTAAATGAATGTGAAACCTATTTACGCAACAGTCATAAAAACAATTGTACTCGGTATTGAATTGGACTAGCGTCTTATTTTCCGCTGTACATGATCTGAGAAGGCATGAACGTGCATGTGATTTTTGGATAATGTATTAAATTTGATCAACGTGGGATTTGCTGAGAACCACTTTATTTGAAAACGCAAACGCCTTGAGCAAGGTTCTACTATATTACGGAATCAGCGCCACGAGTCGCGGTTAATTTAATTTCCGAGGACGAGAGCGAACGAACGTTTAAATTTCCATGAAATCTTATCGCAGAAGCGCAATCCGAGGTTTGATTCTCCCTACGAGAGACTTCAACTCCCAAAAAAGCGATATAATTTCGATTTTTTTTATTTGGGCGTTCGATCGCTCGCCGTCTCGAACGAAGGAATCCGGCGTCGCGGATTTTTTGACAAGTCGGTGATTTTTTGCGGGATCTCATATTCTCCGGGATGCGCATGGAATTCTGCCCGAGCGCCGGAGGAAAAAAAAAACCGCCAGACTGGCAATTTTCTCCCGCCTTACTTACTAATCGAATTTTCCCTTCGCCTTCGTTAAGGAGAGGCTGAAATTTAATGCATCTTAATTAAGTGCATTGGCATGGCAAATGCGCGTTGACTCCGCTTTCCCTCTAATTCCTATCTCCACGCCCTTAACGTCGTATCCTCTCTCTATCTCCTCTCCCTTCCACCCACCCCACGCCTCCCCCCTTTTCCTCCCCGTCTCCTCTCACTCTGGTAAACACACATCCGGACAGCTTGGTAGTTTGCAAAATGGTAGACGTCTCGGGGTCTTCTTTATTCTCGCGAAAAAGCTCTCTCCCCTCCCCCCGTGCCAGTCTTGCGTCACAGTTTTCTCGCCCCAGCCATCCCTCTCCCTCTCTTCCCGTCTTTACTATCTGCCGCGGCCTTATAAGAGAGAGAGAGAAAAAAAAGAGGGAAATAAGGGAGGAAGAAGCCTCCTCGTCCCTCTTGGTCTGTATAAAGAGAGAAAAAATGGCGTGGGACTTTCAGTCGCGGCCTCTTTATTATCGGCGTTTTTCTCCTTTCCTTTATCCCTCTCTCTCTCTCTTTCCTATGATGCGAACAAGAGTGCATCTTATTCTGCAGCAAGATTGCATTGGGTTATCTCAGAATGGAAGGGGTTTCCTAACGCGATAACGTTACTCCAGCGCCACTCTTGCCACTGTAAGAATGGTGGGTTATGCAAAACGCAGAGCGTTCCCACGGCAACCTTCCTAATACCGTTTGTCGTATTTTCCACTGTTTTGGGCTCAAGAGAGCTTGTTACAATTTTGAAAATGTGTATGTACGGTAACGGGTGCCACGAGGAGTCTCACGTGTGACAGCACTTCACCAATTCCACTACGATTTCTCCTTTAGCGAAAGGACAAAAAAGGCAGGTAATGTGTCTTTATCCTGGTGTGATTATTTCTGTTATACCGACGTATATTTCGGCTGCAACATTCACCAGTCGTGGAGAATTATAAACGTCCATTCCGTAGAATCCATAAAACGTGACATTTTGTACAGTTTTCGTCTCGATTGTCGAATAATATGTTATTCTGTTGAGAAGACGTAATGAAAATATCTCGTCAACTTGTTCGGATGTTCTTTTTTCCGCAGTGGCGCTTCTGGTTTTAAGAGGCCAGCCAAATATTTTCCTATCGGTAAATCGCGATAATAGCGTTATAATCCGAATACGGGACGGCGTGGGCACGAACCGTCGTTTTATTTTTAATTCCAATCTTTTTAGGATCTCGAGTGGTATTCCTCTACGGTATTGGCCGAAAATAAAAAACGAAGCTCCCGGCGAGATAAATCGCATTCGATCGCTCGGAAGTTTTTTCTTTTCCATTGAATTGGCGTGCGTTTGTCCTCTCAAAAGGAGGATTCGTTGAATTTTCCGGCCGTGCCTCTGGAAAACACGGCCTGGCTTGGCGAGGGACTTGGGGTCTCGTACGAGAGGAGAGAATAAGAAGACCTTTTGTCGATGGCTTCCATCACGCGTCTGATATGCGCCCGTACTCCCAAAGAAAAAGTGAAAAACAAAAGATGTACACCTCCCTTCAAGACCCCCATCCTCTTCTCGACGAACCATGTCCAAAAAATTCCTTCGACACCCTATACGTCTCTTCCCCCCCCCCCCCCCCCCAATCCTCTCCCCCCCGACAACCCCGCACCCCCGAAAAGTCGTGGGTTCCAACCCTTTGTTCTTTCTGGCCGTACCCTATTCCTCGTGGAATGATGCGGGAGGTGGAAAGATGGTGGAGGGGGGAGAGGGTGGTGTTATAAGGGAGAGCGAGGCGTCATGCAGGAGAAGACCCTGGTAAGAAGAAGAAGAAGAAGAAGAAGAAAAGGGTTTTTTGCCGGCCTTTCTGTCGGTCTCAACCCCTCCAAACTCTCTTGTACAAGGAGAAAGAAGGGAATGCAAGCACGTTCCATTGAATGCTAATGCATTTTGGACGCGAGCACCTACCTGCAGGCCTTCCTCCCACTCTTCTCCGAGAACACGCACGCACACACACACGGCTCGCCCCCCCCCCCTTTAAAAGGTACGTGTGGATAGGGTGGACAAACTTTTTTGAAAAACACTCGTCCCGGCATGCATGCGTGCACGGCGTTTTAAGCAAAGTCTGGTCTCCTCCTCTTTATTTCTTTCCGGCTCTTCGCGTGTTTGTTGTGTGTGTGTGTGTGTGTCTTGCGTTGTCGCTTTGCAACGAGATCGTTTTCTCTCCAGGTTGGGGATTATAGGAAAAAGAAGTTGGGAGCGAGTGATAGAGGGAAAAGAGAGAGAGGCTCTGTTGTTTTTTAAAAAATGTCGTCCTCGGACTGGAAAACTGGTCCGTCCGGTGATGCGGTTTGTGTTTGAGGGAAAAAGCGATCGAAGAGTAGAGAGAGAGAGAGAGATAGAAGAGGGGATTGGCGGTAGTAGAAATAAAAAGAAGGCTTTGACGGTGTTGGGAATCTCGTTGTCAAGGTTTTCGATCGGCTGGGTGCTGTTACGTGTTCGCGTTTCCCACGGTAAAAGGAGGATTGTTGGCTTGGGAGGTGTTTTTTTTTACCAGCGGGTAGAGAGAGAGAGGGAGAGGAGAGCCAATCTTTTCCCTTCGTGATGCTGATAAGGATATTCTGTTTGAGGAGGGGGGCAGGGAGGGAGTGTGGGGAGAAAAGGGGTAATGGAGGTCGGGGGAGATAAGGACGGTGCGGATTTTTTCATTCACATTATGTTTCGGAATAAGGAAGAGGCGCATACTACTCTAAAAATATGAAATATGTTCGTTTTCGTAAGAATATTTTACGATCCCCCCCTCCTGAAATTCCGCTTCTGGATACCCATATTGAATTTTTGTTGTCCATGAAATTATTCCAATTGGACGAGCAAACTGAAGAAAACTAAAATACATAGGTCGATTCTTAATTCGGTATTGGTTATTACTTCCTTGACGGTATAAACGAGGCCTATCTTTGTAGTAAAGTCCACAGTGAGCATATTTTTAGAATTTGAGCGTCAGATATGGAAGTTCGTGGACTTTATATATGGTTATAATTTTCTCGCAAATCATCTTCTTTTGGTGGGAGATGAAAGCATGGGAATTTTTGGACCCCAAAAAGATTAACGAACATTGTCGTCGATCCTCTTAAAATCTATTTCTGTCAAAGGATCTTATCGGTGACCTCAGACACCCTCGGTTTTACTGTATAAAGCTCGGAGATTCATTCATTATGTGAACAAATAATCTTTTGCGATTCTGTCAATTTGCCTAATTCCAACTTTATCGAGAGGAATAGTTAAAAATAAAAGGAACATTCCGGATCGTCTCATTTAGGTTTTTGCGGGGAAGGTGAGATAAGAGGGGTAAGAGAAGGGGGCGTATTTAAATTAAACGTGGATTTTTATCAGGTAATCTTTACTTTAGTATGTTTTTTTCGTTTCCCGGATAAGGCCTCCTGATACGTTCGTTAATAGCACTTTATTTGGATAAGGCGAATTCGACCGCCGCTCGTATTTCTCAATTAATTAACAGAAATAATAACGTGATTCTTATCCACGGCGATAGAGCCATTTTATTCAATGTCTTCTTCCTGCATGGTAGATTACCATTGCTTAGCCGAATTTTTTATGAGGAGAGTTGGGGAGTGGATAGGGGGAAAGACTGTTATCCGACACCGGCGAAAAATTTTGATGCTCCAAGCATTCCCTGCAAAATTATCAGGAAATCGCAGATTTTCTCTTTTTTCCCTCGCTCCACCCTCAATCAACGGTAATCCTTCGCGTGCTAATTTCACTTACTTTTTGGCCTGGATGAAGGAGAGAGAGAGGATGGAGGGAGGAGGTGGATAGGGTGTGCTCAAATGATTTATCGTCATTTATTCGAGAGGGTCAGGAGGAGGAGCGGAGGACTTTTTTTACTGGATATTTTTTCTTTTTTATTTCACTGCGTATCGCGGATCCGGTCTCTTTCAGAAAACCGGATTGTGGATTATTTTTGACCAGGAACACTGTTATTGGAGGACCCGCTCTGTCCTTCGATGAATATGTTAATAGTTGTTGTCCATGGTTACGTTATTCTCGCGTTTCGTTTTATCGCGAGGGAATTTAAAAAAAATACGTCGTGGAATTTGGTGGAGCCTGGCGGAAATCCTCGAGAACTAGATCGATTGGAGGAAAGATCGGTGTCCTGCGATAGTTTCGGAGGATGGTTGGATACGCGTGTAGGTTTTCTTAGTCGTATAAATATATATATATACACACACACACACACACACACACACACACACATATATATATATTTTTTTTTCAAGGAAGAATTATCGAGCTCATCATATGGCTGAAATTAAATTTAAGCCTACTTTTATCCGATTGCTATAAAAATTTGGGAAAGCCAGATACACATTTCGGCCATATAAGCAGGCGTCATCATTGGCGAGTCGCAGATTCCTCCGATAGCGGCCGCTTTTTAGTCGAAATGCACATCTGGTTTTCCCAAATGTTTACGGCTATTGGTCGTGACGTAATTTTTTAAAATAAAAAACGTACTCGTCGGCTTTTCTCTCGCCATTTCGAATTTAATCCTTCACAACGGAATCACCCTCGTTCCTCCAGACACTTCGCGCCCGAATAAAACCTTCTTCCTCTGGCGGCGACGGTGGCGTAAAATAGCAACGATAAAACCAGGTTTCGGTATCGGAAAGGAGAAAAGATTTCTGCCGATTATATATTTTCGACTCGTGTTTTCGCCCCGGCGTCTGGAGACTCTTCGCACACTCTAATTTCCGCGCCGAACATATTATTTCCTTCCGGCTTTTCTGTTTTTTCCCATTATACCCGCGCGCTTCAATTTGCATAATATCGTTCTCATGGAAATTTCGAAGGCCATAAAATTCCTCCCGCTGAGAGCATGAATCTTAAGAGTTAAAAGGGTGGCGGGCGGGGGAGGGAGAACTGAACGTCTTGAAATTTTCGTCGGCTAGAGGAAGATGAGGACGAGAGGGAGGAAGGAAAAAAAAACGTCGGAAAAAGTTGGGGGATGGAGAGCGAAAAATAGAAGAGGTCTCCGCCGCGGAGACGTAAATTGAATCTCGGGAGAGGAAGAAAGGGGGAAGATTTTTTTGTTTCTATATATATATATATATATCTCTTTTGAAATCGTAACGGATTGGAGAGTATATGGATCGAATTGGTCGACATGACGTATCGATCCCATTGCCTTTTGACGGTCGCGATGTTTTTAATTTTTTTTTAAACGTAAATTTTTTTGCAGAAATAAGACTTGTACGTACTGTATAAAGCTGGTATGGGGGGGGGGGTGTATGGTTATCCGCATTCAGTATATTCCTACGCCATGTATACCTCTTTTTAAAAAAAGGATTTGCATTTTTTTTAGGCGGAGTAGACGAAATCCACGCAGGAAATAGGGCGCGCTAGAGCTGTGAGAGAGAATGATATAGAGAGAGAGGGAAGTGGGCGGAACGAGGATTACACGGCCGGTTGGGTATTAGTAATGTTTGAGTGAACAAACGCTTCGTAGCAGCGCGCTGTGCTCCTCATTAGCGTCCCTTCACGGCGATGACGTAGGGATTATGTATTTCTTCCTCGATTTTTTCCTCTCTCTCTCTGTCTCTTTCTCCATCCTCCTCCTGAAAACCCCTTGCTGAGAGGGAAACAATGGCCTCATCATTTTAATCAAATTAATTGACTCGGTGCATCAACAAGAGTTGGTGGCGGGTAGGGGGTGGGGGATGGGTGGGGTAATGGAAGGGAGGGAGGGAGGGGAAGGGGTGGAGAGGGAGGAAAGGGGGGATGGAGAATATCCACCCCATCCCACACAAAACCTTACCTTCTCTGACGGCTTTACGGCCGCCCTCTTAATCCTCAGCGGCTGAGAGCAGTTTTTTCGAGCGCCTCATCCATTCCCCCGAAAATATTTTTACTTCTTTTTTCCTCTCTCTCCCTCTATCTCCTTTTACCTCTCTTCTCTCTCTCTCCCTCTCTCCTTTCTCCCCCTCTCAACCCATCCTTCCATCCATCTCTATCTCTCCCGAAAAAAAAAAAACAAATTCCTTTTTGTGCCGACTCCGCAGCTTCTTTTCGTAATGAAGTCTTCGTGCTCACTGACCGAATGTGACGGTGAACGGTTAAAAATGAAGGGAAAGGGGAAAAAATGAAAAAATCGAGGGAGAAAGGGGAGATGATGGTTGGGGGAAAAATCCATCCCTTTATCCATGTCTCTCGGTCTCTTCCCACTTTTTTTTACTCCGCTTTTTTGTTCACTCTTCACTCTCTCCCTCCCTTTCTCTCTCTCCTTGTAGGCCTTCCCTCCCTTTTTCCTCTCTTCTTCCCATAAACCCTCTTTTGCCTCTCTCTCTCGCTCTCTCTCTCTCTCGCTTCATAACCCTCGGCGTTTTTCCGTGTAAGAGAAAATCAATAGTCTTGTTACTTCGGTATGACTTTTCCTCCCTCTCTCTCTCTCTCCCTTTCTCCCTCCTCGCGTCCTTTCATCATTTCTCTCCCCTCTCTCATCTGATTTCATTTTTCCTCTTCCTGTCGTCTCAGTTTTTACTTCTTTCACCGAATTTCTATTTCTCGTAGGGTGTTTCTCTAATCCTTTTTCTCGACTCCCGTCCATTTCGCCGAAAAAATTCCTGCCCCTTTTTTTTCTTCTCAACGTGCCTTCTTTTCTATGGGCTCTATGAGTTTTATCTTCATTTTGTGACAAAAAAAACTCTCGTTACCATTTTTCTGTCCTGTCGGATTTTTTTGTGATGATAGATCTTGAAAATTTGTGTCTTATAGGAATTATCGGGATCGTTCGTACTATTCCCGCTAGGGGCGCTGATTGTTGAGAGATCGATACCTTTAAAATTGAATTTTTAGCGGAATTTGAAGTCTTGAAGGCACGTAGGTTTTTTTTGTGATTATAAAGTCTAGCTAGATATTAAATGGAAGAAGAGCGAATTATTTAAGTATTATTTTTGCCTTTCTCGTATAATCTCCCCTAAAAATCTTAACGTTTTTAATCGAGCATCTCCAATCTCTTCTATTTGGAAACTTCCGCCCAAGACTTCATCAAGAATTTGATTTCATTTTAAGTAATTTCCTAGAGTTTCTCCTTCCTGGCAAAAATTACTCGCAGTTTTTGTCCATGAACTTCATTTCTAGGATTCCAATAAATGGAAATGAAGTTATTCTTGGCGGGTTCGGAAAAGTTTTCCGTAGTCTTAAAAGAGTCCACAGTTCAAAATTTTCGTAATAGTTTCACATAGTCGTTTCTAATTTTCTATTCTATTTTTTTTCACAAACGCGAGAACGCCATGTTAAAGCGTCACGCCGTAATGCGTTCTTTTAAAAACGTTAAGACCTTGAAGGCGTGCGTGCATTTGGGAGACTTCGCCATTACGTGGATAGGGTTTCATGCATTGCGGGAAAGTGCATTTTTACTTAACACCGATCGAGTTGGCGAGGGAATTTCTCTCCGCCTAACCAGTTTAGCAGGGTGGCGAAATATTTTGCGGCTTTATGTCCATGCACGAACGCACGCAAGGAACCACGAAACGCATATACAATCAGTAACATGTTATCCGAGCCCTTTTTTTAAGCATCTCGAAATGCATTCTTGACGATCTTTTCGTCCTTATTTAAAAACGCGTTGTTATTCCTCGTCTCCTCCGCTTTTTTGTTCTCGTTTTGTTTTTCTGTTCGTCATATATCCCCATCTCTCTTTCCTTTTGAAGCGTCTCTCAGCGGCCCTTTTTAGTTCCGTCTCACCGGGAATTTAATTTTTCATTCGCCTTTTTCTTTCTTTACGGCTCGATGTCTTCGTGTACGGAGTCGAATCGAGGCCCATGAAACTTTATTTTGTTCCGAAGGAGTGAACACCGGCAGAGTAATTTCCTCGGAATTTTGTATTTTCAAGGGCTTTATCATGATTTTTTTTTTCTGTTCTTTATCTTCTTTTCCTTCCTCCTCCTGTCTTATCACCATCTATCAAGTGAGTTAAAGATTCTCGGAAATACGCATCTGCGCCGCCTCCGTGTGCTTTAAAAAAAAATGTTTTCTTTCCGTTTTTTGTTCTTGGTTTTTTTTTTTCGTTTTTTTTTTGCGGAGTGCTCACGGTATTATGTTTTCTTGTCTACGCGCGTATGTCTGGAGATATACTTTTTGACTTGTTATTTTGGTATAATTTGGTATTTAGGATTTGTGTCGAGGCACAAGACGAAAATGAATGGTTTCACTGCCACTTTATGTGAAACAAAAACTGAAAATTTTGCAATGTTCATCCGAGAAAATCTTTACTTTTTCGGGTGTTTTTGAGCAAACAAAATACATTTTCCTTGCTCCTGATTGTTTTTGTAGGATATCCCGTTCTTTTTTTAAACAGCTATAAATTTTTTTACGTGTCTGTAATTTGGATCCTTATATCCGAGTCATTTACTGAAACGATGAAGGGTCATCATATCCCTCAGTCAATACTACCAACCTTCCCTTGGACTTAAATATGGAGTGAAGACGGCTAAGTCGGTTCTTATTACCGAATCAGAGCTGCCATGTTAAAAAAATAAAATATGGAATTTAAACTCTCTTACCCTGTAGTAGGACTTAACTAAATTTGCGATAAAAACTTAAGAATTCAACCGAGTAACAGTGTCGCTTTATAAGTGGTTAATACATTTTATGTTACCATTCTGGAGTGCATTGCTCCTTCTTCGTTTCTTTTTGCGACCGTCTCGATTGTACAAAATGAATGGTCGGAAAGTGTTTAAAACGGTCGTCGTCGGTTTGCTCGTGAATTTTCTTGTTTTTTTTTTACGATTTCGGGTTCGTTTGAGCGGCGCTGATTATATTTCTCCGTTTTTAATCATTGCGAAGTGCTTTTCGTTTAAATAATCACACGACTTTCAAGTTTTTTTTTTAAGTTTATAAATTAAAATCCCTTTCAAGGAGTCGCATTAAATTAGTCCCTTAAAAAAAAGGGTTCTCGCTCTTAGTATTTTGTTTTTCCGCCATGTTTGTCTTTTCACTCGTCGCGGCGGTCTTCATTAAGTGAAAGCAATCATCAGAATCTCCCTAACTCGCAGTAGCGTATGCCTTGAAAATTTTCCGTGCGCTAATTAAAACTAATTGATCCTATTTTCAGTAGCCACCGTCATCGTGTAGCGAAATCCTTTTTATTTTGTTTTTTTTCCCCCCGTTTCGGTTTCGAAAGATTCGTTGTGGAACTTTTCATTCTCACGGTAATCTACCCCATTCGCTTCCATCTGATAGGCGTAGGAATAGTACTAAAACCATGGAAGAAATCGCCCCTTGCTATTTCTGAACGTCTTTCCCTTTTTCTTTACTAAGCATTGCGAAAAACACGGTGACTTTTTTAAAAACTTAACTTGATTTGGAATGAGTTGAAGTAGACATGATTTCCGTTAGTAGTAATGTACACAAAGTTCCATAATTCGACAACTTGATCTTTTTCCTGCCTTCCCTCGGGGTTCTAACGTATTATCCCGATAGAATAAATAGCAAATTTGCCCCAGCAAAAAAAAAATACCACGCACATTTTCTGCAAATGAGTGAGGGATATATTTTAGAAATCAGAAAGATGTCTCCTGCGTCAAAGTCTCGTATTGGATTTTAATTATAAAAAGCATTCGTTAAAAAAAACGAGAACACACAAACCCTTGCGTGGAAGGTAACAGAATTAGTGACTTTGCAGTTTAAAAATTTGTCGAGGAAACCGAGCGAAAAGTTTGTTTGTCCCCTACCTGGAAGAAATCGAGTGCTGTTTATCCGTTTCTAGTTTCTTCGTGCGTAACGAGGGTTATGACGGCGAGCGTCTTAAGATAGTCTCTTTCTCTCTCTCGATCCCCTTCCACCTCTCATTTCACGCGCGCTGTCAAGGCGGCGAGCCAGCTTGAATCCAAAGCATTAATCTCCGCGATTTTCTTCTCATTCCCTCCCCTTTTCTCCATTTTTTCCGTTTCTTCCCGTCTTTTTTTTCGAAGGGAAAGATAGCCATAGAGTGTCTGACCACGTAAACTCCGCCTGCTGCTGCAGTCCGAATTCACTTTCTCCTCCCTGACCGCCGGAGTTTACCAATTAAATCCACCCTGGCTCTCTCTCTCTCTTGTCTTTGCTATCTGGTCTATATCTGTTTCGAGGCGGGTGTTTTTGGAAGGGGTCGTGGGCGTGTGCGGAGGGCGTTGTTGGATTGTTTTGTGGTGAAAGGAAAAGTACGTGTCCGGGTGGGCGGGTTATATGTACTCTTCCCCGTGAATCGGCAAAGAGTCTCTCTCGCACATTAGAGAATGGAGAGAGAGAGAGAGAAAGGTGGCCAAATCCTTCCTAAAAGGCGATTGTTTTTGTCTCCTAGGCAACAGTTTTCGGGTCTAATGAGTTTTGTGTGTGTTATAATTAACTGATCAGACCTCCTCCTCCTACTCTCCCGCTTCTCTGTGCAAACTCTAACGCTTATGGAAACGAGATTACGGTTTTGTGGAGGTTTAAATGGTTGTCGGAATTTCGAGGTTTTTTTTTAAACTTTTTTTTTACGTTCCACAAAATGGTTTTCTTCCTTCTGATGGTAGTGGATGCTACCTTTTCCTAAGAGGGTTCTGTTCTTCCCGTACTCAAGTTGTAGGGTCGTTTTGAACATATAACGAAATTTGGCATTGAAACACCTTATTTTAATCTATCCAGAAATTTTCATTTTGATCCACTTTAGGTATCTCGTACGAACACTTAAGCATTCAAGTTGGTAATTAGATTAGAGCAGGAGTCCTCAAAATTTATGAAGCCACGGGGAACCCTTATATTTAAAATTAATTTTTCCCGGAACCCTTACCAACACGGCGGCACGAGTCGGGCCTCTTGCCTTTCGTTCACTCACCGAACCCCGTCAAGCTTTCGCGGAACCCTAGGGTTGTAAATCCCTGGTTAAGAGTATCAAAAATCGTGCAAGCATTATGAATGTAACTTTTGGTTTAGGAAAATGTTAATGTTTTGACATTTAGGTTTGGATAAAAAGAAGTCAGGGTCCGTAAACATGTACGGTGAAGCGGATTAAGAGTTCAACACAAGACATCCAAAATAAACTCGTCAGATGTATTTTTTTTTAAATGACGTGATAAATCTCGATTAGTAGATCGAACGGAGTGGTGGTTTTGTGTAGGAAACGTGTGTTGCCCGAGTATGTTACGCATTTCGCCGTTCCATTCTAGTTTCATTTCACTGCAGTCGACTCGTTGGAAATTTATCGTCCGGCGTGGTAACTTAGCGGCGTTTTCGAACGTGCTTTTCCCTTTCGTGTGTGTGTGTATATATGTA
Source organism: Uropetala carovei (assembly GCA_036926305.1). NCBI lineage: Eukaryota > Metazoa > Arthropoda > Insecta > Odonata > Petaluridae > Uropetala > Uropetala carovei. The sequence goes on from JAXCHB010000277.1 coordinate 6,069,781, forward strand.
TGTATGTATATATATATATATATATATATATATATGCACACACACACATGATGGGTGTGATCCTCCGAGAATGATCGAACGGACCAGCATTTTATTTTTTACTGTTGCAGCTGTGGAAGGTGACCCAGATGAAATGGCGTTCTTCGTTTTATTTTATTTTTTCAATTTCGTTATTTTTGTTACTTTCTCTAGAACGCGACGGACGTGCAAAGTGATTGAATTATTTTGTTCGGGACGAAAATGGAGGGAGGATCCTTTTTTATCGTCGAATCAGATTAGGAGCGATGCGGGCGCGTTTATAGCGAGCGCGTTGGGAAGTAGGGAACGTGAAACGAAAGGGACTGAAATTGTTCTTGGGACGGGAGGCGAAAAAGAACGACGAGACAGACATTTTCTTTCGGAATAGAGAACGGGGTAATTATGTCGCAAACGTCGGTTAAAAAAATAGTTAAATTTATTTCCTCTCGATTGGGGAAATGTGTTATTTTATATCCGGGGACGTAGATCTAGCTATTGAAAACATGTCTGACACGCATCGCTTCACTTTCGCTGCGGTTGGGGAGTCTCCACGTTTATATTTGCATGTTAAAGATAGGCAAAGGCTTAATTTTAATTTATATTTAAATTTTAAATTCGTGTTTTATCATAAAAAAATTTCTTTTTTCTGTTCTGTAGCTTAAATAACCGGGCCACTCGGTTCAATATTGTGTGACCGATTTGTGATATGATTTATATTTTTAAAAACATCGGAATATTTAAAATAATATATCCTGGCGATAATTTGAGGATTTTTTTAGTATTTTTATATAACGAAGTGGGAAATTACAAAACAGTCTCTTAGTAATTCATTGTCGAAATATTTATCGATATGATTTATATTTTTAAAAACATCGGAATATTTAAAATAATATATCCTGGCGATAATTTGAGGATTTTTTTAGTATTTTTATATAACGAAGTGGGAAATTACAAAACAGTCTCTTAGTAATTCATTGTCGAAATATTTATCGACTCATTTATTATATCAAGCTCGAGAAATAGGGCAGATAACTTGTTTGAAACGATAAATTAAAGGTCAAAATAGTATTTCTCCCGTAGCCTCGATCGATTCGTTTAAAAATTTACGTATTTTATTTTGAGGTCGACAGGTTCAGTTCAACTCCGAAGCGCTATCTTTCTCCCTTTCTTTAGAGAGGAAAAATAGGGACAATTCTAGAGAGAAAAAATCCCCGCGGTTTTTACGACCCTGCCCGGTTTGCGAATCCCCGTCGCTTTTCGCCCAACCCCCTTTCCTCTCCCCCTCTTCTCCACATCCCCTTGTTACGCGCGATCGTATTTTTGCGACGCCGGGACCAATAAAGACGCGAACGCTAGAGCGCTTGAAAGACTTCCCTTTAAAAAAAAAAAAATCTAATTTTTTTCCCTCCAAGACAGAGAAGGCCCTTGCCGCTTAATCGAAGTGAACCTATTTCGAAGGGGAGTTCATTACCCGTGCACGTCCTAAGCGAAAGCTATTCTCTAGGGAGTGATAGAGAAAGAAAAAAAATTGCTAGGAACGGATGAGAATCTCGCGTGAGAAACTACTGCTGCGACATGCGTAGACCCCTACCCCTTATCGTTCTCTTTCCGCGCGGCGTTCTACACCAGGGCTGCACAAATTTTTCACACTCGCGGGCCGCATTTGATGGTTTATACGTATCCGAGGGCCGCACTTAATAAAAAGCTGAATAATGTAAATTAAACAGAAATGTTTTAGATATCTAGTTAATCCATTTTATCTATCACACGCAAAATTATCACAAATGTACAAAGTAATGCGAGTTTGAAAGGGTGTAATAATCATTTGAAAGATGCAGTAAGGGAGTAAAATTTTTCGGGAGTACAAATTTGCTAAAAGTAGTACGTTTGTTTAACCTTAGCATTTTTCACTCTCTTATAATTTTCACTTTTTGATTTACCAAATTGGCCTTACTTAAACATTGTTAAATAATATGACGCAAAATCATCAACGGAGGGCCGCACTTTGTAAACCCTTGTTCTACACCCTTTCGCAACACTTCCAACTGCAACTGCTTTTTTTTCTTCTCTCTGTACTCTTTTTCGGTTCTACTTGCCCTTTCACTTTCTCCATATACGTAGTATACAGAAAGTATTGTTTTCATGAAAAAATCGACTTCGAGATTTCAACGGAAATACATGTTTTGAGGTCCCTAGAAGTGTTTAGGATATTTTCGGAATTATGTGTGTATGTGATTGTGGGCCCTCTAACTCGAAAAGTACTTGCCATATCATTACCGAATTTCATATATAACACTTAGGTATGAGCACGAAGAGCTGACTAGTTTTTGGACAATACCGGTTAATCGGAAGTTGAGGTTTATTCGAAACCCTATTCGGTTTTGGCGAAATATCTCCGTTAAAACATCATTATTGTATACACTACAATTCTGTACAATGTTTATAGAGAATGTAATTTCCTACAACTGTCATTTGAAAGAAATTTCCATAGCAGTTATTGTTTAGGAATTATTTATAAATAATCGGTTTTTCGGTTTCCGTCAAATATCTCCTTAAAAACGTCGTTATTGGTGATCTTCGTGAGGACCAGAATTGTAGAATATAACATTTTTTCCAACTTTTGTTTGAAACAATTTTTCGTAGAACCATCCATTTCGGAGATATTTAACTTTTTCGTAATTTCCAGTATACAGCGCCACCACCATGTAGCGGTGAATTATGTAAACATATTCAAAATATAATTTATGGTAATAAGGACGACTGTATTCTTTTACGATACGAAATAATAATTTTGCCTTATAATGCTATTCATAATAATTTAACTATCTGTACCCCAAATATAAAGTCGTGTGTTGGCCACGTCAGATTTAAAAAAATATCATCTTCTATTCGGTCCTGTGTTTTTTTACGAAAATTACCGTTTTGATATGCGATAAATTCCTGCGCCTGTGCACTTCCCGTCTTACGTTTTGCGGTTTGTTTTGCGCCGGAGAAAAAATTGGCGATTAAAAAAAAATATTTACGGTTTCCAATCCTCTCCCTATATATTTCTCTTTCAAGGGGCTTCAGAGCCCTACTTTCTCTCAATTTTTTCTCCCTTTCTCTCAACCCTCGGAAAGAAAGAGTTTTGTCTCGCCGTGGTATATCTTTCGCTTTTGTCCCGCAAATGAGACCTGGGAGGAGATAGTAGTAAAATAAAAAGGTTTCCCCCCTCCCTCAAGTGAGATAAAACGCTAAAAAGAACCCCTCCACTGTGCCTCCTTTCTTTCTGGCTCGCTCGGTTTTAAAAGCTACTTTTCTGCACGCAACTGGCCTCGTGTAAGACGTTCTCCTTGTGGAAGGAAGAAGGGGTAACAACCCCCGTGGGTTTTATTATTCCGTGTTGTTTCTTTTATGTTCTTCTTCTTCTTATTTGGCGTGTCGGTTGTTCTTCCTAGTGTGTGTGTGTGAGATCCGTCGTCTATTTCTGACCGATTCGCAGTTAATCCAAGGAATTCACGGCGTTATTTTTTTTCCTGAAGGGACGAGAGGGTGTGTGTGTGTGTGTGTGTGTATACACACACATACATACATACATACATACATACATACATACATACATACATACATACATACATACATACATACATACATACATACATACATACATACATACATACACACACACATACATGCATGCATGCATGCATGCATACATACATACATACATACATACATACATATATATATATATATAAATGTAAGCGGGATCCTTTTCGTCACTCTTATTGGGTTTTTATCCCCTTCACTCGTTCGATAGGAAAGGGATGGGTGACGTTATGCGCTCGTGATATCCGTCTGTATATAAATGGGACCTTATTTCCTGCGGTTAAAAAAAATGCGATTTTTTTCTAACGCGACGCATTTGATATAGAGGGAAGATTCCTCTCACTCTGAGAAACTTACGGAAGCGTCGAAATAAATTTTTTAAAAAAATAAGGGATGTAATGTTTATTTCCGCGCAATGATCGATGTTATTTACGAAAGCGTGGGTTTCGAAGATCCGAACTGTTGGGAAGGTCAGTGAAATACTCTCCGAGATAAATTGAGGCAAAAAAAACCGATTGAGACTAAAGAATGAGGCGGTCGGTGCACAAGTCTTTCGAAGTTGAGTGGGACGAAGGAAAAATTTCGAGACGACTGGGGCGTGTGCTATAATCCCTCGAATTGCGCGTTTTCGCTTTGCACGTTTTCGATTCTGCATGGGTTACATTTCGAATTCAAGTCGGCGTTCAAGTTTAACCTCCTGTAATTGGGGAAAAACCTACCCCGACTTGCACGGTTTCCTTGTACGGGGTCCTTTCCAAAACACGTACGATGCATATCGAGGGATGGGTGTATGTCGGTATGAATAATATCTCGTCCGGCATTTCCCTCGCGTTGTTGGACTCGCTTTGAATGTGGTATTTCAGAATTCATTCTACACGTGTCTCGTGTGCACGCTAAAGAGGGCGGGATAGTGATTACGACATTAGCAATGGTGGTATTTTTACGTCGAGCATAATGTCATTGCGATTGCGATAAGTTCCCCAGTTGCGGTCATTATCTGCGGAAGTCTTGCTTACAAAAAACGCTCATATAATTTTTAATCGGACGTGCTTTTATTTTGCCTCGGCGACCACATCCTTGATTTTTTCGTCGGGCTTATAAAGGAATCGTGAATAAAAAGTCGTCTGTCGCAAGGGGGTTTCCCTTCGAATAAAGGTTTGAAAAAGTCATCGTTATGTTCTTGTAGTTTCTATTTTGCGATGTACTTACGAATTCGAGTTTTATCGGGCACAGATGTTCTTCATGAAGCGCTTTTAATGTGGAAATTTATAACGAATTTTCGGATAGCAATGTCAAGGTCAAATATTTCTTTCCTATCAAGGACGACTTGTGGCTCTTATATTCAGCAGAAGGAAACGTATTCTTGCTTTAGAATGAAACTCCAAGCTCCTTCGTCGACATGAAGCGAATTGAAATTTCACGGTTGAATTAGCGGAATTATTGACTCTGTAGTTTCGATCGAGTTAATGGATATGCGTTGAAAATAAGGACGTTGAGTTGATTTCTCAGTTGCCATTTTTCGTTTCGCTATTTCTATATCATTGTGAGTGATAATTTTTAAGGCTAATTATGCACATAACGGTGACCGCGAGAAAACAAAAATTGAACTTTATTTTATTCATGTCCACGTGTCTTCTGTAAACATCATTTAGCAATTTTGACATAGGTGGTAATCAATGCGGAAAGTTTGTGATATTTTTATACGAGCAAACCGGTCTTCGTGTCACGTGTATAGTTTCCGGAAAATATTTCAGGAACGGAAACGGAATTAGCACAGTATGGTAACGAAAGCAGGTATTATCAGCAAAAAATTGTGAAAAAATGCGAGACGTGTCGCGGACTTTTCAATCCGCGGGTCTCCTTTAAAGAAACAAAATTATTCTATTTCATCCCCGTTACTCTTTCATCTTCCACCTTTCTATAATTAAAACTACGCCGTCATGTCTCGTGTTATGGACTTTAGTTCCCTATCAACTTGAGAGCCATTCGCACCTATCGCACGATGTAACTTGACTCGTTTAGAACCCTCTATTAATAGACATATCCCTAGCCGTAGACCCAGCCAACCAAACCCCTTTTCCCCCTCCCTCCCCTCACAAAATACCCTCCCATCTACCACCTACACCCTCTCTCTCTCTCTTATACCATCGCGCAGTTGAGTGCCAGCGAGACATAGACCCTGATTCTGGGTCAAGTCCATTTCTGTCGGACAGGGAGCGGTGTGGTTCGAGCCGTTAGGGCGGGTGAGGGTGGTGCTTGGTGCTGCGGCAGCGATGCACGCCCCTATAGGGAAGCCCGGGTGTGCACTTTAAGGCTATAGAAGAGGCTAACCAGATGGTTATAAGGCAAGAGGGAGGGAGAGAGGGTTGGTGAATTAATGCCGGTGGAACTTTAGGATTCGAGTTTATTTATTTATTTTTTAACGGAAAGGGATTACAAAGTGGGAGGGTTGGAAGAAAAAGGAATGGAGAAAGTCTTCGCTCACACAAGGGAAGGGTTTTGGAAACGAGAAAGGGAATAAAAGGATTTATTTCTCCTTTTTTCCTACCACTCTCCTCTCATTGTACTTTCCATTCGCCTTATTTTATTATCATCTCGCGTCCGAACAGCCTAACCGAGAGCCATCGCTTGGTTTTTTATTTAAAATTCAACAATGGATTCGTATATATAACTAAACGAACGGAGATAGCTATCGGCTAGCACTGTAAATTGATGGCTCTCACCACGCTCTACTTGCGCCGTTTTTTTTAAAAAAAAAACCCTCGCGGTAGGGAACGTCTTTCTTTATGACCGATCCGACAATGCGTGCGTCCAGAGAATGTTTTTCCTCTTCTTTTAAATTTTTTTTATTGTAATCGTAGTCTTCCCGGAGGGCCGTGCTTTTCAAAAGACCGGATCCATAATCGACATTTCGTTTGCCTCGATGACGAACCGCCCTTTGTCGGGTGTGTGTTCTTTTTTGCGTGGCGGACGAAATGTGAATCAGGCTCGACGTTTTTCCGGAAAGGATAAATGTTTTTTTCCTTTTGGAGTCGAATTGCGTCTTTTAAGTCGCCAAAAGACAGGCGCTCAGCATACTGCAGGAAATGACCTGTTTACATAGCTATGTTGTCTTAATGTTGCACGATAGACACGCAAAAGTTGGAGAAATACCAGATGCCCATGTCTCTCACAAAGTGGTCGCCATCGGTGGTGACTCACCGACATAACGTCCTAAGACTACTAATAAGGGAATTTTAAAAGAAATTTTCTTGCAAGATCTCGCATCTTCCGGGAACAGGTCGGAATATGAATAAAAGGTACGATATCGCCTCAAGTGACGGGAGCACTATATATAGAGCAGAAATTATTATCCGGGAGAGAGAGAGAGAGAGGAAGCCCGCTTTATTTTTTTCAGAACTTTCTCGTCATAGACTACATTATCCGCGTGAAATTCCCCCATTTTCTTTGGAAGCCCAATTGTTTCCCCCCCTCTCCGCGCATGCAAACGAGATTAGCCGGAAAATTTTCGTACTAACGGGGAATTTATTATGGCTTAGGAAAATTGGCGATGAGCATGCTCTCGCACCATTCTTCTGGTCGTCGACCTCTCACGGTCCGAGCGTCGTTCGTTTTATCTCGGGAGATTAGGATAAGGGAGGGGTTTTTAATTAACACATCCGGATCGAGGCCAGATAGATTAATGGAGGGTGTGTCTTAATACGGAAGATTTTGTGGGTCTGGTAAAAAAAAAAAAAACGCAGGAGGATCATTATTTTTAAAGGAAACTTGAGGATTAAGAGGATCTCCCTAGGATCGAAACCTCGCGGAATATCGAGATCATCCTTTTTTTCGCGGCGTCGTAATTAATTATTTTAATAGGCGTTGTTCTTACTGTTACTGTTGTTAATGCGGCTTTCTTGTTATATCTAATGTATAAAACAGGAGTTGGAATTAATACCTTTGGTTGCTTGATATTTTTTGGGGAGGATACTTCCTTCGCCGCAGGGTAATTACTTTCTCCTGTCACCGCTTTCCTTCCTTTCACATCACCGCGCACGCCAGCCATCGGAGAGTTGCTTGGGCTTTCTTAGACCATCAATCGCCGAAATTTGCGGATGGGAGGTGAGAGAGGATGCCACATAATATCCTCACTCAAAATGTGGGAACGGGCGTCGGTAAACTTAAGACTTAACCCCTCTCTCTCTCTCTCCTCACCCTCCTCCCTTTCGTACCTTCTCTCTCTGTTTCTCTCTTCGCCATCTCCTCTCTCTGTCTGTCTTTCCTTTGTATGCAGCACTTTTCAGCTTACTCCCCTTTACATTTTGTTGTTCTCTCTCTCTCTCTCTCTTCTTTTCGTTTCTCCTTCCAATCTCTCCCTTTCTCCTCTCACTCCTTTCATCCCATTCTCTCACTTCCTCTATCTTTCACCTCTTTCCGTCTTCTCTATGTGTCTATTCTGTCTCTCTTTTATTTCTCTATATCTCTAATTTCTGTATCTCTCTTAAATCTCTCCCTTCTTTCCTTCTTATTCTTCTTCCCCTTGTCCTCTTCTTCCCTTGCATATTCTTGTCTTCCTTCCTGTCTCTTTTAGCCTTCCTCCACCTCCCTCTTTTCCCTTTGTTGGTTTCCACTCGACATCCTCCTCATCCCCCTATCTTCTTGTCCGTCCCTTCATTCCGCACATCCTTTATTCTCTGTCTCATCTTTGCATCCTCTCTCTCATCTTTGCATCCTCTCTCTCTCTCTTCTCTCCCCCTTTCCTTCATCCCGTATCCCACTCCTGGCATCTTTTTCATCCGCCGAATTCCCTATCCCTTTCCTCCTCCCCCTATTCTCCTCTGTCACCTCGCGAACGCCCGTAGGATTGAGAGAGGATAAAACGTGGTGACTATCTCGCGTGACCTGTCAACGAGAACCCTCTTTTCTCCGCCATAGCCTGCCGCCGTCCTAAATTGGGATGGAATTGAGGGTGTGTGTGTGTGCAGGGAAGGTGGAGGAGTGAAGGATGTGGCCCGTGTGTGTGTGTGACGATGACCTCGTATGACCTTCGCTTTTAAATGCGGTCTCAGGTTTTGCGATGTGTTGTTCACTTTCGTCGGTGACAAGCTTTTTTCCTCCATCTTTTCGGCCGCTCCGATACGTCAATCTCTCGATTTTTTTTCCACGCGCGTGACGTTAAGCGAGTTCACTCGCGGGTCGGTGTTATTTTCCCTCCGGGATGGGGATTTTTTTTTAATGCGGGGATAAAAGTTTTGGCGAAGGACGCTGCCTTATATGGAGGTAGGGGTATCCGAGTCGAGCGAGATCCATTAATTTCTGCGATGAGGTGGTAATGCGCTGGGGTTGCCTAACCCATTGTATACCAATTTCGAGGCGTTTTAAAATTGTTCGGGATAGGGTGAGGTTTCCGGGATAGAAACCGGATCGAATTAAGGATGGTAATGTTCCGGCGGTTTTGTGCTTCTGATAAATCGGTAGGTCTTTCATGCAGTCAATATAATGGTTGAAATTATCGATTCTTTTGGATTTAAAGGGTGATTATCTACAGGGTGTCCCAAAAGTCCCCCCCCCCCATCCCAATTGTTACGACAGAGTAGTAAAAATGAAAAACTCTTTTATTTAAAACGAACTCTTGCCACTCGTCTTCGTCCTTAAAAAAGTGTGATTGTAAAAAAATCACTCCGAATCTCTATTCAGTTCACTAAACATGGATTAGAGGGAATTATGGGATCCCCATGCTAATGCTGTCGGTTATTATAAATAATGGACACGATTAAATAAACCATAAACACAAGTAAGAATAAGAATATCAATATGTAGTAGTAAATGCTGTTGCTCTAAAACGTTCGCGTCTAAGAGTTGCCTGCGAGATATTAAAATAAATTATTTTTCACAATTTATAAGCTGAGACTTTTAATTCACTTTCGATGTTTGATAGTAAAATGAGCTAGATAAATGTAATTGCATTACACTGTTACAACACAGTACGTATTCTGAAATACACTCCTTATACCATAAAAAATGATAATGTTACTTAAGTCATCCTTATTGGTGTAGGGGATGTTATTCCTCGCTAGGGATCGCTACTCACCATCCGACGTTCACTCCTTTTGCAATTTTTTTCCTACTATGAAAAAATAAATATTCCTCCAAAGTGTAACGCTTGACTTATTCAGTGGCATATTATTTCAAGTCGGCTCGGGTAACTGCGTCAGAATATGAGCAATATAATCGTTTCGTATTTCATTTCGTTAGATAGATCCATTTCCCTTCCCTTCGCGATAAAGAGAGCCATTGAATAAATACAGTTTTCCTCCAAACGTTTTGGCGAGAACGCATCGCCTCACCCGGCGTATTCCCGAAAGAATTGTAGCACTGCTACGTTCGGGTGTGTTGGCACGGTGAGAAAGAGTTCCCTGGTAAACCCTCTCGCGGCGATAATGGCGTTTTTTTTTCCATCCGGCCCGTGTTAGTCAGCACTTTACCTAGGCCTTCAGCAAGTCGCCTAGTGTGCGCGTTTGGAAAGCTTTTTCATCCGGTCGTTGGAGGAGAGGGCTCCACCTTCTGTCTTCCCCACTCCCTCCATCGGTTCACTTAGCTCGGAGGCAGAGCTTTTCGTGGTGGAAATTATTCGCGGATTTTGAGGTCATCGGTAATGGATGGGCGAGCTTGAAAATCTCGTCCTATGTCAATGTCTCCGTCGGGCAGCTCCGTGGGGTGGAAAAAGAGAAGGGAGAGTAGAGAGAGAGGGTTAAATGTTTGCCGTGTTAAAGTGGTTGTAAGTTTTTTCCATGTTCGCCCTTTTGTTTTTCTTTTTGAACGTGCACGTGAGTACTTGCTGAAGAGGTTTAAGAATTCCTTGGAGCGAGTTTTAAAAATAAAGAAAATCGTCGAACGGTTTTTTTCTTCCTCCTATGCCGATGCGTTTCATGCACTTTTTTCCCCTCGGGTCCTCGGAAAATGTACGTTTGCCGTGCACTTCTGGAGGAGATTATTTTTTTTTTCATTCAGTAATAGCCTTTCTCGAGCCTTGTTGTAGGGGTAAAGGTTTTAAAATTTGTGACCCCCCGAGTCCTATAGCGTGTCGCTTTACTAGATTTAAAAAAATATTTTGACTAGCTGGAAAAATGTTATCACTTGAGAATATTGATTTTTAGAGTAGGACTCGGTTTGGTTGATGCCACGTAATTCGAATTTGTATTTCTGTTTAAATTAAACGAGGTAATCTCGGTGTGGAAGAGGGCGAAGTGGAACTTCGTTTTTGGTACGAATCGTGTATCATTCGACCGATATTTTATTTTTATCGGAGATTTTTATCGGTTTTTTACTGATATGGAAGATTATGCCAAGATAGCGCCTAACTTTTAAAAAATCCCCCTTTATTTAGATATATTTTGATCCCGCTTTGTTTGCTATCGTTTGTAGTGATTTATTCGCAGTCCCTCTGATACAAAGATTGTTTTATATTAAGTATTAACTTATAAATTGACGTTTTGTAATATTTTTTGTTTAAAATACGATTATTATATATTAATTGAAGTATCCCACTATTTTATTTTTAAAATTTAATTCTGCGTTCGTCCCGAACTGATCCTCTTATCTTCCCTTATCTCCCATTAGCGATGGAGAGCGAGACAGAGAGGTCAAGCACGTCGGGTGGCGGCAGTCCAGGCGCCCCCGCAGTAACCGCGACGCCAGGCGTCGTGATACAGGGCGCGGCGTCCGCGACGGCCAGCCCCTATTTCCTGGACTCCGCACTGCCCAGCGACAGCGACCACAACTACGACCACCACAGCTCGGAGGAGGAGCTAGAAGTCATCAACAGTCTGCTGCTGCCCAAAGAGATAAGGTGTCCCTCCTCCCGATCCAACGTGTCTGCCGCATCCGTCGTCGCAATCTCTCGCTCCTCCTCGTGCGCCGCTTCCTCATCCTCCTCAGCGGCATCCAATTCCTCCTCCAACTCATCCTGCGCGGCGGCCATGGCCCCCACGCCGTCCGCCTCCTCGGCCTCCTCGTCCTCGTCCGCCACTTGCGTATCGGCATCCTCGACCTCCACGTCGTCCTACCCGGAGAAGAGGAAGTGGTCTCAGGTGGTGCACTCAAGGAGGCTGGCGGCATCGCTCTCTTCTGCCGCCGCCCTCTCATCCTGTGCCGCTTCGTCCTCGTCCTCTTCGGCGAAGAGCATGGCGGCGACGGAGGCTGCGGCCGCTGAGGCGGCGGCGGCAGCTGCTGCGGCGGCTGCCGCGGAGAGCTCGTCCGGTAGCTCGGACGAGGAGGTTCAGGGACTCCTGGCTGCAATGCCGGTCGAGTTCAGGACGTCGCCGCCTTTGGATGCGCACAAACCGGGGCGCTCGCTGTCCCCGCCCCCAAAGCTGTTCCATTACGGCGGATCTTCTGGAGGTTCTGGCGCCACTCTGGAGGTGTCGCCCCGCAAGAGGCACCGCCACACGCCAAGGGCGCACCACATCCAGAGGCCATGTCTTGATTTTGAGAAGATGCAGCAGGTGAGTGTCGTTTTATTTTATTTTGTTTTTTTTATTCGTCTTTCGGGGTGTTATTTTTTCCGCTCTCGTTCCACGCTGGAGGCGGATCGCATAATCATGTGGTCATGCTATACTGTCGCAGTCCACGCGACCTTTTCTTTTCCCTCGGTCGCGGAATTGGTGGACATCACGGAATGCCCTCGTTTTTGTGCGGAAGTGGTGTTTTGGAGTAGCGTGCGAGTGTTGTTTTTCACTTTTTTTTTATCGGTCGGGTCTGTGGAATTTGTGTTTTGTAGGGAATGGTTCTTTAGATTAGTCCAACTCCGTCAGAAGGGATGGTGTGTTTGGGCGTAATTCGGGTTGGGTTTATTTGATAGCAACTTTTCTTTTTAGATAGCGAGAACAGTGATAATGATTCGATACGAGTTTTCTCTCGCGAATATTATGTAAGTATTGTGGTTTTATACGGTGGAACTTGAATTTTTTTTCACCCAGTGTATTGCGTCGTTCCTTCTTTTTAACGGTCGATTAATTTCGCGCGTCTCTGTTTTTACTAGCAGCAATATGTTCTTCGGAGCGGAGTTCCTGAGTTCCGATTTGTCCGTCATGATTCGTTGCCATTCTCGGCCGCCAATCCCAGGGAATCTTTTCTCTCCCAGACTATGTTAACCAATTAAAGTAATTACAACGAAATCTCCAATAAACTCTTGCGGGCGCAAAAGTCTTTTTCCGTTTTCCAATTGCGCAATCTCTTTCCTATCCATTCGGAGGGTTTCTATGCTTCCATTCCATCATCTTCTGCCTTCTTTTTTCCTCTTTTCTTTCTCTACGTCGCTACTCCCTGAGCTCTTTTCTCCGCTCATGTAAGTCGTAAATTAATGAATCTCTTCTCTCTCTCTCACTCTCCCTCTCCCTTTTCCTCTTTCCCCTCTCCTCTTGGCACCACAGTGTATGGCAAGAATGCGTGCCTCGAGGTCTTTTTCCCAAGTCTTTTTTCTAACCTCCTCTTCCTACTCTTCTTCCCTTTCTCTCCCTGCACACTCCTCTCTGGGATTATTGTCAGCCTTTCGTTAGTTATGTCATAGTATTCCCCACTCACAGCGGTTTGGGAAGTGGAGGGGGGGGGGGAGTTGGGAAGAGGACGAAAAGCCGCCGTAAGGGAACACACAGACGCTCAGCAGTACGGTCGGTAGGTCCTTTCGGAAAATTGATCATTACGGGAAAAGGGAGATGGAGTGAGAGTGGGGAAAAAATAAGTGGAGAGGTCTACTGGTAACCACTCTCTCCATATCCCCCTCTCTCCATATCCCCCTCTCTCCGTATTCCCCTCTCTCCGTATCCCCCCTCTCCGTATCCCCCCTCTCCGTATCCCCCCTCTCCGTATCCCCCCTCTCCGTATCCCCCTCTCCGTATCCCCCCCTCCGTATCCCCCCCTCTCCGTATCACCCCCCTCCGTATCCCCCCTCCCTATCCCCCCTCCCTATCCTCCCTCCCTATCCCCCCTCCCTATCCTCCCTCCCTATCCCCCCTCTCCGTATCCCCCCTCTCCGTATCCCCCCTCTCCGTATCCCCCTCTCTCCGTATCCCCCTCCGTATCCCCCTCTCTCCGTATCCCCCTCTCTCCGTATCCCCCTCTCTCCGTATCCCCCTCTCTCCGTATCCTCCTCTCTCCGTATCCTCCTCTCTCCGTATCCCCCTCTATCCATATCTCTTTCCCTATTCATATCCCTCTCTTATTTCCTCTTATTTGCGTGCCTGTTTGTGAGAGAGAGCTAGTGTCTGTGCCGTGCGAAGTTTTCGGAATGTTCTTTTTGCTGACGTCACGGTCGACCTTGTACTGGGATCTCATTCGCGCATTTTCCCACACCCTTTACCACTTCCCACTTCCCGTTGTCCCAAAAATGGAATATCGAGCTCTACTTGTGGCCGAAATCCAGGCGATGATCAAGGCTACTTTAAATGTCTAAAAAAAAAAACGGCTTTGCTGAACCAGACGTACCACCGAGTCCGACTGCTGCGTAAGTGAAAGTGAAATAATGACTAAGACGACTCCGGTGTCCATATACAATATTGTTGAGAAAACGCTTATTTCGGTCGCTAGTCAGCCATCCTCATTTGTGTAGCGACGATATATCTATCACCGCTGAGGCCGGCTGCTTTGCAGGAGAAACGCTCTCCTGGTTTTTCCCAAACGCTTCGTGGCCATTAAGGGTTTCTCGATCATCAATTAGTTCCCGTCGTGCAAGAATTTATCACTTTTCGTTTTGTTCTGTACAATAATGAGCCTCGCTTGTTGATTTTAAGAGTTTGGATGAAGCGAGGAATCCGGTTGGTAAGGTTTTAAGGGTGGGGCGTTCTTGTGCCGGGGTGAGTTCGATGGGGCGGCAAAGAGGGGGGGGGGGGGGGGGGGAGTGGAATGGAGGACTAAAGCGTTTGACGTGTGTGCCATGCGTGTCTTGCTAGTTTATGAGGGAAGGCACCGCGTGTGAAGTTTAAGCTGGTAGTTGTGGGGAGTGGGAGAGGGGGTGGGGGGGGGGAAGTTGGGAAAAGGGCTTCCTCTTTTATGGAATGGACCCTTGCGGGGACTGGATGGGATTTTGCAGGAGACTACGGAGTATTAGGGTCTTCCCTACGCATGTTATATGCGCGCGTGCGTGTGTGTGTGCGCGCAGTGTCTGTCGAGTAGTCTGTCAGTGCCTTTCTCTTTTGGAAGTTTGTGGTGATATGGGGTAGGTTCGGGTCTGTATGAAGGGGATGGGAGAAGAGGACCCGAGGGGTTTTCTGCAGCAAGGCAAAAGTTAGAGTCTTGCGCTTAAATCATTCATTCCCATCCTTCCCATCCTTTAAACATTTCTCCTCTCAGCGTACCTCTCGCTTCACAGCACCGTCGCTTCCTTCGTCCTTCTCCGTCTGTTGCCCTTTCGACCCTCACAGATTCCCTTTCGAATTCTCTTTCAGTTCCTCCTTTCACGTCTTTCTCTACCGCCTTCCCTTCGTCTCTGCTTCCCTTCTTTTTTCCCCCCTTATTCTTCTTGTCTCGGAAGCGTTATTTTTCATCTCTCGCTAGCTCGTTTTTATCGCGTTACGTTGTCACTCGGGATGTCTGTTCGTCGTTTTCATTCAGTTTTTTTTTTTGCGATGATGGGCTTTAGGAAAATCCTGTATGTGATGGATAGGGCTTGAAAAATCATTAATGTAGATGCGTTAAAGAGTTTTCCGGGTGGTTGGGTTTTTTTGCGGTGGATCGGTGGAAAATTTAAGGCTTTGCAATTAAATATTTTTGATGGAGCTAGTCGATTTATGGAGAATGGTAAAGCTTTAAGTGGGAATTTTGTATTTGATGGAGTTTCAATTTCCTTCTATGGAGACGAGAGGGATTCGATAGCTTTGTTTTGATGTCAGATACTCTTCGGCATTTCGCATTTATTCATGGGAAATTGTTTTCCTCCTATCTGTTTATGGTTTAGTTACAGAAAGGGTTTCGCTGTTTTTTTGCTTCATCTATGGTAATATTACCCGCTAAGCCCTCTTTTAGTCATGGTTCCACTTTCTTTTTTCATGCATTCCTCTTTCTCTCTACATACATCGTTCTTTCCCGTCACTATCCCTCTTGTTCGTGGCTCGCCTCCCATCCGACTCCATTTCTGCAGTCTCACCACTCAGATGTTTCCCTTCCACGGGTGGAGTTTTTGCCCGGTTTCGGTTGGACCCACCCACCCCGTCTTCTCCTCTCACTTCAGGCCTGTCTAATGCCTTCCCTTGTATCCAGAGACCTCCGTCTCCTCCCTGACTCCGCTCTTCTTCGCTTCTCTCTCAAAATCCCTCTGCAACCATCACTCACGGGGCAATCTATACTTGGACGGCTCCTTCCGACGCCACGTCCCTGCAGGAGTTCGAGCTTAATCCCTCGTTCTAATGGTTAGCTCCAGTAGTTGCTAGTCACACGCGCGATTCGTACATACGTACGCCTGTAATAACACCGCTTTTTTTTTGTCTTCCGAATGGTCAATTTGTAGGAGCGAGATCAGGGGTGTCCAATATGGCTGTAACTCGCCACGCGTGGCGGATTTAAGGTCTTCATCAGATATATATTTTCCTCAGCTTTCCGATTTGATAGCATAGTCAGAAGAAAAGTTATCAATTTTATGTCACTGAAGGTTTAAAATTGAACTTAAAAAATGAAGAATTTGTCTATTTGACGTGTTAAATGCGGTTGTTAACACATTGCCACCGATGTTTTTTTCCGTTCTAATAATACTAAATTTATTATAGTAATAATGAAAAGCAGTTTCATAGTAATTGACGAATGTGGTATCTTCTTCTCTACAAGTGTGGCGAGCATCTCAGTCATGTTGTGTACCGGTGGGATGGACAGTGTATGTACACGTATAACTTGGCCTTAGACAGTAATTTTCTCGGCTACGCTTCGAAAAGAAGAAAAAAATCCGTAATGCTTCCTGGAATTCCCGTAATGAGTTCGGATTTCAATTTTGAATAGCCGAAAAATTTCACCCGAGGAACTTGTCTGTCTACTTTCTCCGGTTTTCCCTCTCGTGCCAGGTAAGAACATTAAGAAGAGAAAGAATTGTTTTCTTTCCACGCTTACACCGTGCCCCGCAACGCACTCTGTCTGTATTAACAGTCGTCTGCGTCTTTTTCTTTTCCTTCGGTTTCCGTAATATTCTGGCTTCACCGTGAATTTTTTTATAAAGGTATCGAGTTGCCCATTTCGTCTCTTCTCTCTCTCTCTCTCGGGCGCCCAAGGGATGGGGTTAAGCGAAGCAACCGTAGACTCCACTTTATCCCTACCACCCACCCACTCTCCTCATTCCAATCCTATACTATCCCAGAAGACATTCGGGCCCCAAGTCTTTTTCGCCCCTCTTCTTCCATCCCATAAAATGTCAAACCCTCCTTCGGTCTGCTCTCCCCCTCTCTCTCTCTCCTCCCACCCGCCCCCTACCACTTTCCTCCGTGCACCCTCTCTCAACCTCCATCATCCCTTCCTCAAATCCTGTTTGCCTCATGGGGTGAACCTGATTACGCGGCGGGCTTGGCTAGGGGAGTTTTCTCGTGGGCGACTTTGCCTCTGACATAGTTTGGGGTAATGGCGAGTGCTAAGAGGGGAGGGAGGGAAAAAAAACTTTGCGTGTGCGTCAAATTGAAAAAGGGAAATGGGTCGTGGATAGAGGGAGAGGGAATAGGGAGAGGTGGGAAGGGGGATCTCTCGCAGGATTGCAAACCAGTGGGGTTGTTTATCCTATTAATGCGTTGATCAGCTAAATGGAATTGGTAGGGGATCTCTTCTTTTGTTTTTTTTGTACGCTCGGTGATTGATCGTAACTTTCTTTTCTTTCCCAAGGTCGCGCTTCCTTGGGGAACGTGGTGGTAGTAGTACTTCTTTCTGTAGGTAACTGTTTACGCGGGAAGAATTTTCATTTTGGTCGGGTTGTATTTTATTTCACGCCACGCGTGGAGATTTTTTTACGTCCGCGCGTTTTTTCTGTCTTTTCCCGCGGGTTGGAATTATCGCCGCGAAAAATTTACGCCGGTTTTATTTTTGCTCCCGCGGTGAGAGGCGGTCGTGACGGGCCAAAGTAGCGATAAAGAGTACGGAATACGTCGGGAGTCGTGCTATAAAAAACCTCGACCGAGATGTACCTTTTTCCATTTCCCGTCGGCGCTTTTCATCGTCTTGGGGCATTTTTAAGGACCGATGCGTTGGACGGCGGGTTGGGATTTCCCTCGGAGGAAATTGTGCGGTTATTACGTGTGTCCCTAGGGTTGCGAGTAGATACCGTGAAACGACAGCAGTGCGAGTAGGGCAGGGTCTGCCAGTGGGCTAAAGGGACTGCAGACTCCAGAGTTGAGGGGCTCCCGTTTCACAAAAAATGTTTTGCATATAAATAAACAATACTTTTTACGTAGAGGTCGTGGTTCTCGTAAAAAATTTCCCCTAATATCCAGTTGTTTATTCGGGATAAAGGTCTCCTGATAACGTTAGACCTGGACCCGCAAAATTCACCATCTGCCCCTGGTTACCAGCGAGAATTGTACCTTTTCTCTATAAAGACAATTTTTAATTGGTTCGTAAACATCGGTAAATTGAGGAGTACGTAAGGATGTGCCCTCGATAAGATTGGAACCCTCGACTTCAGTATCGGGAGACGAACGATTTAAATTACTATTCCACGAATGCCTGCAAATCGACGGGAGACAGTACCTATCTCCCTTGCGATAACGGCAGAGTTGAAACCGTTTCGTCGGCATACGACCAGTTTTTATTTTAGTCGCGATTGGAAAACTTAATTCTTTTCGTTTTCATCGTCGGGACCATCTTTCTCTTCGCTCGCTTTCATCCTCTCGACAAATCCTTCCCCAAGAGGTCTGTCTGGGGGGAGGGGGGGGGGGCGGTGGTCTAAAGGGGGGAAGAGAAAGGAGAGAAGGGGTTTATAGGGGAAGGGGGTTTAGGTGGAGGACGGAGGGAAGAGAGGAGGAGGAGGAAGAAGGGGTGTGGAGGTTGGATTGTCCGCCGGGCGGGTCGGCGAGAAGAGAGGGTTCTGCTTCGGTGCTTTCGGTTTGACATTGGGGAAGGGTGGGAAGAATGCGAGCCGGGTAAGGTGGGTGGATGGACTAGGTTGGGGAGGCGGTGAGGGGAGGGGGGGGAGGAGGAAGCAGAAGGTGGAAAGGAGTGTGGGGGGGTTACGGAGGGGAGAAAGGAGATTGGGGCTGGCGTTTAGAATTTCGTGATTTTTCTCCTACCCACCCGCTTCCCCTTCTCCCATCTTTTTTTTTAACTCCCTGCAGAATAACCCCTTTTTCCACCGTCTCCTCTTGCACCGTTTCATTTTTTTCCTTTTTTTTAGTAATCCACCCGCACACTGGGGGGATCCTTTTTCGAACCTCGTACCGTCTTCACTTGTTCTCCTCTCCTGCGCCCTCTTCTCCACTTTTCGCCTTTCCCTCACGCATTCCTTCGTTTTGCTCTCCTTCCTCCGTGCGAAGTACGAGTTGTTACAAAAAAAACGGTGTCGTGTTTTTACTATTTAAACTATTTATGTTATTCGTTTTCCGGATTTCTCTTCGTCCTTTGGGTAATCTTTACGCCTTCGTCACTCTCCTTTTTTCTTATTCTCGCCCAGAAACTTTCCGCGGTGTTGTTTCTTTCCTTATCTCGTTACGGAACGAAAATAAATAAATTTCTCGGCCATCTGCGGTAGAAACAATGACGTTTTCTGCCGCGGAGGAGAGAAATTTCTCAAGGTTTTATATTTTTTCTTCTCGGGCGAGCAGGAAATGACCATTTTCTGATACGGGTGAGAGATAGAGAGAGAGAGAGAAACGGAATCTCACCTCTTTTTTCCCTCTCTTCGATTCTGCTTCCTCCTTGATCCACTGTTCTACATCCTATTCCGTACGTCCTCTAGCCTCTCCTCTCCTTTTTACTCCTTTTTACTCCTTTCTCCTTCCTCTATTTCTTCACCCCTTCCTCTACGTTTTCTCCCTCCCTTTTTTCCCTTCTTCCTCTCTCCCTTTCCTCTATCTCCCTCCTTTTCTTCTCAGCTTCCTTCCATACTTCTCTTTTCTTCAAAGTCTTCAGCTTCCCTCTCCTTTCTCCCCCTTCCTTGCATACTTTCTTCTTCCCTCCTTCATAGTCCTCAGTTTCTCTTCTCTCTTCCTCTCTGCATCTCTCTTTTCGCTTTATCGCCTCTCTTCCGTTTTGCTGTAATAGGAGCGAAGAGCCAGTGAGGTGGAGTTGTCTCCGATCCCTTAAAATCGCTATTCTCAGTCTTTTTTTATATTTCTTTGCTAGGTTATTTTTTTATCCGGCTCGTGTCAGTCGATCGGATTCCGCCATTATTATTTCCCTCTCTTTAGCCCTTGCAAACGCCCAGAAAATGTTCGCCGGTGTAAGAAAATTCGCGGCCGTTTCTACTCCTTACTTTTATTTTTTTAAATGTCTTAGAACTTTTGAGATGGGTTCGCCCCAGTTATAAATACCCCTTCCACCTTCGGATACAGATTCCGCTCCTGTTTTGTTTGTTAATTTCAACCTCCAGTCAAAAAAAAATAAACTTCATAATCGAACGTGCCGGCTCGATTTTCATTTAACGTAGTCAAAGGCGGATCAGATTTCATATATTCGAACGGCGAATTCTACGGATTTTTGTTTTTCGAGAAGTAAAAAAAAAAGTTTTCGTCAAGTTTTTGCCCGTATTTATTCTTTCAATTTCCGGACGGTCGATTTTTCCCACCGTTTCGAGATTAAGGGATCGTTCATTTCTTTTCATTCGGTCGGTGTTGGGAGAGGATCGAAGGGAACGATTTATTTTTAATTTAGGGCTGGTGGCGGGTTAGAAGAGTACGGGGCGGAGGAGGCGAGGGATTTTAGTCGGAGGGGTGGAGTTTTTAAGGAAAGTCTGCCGTATTGATTCCACGCGGGGAGTCACCGACGGTTTCATTCACTCGTCATTTTGAGGGAGAGCACCAGCGCTCCTATCCGCTGCCGTGAGAACTGCTACCCTATTTGTGCCTTTGAAATTTTTTCGTTATTTTTTTTTCGGGAGTTTCTCTCTGCTCTATAGTCAGTGGGGCGGTGTAGGAAGGGAATGGGCTGCCTCTGGGGGAGAAGGGTATGGGTTGTGTGTGTTTGGTGGGTGGGTAGGAGAGAGAGAGAGGGAAGTTTGTGTTTTAAAGATAAAGGGGATGCGGGCTTTCTGGAAGTAAAGGAAGAAGGGTGAAAAGGAAAGGGGGGAGGGAAAGAAGAGAGGCCTAAAGGGATAGGGTGCAAGGCCGATTCGAAAGGAAATGAAAATTTAATGCCTCTCTCCCTTTCCCTCTTTTTTCCTCCTCCTCCTCCTCTCCCCTGCTTTCCTATCCACTTCTTTTCTTGTTTACTTCTCCTGTTCCCCCTCTTCCTCTCTCCCCCTTCCCCCTTCCTCTTCCTCACCCCCCTTCCCATCCCCGCCATCTTCCCTCTTCCCGTTCTTCCTCTTCTACCACTCTCCCCGTTCCACTTATTCCCCTTTCCACTTATTCCCCTTTCCACTTATTCCCCTTTCCACTTCTGTCCCTATTCCTCCTTTCCCTATTCCTCTTTTCTCTATTCCCCCTTTCTCTATTCCCCTTTTCCTTTCCCCCTTCTTTCGCTTTCCCCTTCCTTTTCCTTTCTCCCTTCTCCCCCTCTCCCCTCTTTCCATCTCCCCCTTCTTTATTTCTCCACCCCAATCTTCACCCCTTTCATTCCGCTCTCGTGCTCCGGAGAGAGGGAGAATAAGAGTCGAGTCAGACGGGGCGAAAAATTTGTCGGTACAGAGATTTTCCTTTACGGCAGTTTTTCGGAGGGTGAGATTCTTTTTTTTCTTCTTCTTCTCTCTATATGTATAACGTGTAGAGGACGACTCGCACACGGTGGATTTCGTTTTTTTTTATCTCGCCCCGTACGACTTCGTCTGAAGGTTGGGGGGAGGGGGGGGGAGGCTGTTTCTTTGCATAAACGCTAGTCCCTTTGTCGAAAGGGTTCTTTTTTCCGTACGTTGGGGGAAGAAGAAGATGGTGGAGGAGTTTTGTGTGTGTTGGAGTTTCGAAGCCCAACCTCTATTTCTTCTGGCGTTCGTCTTAACGGTCTCGTTCTCTCTTCCTACCCTCCCTCGTACCCTCTCCCTCCCCCCCTCTCTCTCTCTCACTCGGATCCTGTGTGCGGAGTTCTGTAGAAATGGTTTAGCGTGATGGATTGCTCGAATGGTGAATTCACGTCTGGATTCGCGCGTCTTGTGCCTCGAGGCACTCCGTTCCTCTCCGGGGGAACAATATTGACTTTCGGGGGAGGAGAGGGGGAGGAAAAAAGGAGAAGGGAGGAGGAAAAGAGGGAGGTGATAATTTTCGTGTCCAAATAGATCTCGGATTCGAGAATATAGGGCGGGGGAGAGGCTTATAGTAAGGGAAGAGATACCCTCTGCACGAGTCTGGCTTTCAAGACGGAGCGTGTTCTGCAGAAACAAAAAGCGATTGATTGTGTCGTTCGCGGTATAGAATCGAGATGAAGAGAGAGAGAGAGGGAGTGAGAGAATCAGTCGAGTTTTAGATAAGAGAGGGATGGGGGGGGGGAGTAGGTTTTCGGGGAGAGAGGGGTTGAGAGGAGTGGAGTAATAAGGAGCAAGTTCTGGAATCATGATGGATGCGAGTTTGTGAGGAGATTTTCTTTCTCATATCGTTCGTTTTATTTGTTTTTTTAGTTTCTTCTCTATTTCTGGGGAGGTTTTTTTTCTTGGAAGATGAGAGAACTGGAGAGGAGGTCTTTTCGTGTGTGTGCGTGTGTGAGGAGAGGGGTGGAAAGGAGAGAAGGGAGAAGATGTAGGAAGAGCCACACACGGTATGTGTGTGTGTCGCCAAGGAGAAGGGGTCGAGATGACGGTGAACTCGGTGAATGATTTATGGCGGTGGCAGTATTTTTATGCTTTTTTGAGCCGGTGTCGTGAAAGGTCCACATTAATTTGATGGTATAATCACTCACGAATTCGGCTTATTTTCTACCGAGTAAAGGTTTCCTCCCCCCCCCTTCGACTCGACGAGCGCTATATCTGTTCTTTTTGTTGAAAGGACGCCAAGGAAAGGAGATGGCGGGGCGTTTGGGTTTGATTGGGTTAAAGGGTGGAAGAGTTATGTCTCGCTGGGTAATTGAAATTTCCGGGATTGTTGAGTTTTCCACTCCATTTCTCGAGAGTTTTGGTAGTAAAAGGAGGGATCCTTTTTGGAATCTATTCCATCCGCCCGGTGGATAGGGTTTCTTCGAGTAAATGTTATTTGCTTTCTGCCCTAGTCTTCTTCTGATAGATGGGGAGTTTGAATAGGTTCAAATGTGACTTCCGAATTTTCGATTTATGCACGAAATGTGAGGATGTTTTGGAAAAAGTGTTTTCTCGGGAATGGGATCTCTCTCTCTCCCTAACTTCTTAATGAAAGAGTGCCGATAAAGATTTCTTGGTTTGAGAACGTTGAAGGTTACTCAGTTTTCATGACTTCTTTAATCTATTCTGTTGGGTGCGTACAGTAATATGTGATGTAACGAAAGTTTCAATGCGGCAAAAATATCTCCGCTTACACCGACTTACCAATTACACACAATACTTGCATATTTATGAGCACGTTTTGTTCCAGAGTTGAGAAATAAAATTTTTATTTCCAATAATGCTGGCGGGGATGGCAATCGTTTTGGTAGGAATATCTTTAAAGCTTTATTCAAACAAATTATTGGTGTTTTTACATAATGTTGATCGATGTTCGCCATGACGAATTTTCAGTACGAAGGAGTGATTTTCGCATCCCCCATAAGTTCGTTCCGACGGGATTTTACCGCGTAGTATCGTTAGGCACCCGAATAAGAAAATTAGCCCAAATCGTTATACGAGTTTGAATTATGATGGCATAAAACCGTTGAACTGAAATGACGCCGGATGAGCACGAAAAGTTCTTGCGCAGTTTCGTTTAAAAAAAAAAAAAGGCAATCCGTACCTGGAATTAAAATTTTCTCCTTCTCGCGCCATATCATCCAAGTTTTATTGCGTTTTCGAGTGTTCATATAGGCATTTAAAAGGCGATTGCTCAATAACTCCGTCTGTCCCTCGACAAAAGCAAAAACCTCGATATAGCTACGTTTCTCGCGACGTCGCTTCTCCTCTCCGTTTTCTTCGTGAAAAGCGTATCGATAGATCCTTTCTGGAAGAAACCTTGCTTGTCATTGGCGTCTTTTTTTTCCGCCTCCATCGCGTGGTTTTTTTCCTTGGGCGTTTTCTTCGAAGTTCTTCGTGACCCGGCCATTAAAAAAACGGGAAAGGGGTTACCCCTCGGCTTTTCGTCGTATACTACCCGAGCTTCTTCCCTCCTTCCCCCCCATCCCTTCTATCCTTTCCTAATCTCCTCCCGTAAAACCTGTTTCTCCTCCCATTTCTTCCTCCCCCCCATTTCCCTCCCTTTGGCCTCTTAAAAGATCCCACGCACAAGTTTTTCCGCTGGTGCAAGTTGAAGGATGCTGTGGCCCTTCTCGTTTTGACAAGTAACTCGTCCGACCGCTTCCTTCGCTTCGCTCAACCTCCTCCTTTTCCTCGCAAGAACCTCCACAGAGAGTGGGTGTCTCCTCTCTCCCTCCTTATCTCTCCTCCTCCTCCTCCCGAGGAAAAAAATAAAAAGTTTTTTAAAAGTCCGCTTATTTTTCCGCTCCGAGAGGAGAATTTTTTTTCGTTTTTACCCTTTGTTTACGCGATGTAATTTCTTAAGGATTGACGACCGTTCTTATTCGGAAAGAATGGAGTTTGGAAAGCTTTTGTTGGCGAATTGAGGTAATTACGGACGCGTTTCTTTATTTTTTTCCTCGTTTTCTTCCATCTCGCTACGTCATCCCGCGTTGCGGGAAGCTGTTGTTCCGGCTAAATTCTAATTTCATCGGCCAAGGTGGAAAAATATCCGTTTGGGTGGTTTTATTTTCAACTCCGTAACGGGTCATTCTAATTTTCTTTCTCGCGTGTTTACTTTTGGGTGGGGTAGGAGGGGGGAGGCTGGGACAACAGGGATTGTTTGCTCAATCAATCGTCATCGGAGGGGGGTTGCACGACGAATATATTTCGATTCAGGTTTGCGTATTTTCTTGTTTATTCTACCGGCTGAGTAAGCCAGCTGAATGGAGGAATGCAAATATCCTCCGTTGTCCCAATACGCCGCATTAAAATCCCTCGCGGCGCTCTTTCTTTTATTATTATTATTATTATTATTATTATTATTCGTCGACAACGTCCCAGGTGCTCGAAGGATAACAAGAGAGGAGTGAAAAGGGCTTTTTACCTACATAGTGTTGGCATGGATTCCTTTAAAGTCGTGGGCTCAAGTGTCACGGTCATGTTTAGCGAGCGGGAATGGAGGACTTTTACAAGGGACGTTAAGTGGTTTTCTAAGCTAAGTTGTAGCCTTGTAGCGGACATTTCTTAAAGACCTCCGTTGTTCCATTGCCTGGAAGTCTCGAAGACGGCTTCTGGACGTTAAAAGGTCGCGGAATCGAAATCCTTCGTCGGCTTAATTTACGCGTTTTTATTGTGGACTTGGGATGCTACCCCTCGGTTTACCGCTTTCACGCGGGATTGAATGAGTTACGTTTCAAGCGGTTAATTTATTTCTTCGGTTGAAATCTTAATTTTTTATATCGAGAGTTTTCTTCCTTTGAATTTTTATTTTTCGAGTAGGAATTCCAATCGCTTAAAATTCGAAACGACTTCATTGAAAACCATCTCGGGACGACCATTTTGCTTCGAATCTGTACGAGTCGTATACGTATCGTATATACGTTGAATCGCTCTGATTGTGTGCGTTTTTGAAAGAGAGATTCACACACACACACACGCACACACAGGTAGATCAATTCCAGTGTGTGAATTTAGTGTCGCGCTTTCGGCGAAAAAAAAAAAGAAATGGCGAGAACGCTTTCCACACCGCCGCTGTTCGACTTTAGAGGAAATGCAGATGGAAGTGGGAGGGTTAAGGAGGATTGTTTGAGGGTGGTTTTTTTTTTTAGGGTGGAGGGAAGCGAACCATTCTTCCAAACAGCAGACAGACGTTTCGGGCCGTTCGTTAAAAGTGTGTCTGTGTGTGTAGTCACCATCCTTGCGTTTCTCTCGCTCCACGAAGCGTGTCGGCTTTTTTCCGGCGGTAGAAGGATGTGCGTGTGTATGGTGGCATGTAAGTTTTAAGAGAAATTCCCCCTCTCCCTTCCCCTCTAACCCTGGTCCCCTCCCCCACCTCTCCCCACCCCAAATTGTTTATTTTTCTTCGCGCACCCTGTATTATTTTTACCGGAGGGAGGGTAGGGGAGGGATTTCGGTTTAGGCGTTAAGCATAATGATTAAACTGTGTAGGGGAAACGGAATAGGGAAGTTATAAAGGAAGAGAGAGTACAGTAAAATCTCGCTATACGTTGTTTCGCACATACGTCGCCAATCAATTAAGGATCATATTTCGTTATAAGTTGTGTCGCTTCGCGTATGCGTCGTTTGTGAAATACTAAAAGCAAAATTTCAGAAATTCCAATTACGGTGCATAAATTATAACTATAGCAATAAAAACCCTCTATTCGGCTTTTAATTTAATGTTTATTATTTATATGAATTAATTTAATTTCATGTTTATCAATTTGTATAAAATCATAGAATAAACATTTGCTGGCCATGTGTTTGAGAGATCAAGATGGGTTAGGTGGTTCACAAGATACACAGGGGATAAAAGGGACTGGCCCAATTTTAATAAGTGAGCTTTGTGAACAGTTGTGTCTAACATTTCGTGTGTTTACGTTGATAGGTATCTCATGAGATATTGGATATACTTTGGATTGCGAAATCTGCTTGAAAAGTATTCTAAAGTGCGTATCAGTGTACGTGTAAGTAAAGAAACAATATTTGTGCTCCATCACACTATAGACAATTATTTTCGGTGATTTCTGAATTTAGTATTGCAATTGGTTACTCGTTGTTACGATAAAATGTATATTAAACCCTAGTAGCAATGAGTGGTAAACACATAGTGGTAACATAGTATGTCCAATGTACCTTATTGATGTGTATTATTTGGGAAACGTGTCACAAAATATCCGGCATGAACGTAACGCCTACATTTATCGTAGTTCTTATGGTAATCTTTGTTTCGCTATACGTTGTTTCGTTATGTCGCATTTTTCAGGAACGCATCTCCGACGTATAGCGGGGTATTACTATATGTATGTATGCATGTATGTATGTATGTATGTTAGGGATAAAGAAAGGGTTGGTTATTATTTTCGGGAACTTGGTGTTGCTTCCTTCCTCTCACTTTCTTTATATCACCCTATCTCTCGCTATACCTTTCCTCTTTCCCATCATTCGTCGGAGTGAAAAAAGGGGGCATACAACTCGCGGGTTAACTCCTACGACGCTTCTTCTCGTGAACTGCGTGGTTTTTTTTTGGCCCTCTGCCATCTCTCCTTTTCTTTTCCCTCCGTTTTGTGCCTCTTTTGTTCCTCTCCTTCTCTTCAAACTAGCTCTACGTTTCAACCCATTAATCTATTCCTACGGTCCTATCTTCCCGTGTCCGCCACCGTGAACATTTCCAACCCGCTCTTTGTCGTTTCCATGGCTTCTCTTCCATCTCCTTTTCCTCATCTACCTTCCGTTTTTTTCGGGTTTTTCTAATTTTCTTCTTTTGCTTCGTGTTTGCCTTTTTCGTTCCCCTCCCCATCGCTCGTTTTTGTTTTTCTTCTTCCTTCTTTCTATTCTTCCTGACACTTCCCATCTCATTTTCGGTCCCCTCTCTCTTTTTTTGTCCAACCTATTGTCGCTGGGCTTCTTCGTCCTATCTCTATCTTCCCTCCTGCAAAGGTCTTTTCAATCTCGTAGTCTTTCTCTGAAACCGCTAGCGCGCTCTCTCTCTCTCTCCTTCCTCCTCAACTCCTGTTTTCTTTTTCCACTTTTGAATTCGTCCTCTTTTTCTCTCTTTTCTCTCTCTCTCTCTCTCTCTCTCTATCTCTATCCGTCTTCAAATCTCGCCATCCATTCTACGTTCCTTTCCCTTTCACGACCGGGTGTAAATGGTTTCGAGAGGGCGTCTTTTATGCGTGCGTCTATCTCTTACTCGCTCCTACTCCTTTGTGCCATCTGCGCCTTCAATCTCACTATTCCTTCTAAGATCCGGGCCCTTCACACACACACACACACACACACACCCTTCTCACTCCTTCCCTCCTCTCTTCTATCTCCTATCTACGCTATTTCCTTAGGTCCAATATCGCTTTTATAGATCCCTTCCTCGTTCCCGCCTTTATCGCTTCCGATATCCTTTTTTTTTGGCGTGGTTTTTGTTATACGCGAGGGATTTTTCTCTCGCTTTTTTTACTTCTTCCTTTTTTTTGGTTGGTCGCTAGCGTCGCCAGGTTTGACCACGTGCAATTATTTTACGAGACTACGCCCAAATGTCGCTCGTTTTGCGCCGCGGATCGGGTTGGTGACGAGTTAACTCGTTCGTTTTTCTTATGGTTATGGTTTTTGGCGGGATCCTTGGGGATTTTTTTTTCTGGCGGTCGAGCCAGATAATATTTCGACTGTGTCCAAAGTTTACTTAGCGTAACGCGAGAACTTTTATTTATTTATTTTATTTTGCTCATAAACAGCATTTAACATCAATTTTTAAGCGAGTGAATCAACGATGACAAAGGCGAGCATATACAGCTATTCCCCCGGGAAACTCGAACCCGCGACCAGACAGGCTAACCACCCTTTCAGCAAGGCCGGAATTACATTCAAGCAAAAACCTTCTACATCTTGCCCTTTCATGTATCGGACAAAAATGAAATTATTATATAACCTCGCTACATTACGAATGAATTCGCAGGAGCCGATATCCATTCTAGCCGTGCCAAAAGTCAAGAGCGTATCGGCGCTCCAGATGTTATGTCTCGAGTTTTGATTCTTTCACGCGTTCAATTACGCTGGCATCGTACAAACAAATAGCGAGGGAGGAGGCGAAGTCGAGCCCGATTCTTCTTGGCTGCCGGCGTGGTGTAACGAGCATCAACTTTAAGACTTAATTAGTGCTCTGCCTCATTCGTCGCAGGTAGACGAACAATAAGACCTCTGGAATCGGACATCGAGTGCCGAACTCGAAAAAGACCACTTGTAGGGTACCCCCTCCGTATCTCCTCACCCAATCCGTCCTCGTTCCTTTTATTTCATTTCCCTCGCAATTTTTATTTCTTCTCCTTCGTATACACACACACACACACACACACACACGTACAAACGCACCTGCCCTTTTATATAATCGATGTAGATAATAAAAAAAGCGACCGACGTGAATGTTGCAACGTGCCCCGCGTTTGTGCGTGGAAACTAAGAGGGATGAGGAGAGAAAGGAGAGTAAGGAAAGTGATGAAGTGGATGGAAGACGAGAGAGAGAGATCAGGTTTTTCGTGGAAGCGCAGCGTTGCCGCACCTCCGATTCCCCGGCACCGTTAAGACCCGGTCTAACCGGGACGGCAGTGCGAGGAGCGGCAACTCCGCGCGCCGTTTTTGGACGGGTCGCGCAAGTGACAGCGAGCATTGCACGGACGATTGGCCGTGATGAAGTACCCACTTTTTTCACATAATCCTTCCACACGCTCCCTCTCCATCGCACTGTTCTGCGTTCTCCTATCTTCCTCCTCCATCCGCCATTTCCAACCAACGCATTCGGGATCCCATCCATCTCCGACCGGATATTTTTATTTACTTATTTATTAATTTTTCGTTTAATTCCTCCGGAGAGAGTGTTTCTATGCTTTTTTTGGCAACGCGGATCGCTCACGCAGACTTCGGATTGCAGCGGAGAAAGGTTGTAGAGACGGCAACGTCGCTCGCCGTACAAGGGCCCCGAGGTGCGGTCGCTTGCCGGTGCGGCTCGCGTATGCATGGTGTCTCGCTTGTGGTTTTCGGTGGGGTCGTGTGTGTGTATGTATGTCGTGTACTGTGCCAACGTGTGGAGTTTGAGGGAGTCAAGAAATAGCGATATAGAAGTGGCGCCTTGCATCCGAAATGCTTTTTGAGCGTCTCGTCTTGCGAGATGTGGGTTGTGCTCCCCCTCTCGCGTGTCCTGTGGGATCCTTCCTCCCTCTCCTGAATTGCTAACCTTCCCGGTTTTCCTCTCTCTCTCTCCTATCCACTCCTCTCTCTCCTATCCACTCCTCTCTCTCTCTGGGTTCCCACATCCTTCCCGTCATCCTTCTGTCGTGGGCGGATGATGGCGGGGTTTTGTGAAGAGGGGGAGGGGAGCAAAGCTGAACTTCGTGAAAACCAATTTCGAGAGAGGGGGAGAAAGGTTTGGATGTGCGTCCCGAAGTTTATAATTACGTTCTGTGTAATTAATCCAGCGCGTTAAGAATATTTCGTTTTCGTTTCGAAGATGACGGGAGTGAAGTTGAAGGGGAGGGGGAGAATGTTTGGTTTTGGCCTTTCGCGAGAGGAATGGGTAGAGGGAGGGAGGTGGACGAATTGTCTGGGGTTTGCTCGGAGGATTGTGTATGTGTTGGATGGGAGAGAGACAGATAAGTTGGTATGACATAGGAAGGGTACGATAGGAATGGGTCTTGAGGAGGTTTAGAATCAGGTGATGGAAGGGGGTTACAAAAGGGTCAGGATGAGGGTGTGGAAGGGGCGTAAAAAAGGGTGAGAGCATAGTGGAGCGTGATTAAATTGTCTACGTGACAGGCTGCGACAAGGGGAAGTTTTTTGGGGAGGGTAAGGGATTGGGGGGGGGGGGGGGGGTAGGGGGTGCGTGCGTGCTTGCGTGCGTAAAGAGGGGTTTGGTTGATATTTTTTGTGCGTGTCAACCGCGCTCCACCCTCTATTCCTTTCCCTCTATTTTCCTAGTTGGGGAAGGATGAGAGGGAGGGCTTTCTAAAGACTTACGGAGTCGAGGGCGTTGGAAGTGCATGGAGTCGAGAGAGAGGCTTTGGGCTATTAATTAGTCTGCCATTATAAAATGAGTTTTTAAGGCCCTATAGCAGGTTTTTTCTCTTCGCTCGGCATGGAATTTTTATGGGTCTATTCCCCCCCTCCCCCCTCTCTCCGGAAGCTGCTCTTTATTTTGAGTGGTTCGGAGGTGGATGGGAGCGGCGGGGAGGGGGTGGGAGAGGGAGGGGGTGAGCAGGGCGTAAGAAAGAAATGGGGTGGTTTTTATATTCCAAATGAGCCGTGTAAGAGATTGGAGGTGTGTTATATGTGAATGCGCGCGTAGGAGGGAGAGGGTCGGGGAGTTGTTTTTTTTTTACTTTTATAACGGCGGGGGTGTTTTTTTTTTATTAGGTGGTTGATTCAGGGAGGGTTGGGTCGAGGGGAGGGAGTTGGTTGGTTGAGCGTAGAGGTTTTTTTTATGTTGCAAGGTCGTTCGTTGTCTCGTGAAGTCTCTCCCGTGAGGAGAGAGAGGGGAAGAGTTGGGGGTTTCGTGGGCACTATAGTGTGAAGTTTTTTGAAAGGGAGGGATGGGAGAAAGAGGATTGGGAAAGGGAAGGGAGGAGGGGTGGAGTGGGGTTGTGTGGGGATCACTCCTCCTTCCCCATCCTTCTCATCCTTTCCCTTCTTTACTCACCACCCCTTTAACTCTCCGCCCTAAACATTTTTTTTTCGTGACTCGCTCTGGTGATTCCACGACTACTTTTCAAAGTGACTTTGCTGTTTTTTTTTCTTTTTCCACTCTTCTTCTTCTTCTCCTTCCACGGTTTTTGAGCGGATGGTTCTGCTCTCCCATACACGGAGAGGGGGAGGGTTTAAGAGGCGCTCGGTTCTTCTTTTTTTTCCCTTCTCATTCGTGTTGTTTTTTTATTTTTGGCGTTGGAAGGTAGTGAAGTTGGAGCTGATGGTAGTAGTCCCATTCCTTTGATGTTCGAAAGGGATCTGTCGACTTGGACTGTTTTCTCTTTGTGTGTGTGTGCGTTCGTGCGAGTGTGGGTGTGTGTATATAGAAGAGATAGGATGTGAAAAAAACGGGTGGTCAGAGGATTCGAGGCGGTGGGGTTTTCTATTGGAGGATTGAGGGGGAGGGGACCTTTTAAAAACGTTGTTTTATCGCAGGAAATGCTTTGTCTTTTTATTTTATTTTTTTACCTGCTTGTAAATTCCTCGAAACTTTTTTCGACTCGTTTTTATATTTTCTTTTGATCCTCTCCTTAAAGTGGAATTCATTTTGTTTTTTCGCGTGTTCTGAATATTGCGCTTAACAAGTAAAAAAAATCATGTTTACCCGTGATATTCTTTAATTTTTCTTCCTGGAAAAGTTTGATGAATTTTTTTGTCGCTGTTGTTGTCATTGTCGTTATCATTATTATTTTTGTAGAAAAATTTTTACGTATCGTTTTCCCTTTCGTCCTAGCGTTTTTTTCGGTGGAAATAAATAAGTGTGTCGCGTTGTTTCCCTGTCGTTATGAATAAATCAAGGAGATTGCACCTAGCATAAACATGTCAATATCCCTCTTCGCCGTTAATGCCTTCCTCGACTCGTTTTCTCTTTCGTTAAGGGAACGCCATCGCGTGTCTCGCGATCGTTAATTAATCTCGCTTTCTCGCTGAACAGCGTGCTTCGATAGCGTTTTACAAATAATTGCAGTAATAAGGACGCGTATTGTTTTGTCTATTGAAACATTAAGTAAAAAAAAGAGGAAAGTGATAACCGGTTAGGCTTCCACGACCGCGTACGCAGAGCAGAGAAAAAAGTATATTTTTTCCTTCAAAATCCTGACCATGCCGAAATTAATCGTTGCACGAAGGAAATCTGCATTCTTGTTCGCTTCAAGAAAGAGAATTTCCTAAGGGGAGTTCTTATAAGACGGTGTACCTTCTTTTTTTTTTACGTCGTTTGACGTCCGGATAGCACGCTTTCCTGTATTTCAACATTTTTCTGTCCTCGCGGGTTGAATGTTTTATTTATTTGGTTTTTTTGCATTTTTCCTTACTCGACCCCCGCAAAACCTTTAACGGACGAGAGAGGCAGAACCAGTCGGGCTACTTTATCAAAAATTCACTCCGTTGTCGAATGTCTGCCTTTGTTGGGAATTTAGTTTCTATTTTTTTACTTTTTTCTCTCTCTCTCTCCTCTCCGAAAAGTAGCAACCGACTTTATTTCCTTTCTTTTTCTTTTATAAAGGGCATCCTTTTCAATTATGTTTTAAAACCTTCCTTCTTCTTCTTCTCCTTCTCCATCAACCGTTTCTGCTTAACTCCATCTTAAGCCTTCATTTTTTTCTTCCTGAAGCGAACACTTGGGCTGCGTTTCTTTATATCGTTTTATTTCGTTTTTCCTCAAGAGACGAGAACGGAGTGGTCGGAACTGTTAATCGTATACCATACTTCAGTCACCGGTATCAGAATCCCGAACCATTTGAAACTCGGGTCACGATCTCCTTAGACTGGCTGCTCGCAGCAGGACTCCGCCTGCCCGTTTCTGCCCTTTTCCTTTGTCGAAGCGAATCAGTTCTTGAGGCCGGTCGGTCGGGAAGTCACGAAAGTGAGTGACATTCCAGGGCATTTCCAGTGGGAATATTTTTTTTTTTTTTTAGGCTTCTCCTTTCGCTTTTTTCCTATCTCTTATCGGTTCGCCTTATGTACGAAAAGTCGCAAATTCTTCGTACGAAGAATAACGATTGTCGTCGATATATCGAAAGCATTGCGATATCTAGAGGTTGATTCGATTTATCGAAGGTATTTCGATTTATTGAGTCTACCATGAAAAACCGATTTAGCATGGTATAATTTTTGGTCGTTAATCTCGAAACATTTGTCCTGAAGTTATCCTGAGGTTCATTGGGTGTGTGTAAATTTAATTTTTTATTTTGTACCAGTGCTAAGACTTTGGTGCAAATATAAAAATATTAATCGATAGTTATAGATTTTTTCCATTTCCGATTCCGTTGTTTTTTCGCTTCCACTGGGTATTTCACGAAGATTTTCCGCACCGCATTTGGGAAAATGATTTAGCGCGGGCGATATTTTTTTTGGGAACGAGTTTTTCTTTGCGCGGAAGTCGTTAATTAATCTCTCCGCGATCGTTGAATTGGGAATGGAGTTTTATTTCTCTCTCTCTCTCTCGCTTCATGGAGTTTTGTCGTTCGTTGAATATTTTTTTATTCGACACGAAATTAATGTGGGACTCTGGGTTTAGGGGTTTTTTACGTAATTCATCCTCTTTGACGCAAAGGGATGAAAAATGGGCTACGGCGAATGTTTTCCAGACGTCGTGTTTTTTTTAAATCCATTGATCACGCAAAAAGCTTTTTATTATTTTTTATTTCGCTCTCTGCTCGATGTTTGTCGATATTAAAAATCGTGCGGAATGGTCCTCGTCGCGATTAATTCGTCGTGATTTTTTCCTTTAATCATTATTGTTGCACTGGATTTTTTCGTATATTTGCGTTATTTTCGCAAAAGCAGTATCAAAGACAATGATTCTCCAGAATGATCGACTATCCATTCGCTTCACAATCATAGTCACGCGTCCTATCACGCCGCGGTCGTAAACTCGTGACTTAAGTTTTTGTGTGTCCGGATGCCGTTCCCCGCATTTCGCGGTAATTTGATTGTTGATGGCTTATCGGCGCCTGCGACGTGATTTCCATTCCCTGCGTTAATGTCGCCGTAGTTAATGCGTCTAATTCGCATCCTCGCGATGCTAAGCGCGACCGCATTGCCCATCACATGCCCTATTTAGACGTAGTTTGCGGTAAGCATCAAGGAAAGGTTACAAAAGCTTCTCCGAATAGCAAAAAAACGTTTTAAAAAATTTTACTGCCCGCGGAATAAAAATAATACGTAAATTGGTATTGCCGATCCGTACTCCTTAATAATCGCGTTCGGAAATAATATTATTGGTGCATCCTATGTTTTTTACTTTCTCCATACGTAGTAATGGGAAAGTATTGTGATCACGAAAAAAATCGACTTAGAGATTTCAACGGAAATACACGTTTTGAGGTCCCTAGAACACGTTTAGACTATTTTCGGAATGATGTCTGTGTGTGCGTGTGTGATTGTGGGCGGTCTAACTCAAAAAGTACTTGTCATACTAATACCAAATTTCATATATAACACTTTGGTTGAGCACGAAGTGCTGATTAGTTTTTGGACAATACTGGTTAACCGGAAGTTGAGGTTTATTCGAAACCCGATTCTGTTTTGGCGAAATACCTCCGTTAAAACATCGTTATTATATATACAATTCGGTACAAAGATTATAGAGAATGTAATTTCGTACAACTTTCATTTGAAACAATTTTCCATAGCAGTTATTGTTTAGGAATTATTTATAAATAATCGGTTTTTTCGGTTTCCGTCAAATATCTCCTTAAAAACGTCGTTATTGGTCATCTTCGTGAGGACCAAAGTTGTAGAGAATAATATTTCTTCCAAGTTTCGTTTAAAACAAAATTTCGTAGAAATCCATTTCAGAGATATTTAACTTTTTCGTAATATCCAGTATACAGCGCCACAACCACGTAGCGGTGAATTCTGTAAACATATTCAAAATATAATTTACGGCAATTAGGACGACTGTATTCTTTTATGATACGAAATAATAATTTTGCCTTATAATGCTATTCATAATAATTTAAATATCTATAACCCAAATATGGAGTCATGTGTTGGCCACATCAGATTTTTTTTTACTTGTGATCGTCGTTTAT
The DNA here is from genome assembly GCA_036926305.1 of Uropetala carovei. Taxonomy (NCBI): domain Eukaryota; kingdom Metazoa; phylum Arthropoda; class Insecta; order Odonata; family Petaluridae; genus Uropetala; species Uropetala carovei. The sequence continues at coordinate 6,105,064 of JAXCHB010000277.1, forward strand.
TTTGCTTTCGTCTTGATTCTTTCCCCGCTTCGAGTGGGGGAAAATCGGTTTTCTAGATCCCCTCTCCAAACTTCCTGCCTAAGGATTAAGGGGCACGTCAACTGGCGATGAATCACATTCTTCTCAATATCCGAAAACCCATGCGTTTCTACTGTGCCGAAGAAAACCCTCTCTTTTTCTCACACTCAACACGCGCGTACGTCCCCATCCTCGTGTTTGCGGCACGTCCCTCTCATCCCCTTCACTTCCCTTATTCCGAGAAAATACTATAAGAGAAGAGGGGATAGGAAGGGACCGTGTGGTATTACGCGGAGGGAGAAACCACGTTCCTGAGACCGATTCCACGTTTTTAAGAACTCACGCAACTTGTTCCACGTCTCGTCCTAACACGCAACTCGTGGAATCGCACGGGTGAATATGGATGGAGAGAGGGCGACGTTTTGCTGTCGGAGAGCTCCTCTCTCCACTTCTGAAAAAAATCCTTTTTAGTACGATAAACTCCCTCGAAATCCATCCCCTCCTCCTGCCCATCCTGCGCCTGGTTTTCTTTAGCCCTCTTCCTCCGCCCGCGCACGACGAAATGATGCGGTTTTTTACGTCGTTTTTCATGTGCCGGATGTCGGCGAAGAATGACACATTCCGATAAAAGAGTTAAGAGGAAGGCGTTCGGTTAGTGAAAATCTTCGTCGATTCCGTTTGGCGGAGTTTTATATTTGCCCTGTCGATGCTTCCGTTACGATTAAGTTAATTTTTTAAACTTATCGAATGGTCGTAATTATAAAAACTAAGGATCGGTCTTTTAAACTTGTAGTTTTGGAAGGGTATTTGGTGATACTTTTTTTCCTTAAGATGTATTTAATCATCGAAATGCACGCAAGACAAATTCAACATACTATTTTAACGTCTGATGACATTATAGCTGGAACTAAATTATTTGATAAGTTCAGTTGACGTTCTAGATCAGTGTTTCCCAGCCTTTTTAGATTCGCGGCACCCTTAAGTGACTTCAGAATTTGGCGGCACCCTCCCTATCCACCGTCAGTAATAATCGTGGTGAAGTTGAACCCCTAGCCCCAATCTCCATATCTCCTTTCATTTCGAAGTGCCTTTGCGACGAAATGAAGGTCGACTTAACTCTGGTTTGCATTTTTGAAAGCCGACGATGCAAAATGAGACAAAAAATGGGAAAACAGTATATTTTTTGCGGGACCCTTCAGAACACTTCACGGCACCCAGGTTGGGAAACACTGTTCTAGATGTAGTATTGATAATGAAATATCTCTCCCGTTTATTATAAAAAAACATATGGCAGGTCTATCGTACCGTGCAGCGTGGATCAAGGTGCTTTTCGGGATATTTCAATCGTCCGTTGGCGAATATCATTACTCGCGCTTAATAAAATGTCATCAAAGCATTTTCCCGTATGGTTTGGCTAGCGTAATGCGCCTCGAAGCTTTCCAAATAGCGAATAAATAGCAATTACATTGGTTATTGGTCATTTCGAACTTAAGTGCTCTATGGTCGCCGGACTTTCGGGCCTAATTATTATTTCCTCGTAATCCGCCTAGCCGCAGCAGCGAGATATTGATAATACCTTTGCGCTTAAGCTAATCGTGCCTTCTTGTCCGCTCTCTCTCTCTCGGCCGCCAACTATCCAACCTATTACCCCCACGCTATCTCCCCGAGCCCCCTCCCTCCCATAGCTCGGAAAAATTACCTCCTTCCCTCCCACTCTACCTCCCATCCTTGTCTCCTTCCTCGTCTCTTACGCTCCCTGATTGCGATAAGGGCAAACAGGAAAGAACATGTCGGAGAGTGTGTTGCAGGGGCATGCATGAAACAACGGGGCCCAGTGCCGTTGCCGGCGGAGATAATTGCCTTCTCTCTCGACCGTGGAATGAAAAGCTTTCGGATTCGCTTATGAAGAGGGAAACGGAGGATAGAGAGGGCGGGGGGAAGTTTGTCAGAGATAAAAAGAATTTGGGTAGTTTTTGCGAAAGACGGAGAGAGAGAGAGGTTTTAGAGAAAGGTAGAGTTTGAGGGAGGAGCTATGTTTTTTTATTTGACCTTTTTTCATACGACTTAAGGTTCGTTGCCTTTTTTTCAACCTTCTTCCTCTCTTCCATCTCCCTCTCTACTTTATCCCTCTCTACCTTATCCCTCTCTACCTTCTCTCTTTATCTTCTCTCTTTTCCCTCTCTTTTCCCTCTCTTTTCCCTCTCTTTTCCCTCTCTTTTCCCTCTCTTCCTCCTCCCAGTTATAATCTCGCTCTAATACAGAGGTTTATATCTCTCCCTCTTACTTTTTACCTCTATTCCTCTAGCTTCCTCTCCCATTCTGTCTTTATCTCTTCTCACTCTCTTTTTGTCTCCCCTTTCTCCTTTCCTTTCCCCCTCCCTCTTTCTTTCGTATGTTTTTCTCTCTCTCTCACTTTATGTACCTCATTCTCCCTCTTTTTACCTCAAAAACACCTTCAACCACTTGCTATCCCTCAACGTCCCTCTCAATCCTCTCTTCCTCTCACTGTCCTCTCCCTCTCTCTTCAGTGTTTACTTTATCCTCTCTTTTTCCTTCGTTGTCTCTTACCTGATACGATTGACTTCTGTTTCGTCCACATCCCTCTCTCACCCTCTCCCTCTCTCTCTCCCCCTCTCTCCCCCTCTCTCTCCCCCTCTCTCTCCCCCTCTCTCTCCCCTCTCTCTCCCCCTCTCTCTCCCCCTCTCTCTCCCCCTCTCTCTCCCCTCTCTCTCCCCCTCTCTCTCCCCCTCTCTCTCCCCCCCCTCTCTCTCCCCCCCTCTCTCTCCCCCCCTCTCTCTCCCCCCCTCTCTCCCCCCTCTCTCTCCCCCCCTCTCTCCCCCCTCTCTCTCCTCCCCTCTCTCACCCCCTCTCTCCCCCCCTCTCTCCCCCCCTCTCTCTCCCCCTCTCTCTCCCCCTCTCTCTCCCCCTCTCTCCCCCCTCTCTCTCCCCCCTCTCTCCCCCCTCTCTCCCCCCTCTCTCCCCCCTCTCTCCCCCTCTCTCCCCCTCTCTCCCCTCTCTCTCCCCCTCTCTCTCCCCCTCTCTCTCCCCCTCTCTCTCCCTCTCTCTCCCCCTCTCTCTCCCTCTCTCTCCCCCTCTCTCTCCCCCCTCTCTCTCCCCCCTCTCTCTCCCCTCTCTCTCCCCTCTCTCTTCCCCCTCTCTCTCCCCCCTCTCCCCCCTCTCTCTCCCCCCTCTCTCTCCCCCCTCTCTCTCCCCCTCTCTCCCCCCTCTCTCCCCCTCTCTCCCCCTCTCTCTTCCCCCTCTCTCTTCCCCTCTCTCTTCCCCTCTCTCTCCCCCTCTCTCCCCCCTTCCCCCCTCTCTCTCTGTCTCTCTCATTCTGTCTCCCTCTCTGTCTCTTTCGCTCTCTCTCCTACTCTCGTATAACGCAACTCACTTCCAGGCCACTCACGTCTCGTGCGGTGTGTGTGTCGCGGTAGCAAAACTGCCCAAATGGCGAGGGTTTTTCTTTATTTTTTCTTCGGCGAATCCTTTCGATGTCGCTTTTTCAGTCGTCCGTCGTTTGTTCTAAGATGGATGTTTATGGTCGTGCACCGTTACGTTACCTAGAGCTTTATTACTTTTTTTTCGAGTGGGTGTCCTTTACGCGGTAATTCTCGGAACGGATCGGCAGAAAAAGCGAGCCAGCTGCCTGTTAGCTCGAAATTTTGCGGAGGAAACCATAATTCACGCTTGCGAAACGAGAAAAAAAGTTTGTAATTTGAGACCGCGATATCGGCTGGAAATGCCTCATGAAGGGCGTTGTCCTTAGTATGTCTATAAAAAATCTGTGAAAATATTTAATTAAACGAATAAATAACGAAAACGTCAATATTCGCGAGAGAACTTTCTCAGCAATCGGAAATCTCGAAGAAACCGCACATCCTGCGGAACGCTGATATAAACAAGTTTAAAAGAGTTTTCCTTCGGTTCTTTTCGTGCACGAGGTTGCCGTCCGCTGTTTCGTTATTCCAGCTGGATGAGGAGAAATTATTCCGAGAATGAAAAAAACATTGGTTGCGACATTCCTTTTCAAGCTTGCCTGCCGGTGGCTCCGCATGTCTTATTTACGGCTACCTTCCATTTTTTTACGTTTTTAATGAAACGTTTCCCAGTTTCGTATCTGAAGTGTTGATTTTCCTCCGATAAGAACCTTACGCTTCAATGTTAATCTGGAGTGGTTGACGTCACTGTGCCATCTTATAATAGGGCCTTTTCGCTTTTGATATGGGTTCGGTATGACAGGAGAACCTCGTATGCATGCAGATATGCAATTAAAGGCATCCTTCTCCATGTCATAAGTACGTGTTTTGTTTCACGGGCGACTCGGTTGTATATTGTAGCTTTGGTTTGATCGTAGCTTAGGCAATTTTAAGGAGCGAGTTTTGGACGTCAAATCGTCCCGAATTAATTTGGCTGCGTTGCTATCTCAACGCGGCCCGAAATTCGATTTTAACGACTTGGTATAGACGTCCACTTTGGCGTTCGTTAGCGAAGAAAACGTTTTTTTCCGACTGCAACGCGAGAGAGTTGTATCACTCTTTTCTTTCCGGTGTTTGGAATTCCCGTTTCCTACCAGATCCCGTCTGCGCGTTTCGTATCGTAGCCGACAAAGTGCTTAAAGGGAGGAAAGCCGTTACGATGAGACGAATGCGCTTTCGTTAGATTAGGTCGGAATCGCATCCGTTTTTAAGATACTCGTACTGATGTAGCTCTTCGTGTTCCTATCGCAACTATATTTAACAGGTTTTTTCCCGGCGGCTCCTTTCCCTCCATTTGGAAAACTGCTCACGTAACCCTCATTTTAAAATCGGGATCTAAAAATAAAGTAGAGAATTTTCGCCCCATCTCTATCCTACCAATCCTGTCAATTATTTTTGAACAGATCATTCACAATCGCCTTTTATCCTTAGTTCTTCCTTATATTTCACCCCGTCAACACGGTTTTCTTCTCGGTGGTTCCTGCCTTACTAATCTTTCCGTTTTGCACCACCACATTATTTCCTCCTTTGAAAATTCTTCTCAACTTGCCGTCTGCTGTATTGAGTTCTCCAAAGCATTTGATGCAGTTAATCACACAATTCTTTCCCATAAGTTACAATCGCTGTTTAATATTCATGGTACCTTTCTATCTCTTTTAACCAACTTCCTACTTCCCGCTCTCAACGTGTTCTGATTGATGGTTCTATGTCTTCTCCGCTCCCCGTTACATCTAGCGTGCCACAAGGGAGTGTCCTGGGTCCCCTTATTTTTTCCCTTTATGTGGATGATATTGTCGAAAGCGTTTCTGCTAGTGGTTGCAGCATTTTACTTTACGCCGTCGATTGTAAAAATATTAAAAGGTCTTTTCAGTAACTGACTCCCTTTCCTAACAAAATTCTATAGCCTCCGTTGACACATGGTGCTCTGATTGGCAACTTCGCATTAATCTGGCCAAGTCTGCTGTGTTGTCCTTTTCCCTGAAGCGTATTACCTCTCATCACCCAATCCCGTCGGTCCTTTCCCACAGTGACTTAGGTGTTATTTTCGACCAAAAATTGCCCTTCACGGAGCACATTAACAGTATTTCAGCGAAAGCTGTGTCCGTAGTTGGCTTACTGCACCGTTTCACTGAAATTAGTGACCCTATTGCTCTAAAAACAGTTTTTCTTGATTGTGTTTTACCAGTATTAGAATATTGCTCTACAATTTGGTCAACTGCTGACCCTACTACACTTACAAAGCTTAACCGTACCGTTAATTTCTTTCTCGCGATTGTCCGTCATCGTATCTCCTCCTTTCGTAATTCTTCACGCGAAGAAATTCTGTCGTCCCTAGGCATTTTTCGTCTTAATTTTATTTCGGACTTGAAGTTCATTTACAGAATAATGAATGGCTATTTCCGCTCCTCTGATATTTTGTCTAGTTTTTCTCTACACGTTCCTCCACGCCGTACTCGTAACATCAGTCCTCTTCATGCCCCTAAATTTCGTTTGTCCTTATCCCAGCGTAATTTATTTTACCGGATTCCTCTTATTAATGCATTGGCAGCCACTTATCCTCTCCTGGACCTCTTTTCATTACCGAACACCTTCTCTTTCCTCAAACGTCTCCCGAGTCACTAACCAGTTTTAATTTTCTGTATTGTCTTTGTTGTTATCATTATGTGTTTATATGTTGATTTGTTTTGCTTGCCATCCAATGTAAAAGGCCCTTTTGGCTGTTTTTGGATGCTCAATAAGTAAATAAATAAATAAAAAAGAAAAAATGAATTTTAGAAGGATTGTAAAGGATTATTCGGCGCTGTGTCATATTCAGATCTATTTTTAAAAAGCGACTTGGTGTCCTCTCTCGTTCTTTCCTTTTTTACGCCTAAAGCGAGAGATTAAACAAGTTGTTCGCGTGGAATTTATGTTGCGTCCTCCCTCGCTACTTCAGCTTGGGAAATCACTCGTGAATTTTATATTTAAAAAAAAAAGTTAGTCACGGCCGTCCTTCGATGTTATGAAAACTTCCAGAGAAACTCATTAAACTCCACTAGTTTTATTTATGATTGCTTATATATACACACACACACACACACACGCATACATATAAGTATAAGCGTTCCACTTCTTAAAAAGCTTCGCCAAGGAAGTTTTCGGACCGGTTTATCACATTGATCTCTACGTCTCGGAGATTATTATTGCCTTCATTTGTGACATTCCTCGTGGGTATCTTTTCTCCTCTCTTTCCTTTTTTGGAGATCCCGTCAAATAGACGACTAGGAGCGGCCCTAAATTAATAATTTGGAGGGATCGCATAAAAAGTTGATGAAATAAATAAGATCCTGAAAGATGGCTGTTTTAAAAAATAAATGAAATCACCGGCTTGAATATCAGTTAGTTGAGGTCATAGTAACTGACCGTGGTTTATGATTCACGAGTTAATTTTTATTCTCGTGGAAGTGTTTAAAGAGGTCGATCACGTTCGTAAGTCTCGAAACTTTTAGTCGCACGGTTTTCGTCGAGGTTGGGGGACTGTTTGATACTCTATACAAAATGCATTCACCCCGTGGTAACTTGCGTGTGTTACTGCCGCGTTAATTCTTGAAACGTTTTACCCGTTAGCTGAGAAGGGTAGGGAGATACGGAGAACGGGGTTTCGCCTATCATCGCAGAGCTGTCTTCCTTTGCCAGGCTTTTAATAGCTATAAAGATAGTTTTATGTTAAGTTAGAGATGTTTAGTTAAGGGCGATTCGCCTCGGAGACTGCCTAGGCTTTAGCGATGTTATAGTTACTGTCAGTCGATCGTTTATTGTTGCATCAACAAGTTCACTCGGTGAATAGCGTGATTCATCACAGTTATAACATAGAAGGTCCTTCGTCCAAATGTGATCCATTTTCACGCTTTTAAGTTACGGCTCGGATCGTCTGATATAGAATGGTTAGTATGATTAATATGTAGGAGCTTGTCAGAAAGGATACGAACATAACATAATCATGTCATCAGTCACATATGCCAATAAAAATTGTAGTAATCAAATGCAACGGAAAGATCACAAATACATCTTAAAACCCGGTGCGGCCTTGTAAAAAAACTTTTCTACTGATCCTTTGGACAGCGAACGTGTTTATCGCTTATGTCTTCTATCGGATTCAAGCCACGAGGTGAAAAGGATAGTTCATCGTTCTAATCATGTACTCTTCCCCTTGATATAGCGACACACGGCCAATCGCAGTTATTTGACTCTCGTCATAACTCTCTTCGCCCCTTAGTACATTGCGAGGAAGTCGTTTTATATGGACCTCGTGTGCGAGAAACTGCGGCGGGTAATTCGCGTGCCGTTCTTACCCAACCGCTAATGCTATGTTTAGCGAACTGTTACGAAGCGCGAACGTGCATTTAAAATTTTCCCCCTCTCTTTCTCGGCGAACGCGTTTCATAAAGGTGGGTGGGTGGGTGGGTGAGAGGGGAGGACGTGCGTTGATATTCGCGTTCAATTTGCGCCGCTGCGCTGTTTGATACGGTGGATTTTGCCCGAAGGATTTTCCATCGTATGCGTCTCCCCCTCGCACAACGCCTTTAAAATTGGGATGGGCGTAATCTTTGAAGAAGAAAAAGATCGCGTAGTTGCATCACGCAGTTACGGTGCGAACCCCCTTTTACCCGAGATACACTGCACGGTCTTCCATTAAAGGAGGAGGAAGACCGGACTTTTCTCCCTACGAGATTATCTTCATGTCCCCCACTTTCTTCTCTTTCTCCTCCGCTTGCCTTCACTATTCGCAGTGCTGTGTTCTCCTTTGTAACCTTCACTCCGTAGTAATCCCTTCTATGCTTACTACCACACCCCTTTTTTTCCTCCGTCGATTCAACCACCTCGGAACAGATCAGTTCAGCCGGTCTTTGAAACGTGTTCTTTGTGTGTGTGCGCGTGAGTTTTTATTTTTACATCCGCGACTGTAACATCTCCTCGAGGCTGCTGCTGCCGCCGCCGCTTGGAAGCGGTCTTTCTAGGATAGGTCTGCGGAGGGGGAGAGGTGGGTGGGGCGGCACTATAAGGGGCTATGTAAGGAGGGGGAGGGGTATATTTCTCCTCTCTCACTCGCTTACTCTGCAGGAGACCTTAACAAAATGGGCGTGAAGGAAAACGGAGGGAGATGAGAAAGTGGGTTGGAAGGAGGATGAGGGGGGGGGGAGGTAGATGAGATGGAAGGGGATGGAGAGAGAGAGAAGGGGTATTTGACGTTAGGTGGTGGATGGGGAGGGGGGTGGGGGGGGGGGAGAGGTTTGTAGTAGCAGTAGTAAGTTTCTTTGGGAAACTTTGGGTCGTTTTTCGTGAGAATTATGAGTCGGGCGGGCCAGAATAGAACACGCGCCATAAAGCCGAAGGAGAAAGAAAGCTATAAGGGCGAGTGTGGATGGGAGAGATGGAGGGGAGAAAGGAGGAGAGGCGGAGGGAAGGAAGGGTTCGGCGTGGTGGATAATGCTACGCGAAGAGTGAGTGGATGCGGTTGTCGGGGATGCCAACTGCGGCGTTTCGAAAGATTGACGCGGCGATTCGGGGAGAAAAGGGAGAGTTTTATCGTCCGATTTGTTTTGAAGCCGGCTCTAGATATTTTTTTTTTGGTAAACCGGGTTTCTTTTGTTATTTCTCCATACAGCTACACGTAATCCGCGGAAGGTTGACGTGGATGCTAGAACGGAAGGTGTATCTTACCTTTAGAGTAGGATTGTTTATGGGTATTTGTAGTTATTCGTCACTTTTCTTTCGGGCTAATGCTCTCGCGAACAATACAGAATCTCAACAAAGGTACGTACGGGATCCGGAAGAATCTATTTCGTCCCGCATCAAGGCGGTCCGTGACTTATACCGTGCTGCCCGTGTTTGGCAATCCGGCACCCCATTCGTTGCCAAAACTTTGCGCGGAACTCCTACACTCGGAAGAGAGACAACAAAATATAAATAAAAGTGCCCCCCTCTGGAGCTGGATGCGAAGGGGGGAGAGGGAAAGGAGGGAGGAAGCGTGGCATTCTGAATTGTGACTGCGGAAGTGCGGAACATTTGAAGAGATCCCCCGAAGCGCGAGGTTGGTATTACTGCATGCCCTCTTGCGAAGGGTGGTGTGCGGGCAGGAGGAGGAGGAAGGGTGGGCGGGGTCGTGTGGAGGGAAATGGGGGATGAGAGAACGGAGACTTTGCGTGAAATGGAAGGGGGCTTTGGCAGGATTAAGCCGTTAGGGTGGGGAGGGGGGGGGGTGAGTGAGAGAGAGAGGGAGGGGGGAGGGAGGAAAGCAGGCCTCGGGAGACATGCTGCTTCCCCCCTCCCTCCCTCTTGCCGCGCATTAATGGCGCCCGTTGCTTTCATACTACGAACACATTTCTCCCATCCTCAATGCGTAAGGATTTTCGCGCGTAGAAGCGAGGGCGGATCCAGGCTTCATGTTTAGGGCAATCAAATATGAAAATATAAACCATTTTTTAACGTGAAATAGATACAGTTTTTGCGCAACAAAATAAATTCTGTAAAAAAGTAGCATTAATTCGGTGTTATAATTTTATTAATTTTTTCGGTGTTCTGAAATGAGAAATAGTTACCCTTCTTATGCTCCCTGGATCCTCCCGTGCTTAAGAAGCGAGCAAGTTTGAGAAAAGTTTTTTTCTTTCGTAGGAGTAAAGAGTGGGAAGCCATCGTCATAAACTCCAATCGTGCAAAACTGCACGAACTAATTTGGAAACTAATTCACTCCATCCATTGCCGTTGATCCTTTCTCTGAAATTTCTCTCTCTCTCTCCCCGGGCGCTTAATTCGCCCTCCTACAGTTCCCCGCGGCGCCTCCCAACGGTGTCCTTTTCTTTTCGGGAGTGAAATGGAGAGAGAGACTTTGAGATGGAGGGAGAAGAAGCCCTTCTTCTCCCCCATCCATCCCTTCCATATGCTTTTTTTGAACACGGCTCATTTTTTACGGTCTTCTTTCCATCCAACCATCCCGCCAACCTCCTGCTGTTCATACTAGATTACTTCGGCCTCTCTCCCTCTCTCTCCCTCTCTCTCCCAGAGTATTTTTCCTATTAATGGCTTAAAGGGTCTTTGTATAAGCTGCTACCGTCAAAAAGTTGCAACGCCTGTGGGCCACGTGACTGTCCCATCTTTCTCCATCTCTCCCAGCTTTCTCTCTGGCCAAATCTCAACGGTTCCATCGGTCATCCTAGGAATAAATAGGAAATCTTTTTTTTTTTAATCCCGAGGTCAGACCGTCTTTGAAACGACATCGTTCGCGTGGAAATCACTACGTTTTCGTAACTTTGGGTTATGATCGGACGGGGTCAGCGTATTCTCCTTTTTTATTTTATTATTATTATTTTTCTTCTTCCTCCGTTTTCTTGTCTGTTATACGTCTTCCTTGTTTTTTGTCTGCGATGGAATCGTTAGAGCGTGACTCGTTTCGCTCGTTTTATTTTCATTTTTTTTCTAGGAGAGAGATGTTTTATGTTGGATTTTCTTCGAAACGCGTTCGAAGCTGAGAAATCTTTTCGTACGGGTGGGTTTCTTTTAAAATGTAAGTTCCTTTTCTTCTGGGTTCTTCATTTCATTTCACCTTTTGTGTTGTTTTTTTCTCGTCGTCGATGGGAAGAAAAAAAATCGTTATTTTTTTTTAACGGCTCTTCTCTCCTTGTAGCAGTTTTGTTTTTCGCTTTTATTATTTTAATTTTTTTCTTCTTCTCGTCTCTGCCTTTCCCTTTGGGAACATGGTGTGGGCGAAGTTAGCGGGGAGGTGGGCGGGGGGTCGCGACTGTAGCTGCGTGCATCTCCCTCCGTGTTCCTCCATTCCTTGGTAGTACCCTCTTTCCCTCTTGTCGACCGCGTATGTATGCCTACGCGTGGCGTTTTTGCGCGTGTGCGACCGAATCCGAATCTTCCGACTTGTCACGCGTCTTTGGAAAGTACGTTTTTGTGACTCGAGACTGTCTCATGGTACGCCGTTGCTTATGTGTCGTTGGAGAAATATACCGGAAAGAGGGAACGAGTCGAAAACGCCTCAATTTCGAATCTTCGAAAAATAATCTTAAACTTCGAACGTACATTCACTCTCTCTCTCTCTCCGTGTTATGTCGCGCCATGGGAATGATTGGATTTTTTTCTGTTTCTATTCAAGACGGAGGCGTTTTTATGTTTTCTTCGACGGAAAGGACAGTTTGTTTTTATTTCCGAATTTCGAAGATAAGGTTTTTAAGAGGGGGGGGGGGCATTAAATGCTTCTACATAATCATCTCCTTCGCAGTCACAAGTTTTTAAGGGAAGAGGAGGGGTAAAGCTTATTTCTTACTCACTGCTCGCTTAATGGCAGTTAATAAAACGAAAAAAAAGGAGCTAATACGTTTCGTTTTTATTGTCCGCTTAAGTACGTGACATTTTTGCGCGGAGATTAAGGGCGTTATCTGGAAGAGTCGTGGGATTTTTTTTGACGTTAAAAACCTCCGGATAGCTACGCAAAGTGCCGGATGCCGAATAACAAGAGACGAAAAAAACACCATCGAGTCATGCGCACGCACGCACGCATACAAAACATCGGTTTCACGGTCGGGCAACCGCGAAAGTTATATTTTTTTCCTCCCGGAAAATCCGAAAGACTATTTTTAAATTCGTTCGAGTGTGTGAAGAGATGAAGGGGAAGAAGAAGCAGGTCGTTAAAAAAGTATCACCTGTTCGTCATAATCTTACTCGTACAAAGGCGATAAGTGCGGAAAGCTATTGCTCTTCAAGAGCTCTACTGGTAAGAAAGAGAGATAGAAAAGGAGAGAAAGAGAGAGAGAGAGAAATAGAAAAAAGAGAAAACGAGAGGGAGAAAGGTAATATGTGGAAGAGAAAAGCAAACGAGTCGCGTTCGTGTTCTTTTTTATTATCGTCATTTCACTCGCAACAAACGTCTCCTCAAGGTGAAGTGAAGGTCAAGAAAGCTTTAAAAGAAAAAAAACGGGGAGTAGGGCGGTTTTTTTTATATAGTAAGCTTTCTTCCCAGCAGCTCACGACCGATAGTTGAATATTTCAGTGGCGGCAATGAAAGATGATGTCCCTTTCTCCGATGCACTCGCCACTCCGGTCCGCTCTTTTTTCTTTCACTCCTTATTCAAAACGTTGGCATTTCGCGAGCCGAACGAGGAGGGGAGCTTGTATGCGTGGCCGATTGTTTAAATCGAGCGATTGCACGAGGAGTGGCTAGTTCGAAAAGGAATGAAGGATGTTTTTACTTTCTCATACGAAGTATCGAGAAAGTATTGTTTTCGCGAAAAAATTCGAACTCGAGATTTTTACGGAAATATACGTTTTAGGTGTCGCTGAATCCGAAAATATGGTTTTCGCAATGCCGTCTGTCTGTCTGTCACTGGCTCTGGAGCCTAGACGGTAGAGAGAAAATGAATGAAATCTCGTACTTCGGCATTTTATCATACTGAGCAGAGTATACATAGAAATGGTTGACATTGCTCAATAATTAAGAGTAGTTTATTCTACGCATTTTTAAAAACAATCCAATTTTCTCAAAAACGGCTCTAACGATTTTGATCAAATTTCGTACAGTTAGGTACTTGAGTTTACGTCTTCAATAATACTGTATAGTTCATATTTCTCAAAAAATTAATATAAGATTAGTTTATTCTAGGCAACTTTAACAACAATTCGATTTTCTCAAAAACGGCTCTAACGATTTCGATCAAATTTCGTGCAGTTACTTGAGTATACATCTACAATAATACTACGTATTTTATTTTTCTGAATGAATGAATATAAGGCTAGTTTATTCTTGGGCAACTTGAACAAAAATAGGATTTTCTAAAAACAGGTTCATACGATTTTCATTTTCCAAAGATAACTAAACGACGCATTAGTACCTATATAAGAGAAAGTTTGCACAATGTATGTTGCACCGATTTTTTTTTAAATTTCGTCGCGCGTGCCTTCTTGGTTTTTACGTTTCTTTCCGGTTCTTGGAAGTTTCGTGGAATCTCCTCGTTTCGTCGATTCTTTAACGCGGGAGATAGAGCTCATCTCCTCTTATCTTCCGTTTCTCTCGACGTGTCTTGCCGACGGGTTTTATGAGGCACGAAGGGAGAAGGAAACCTTTTTATGTACGCAATTATCGAACCAAGTTGCCGATTATGCCGGGGAAAAAAATCTAGAAAGATAAACTTCAGGCTTTCGCAAAGATTACCTCCTTCCGTGAGATTGCATAGATCAGTGTTTTTCAAACATTTTCCCATATCGAACCGGTGGAATGTCTTGCGGCCCAGTCGAGAGGAAGACAACACGACGAAAAAAACGTTCTTATTCGATGCTGAACAACTCATACTGAAACATTGACATTTGTACAATAAGAGCATTTAGTTCCTTGTAATTTTTCACACATTTCAGCAGTTTATGCATCGGGTGCCTAGATTTTCGTCATGTACCAGTGATGGGTTTCGAACCCGTGCTTCGAAAAAATACTGGCGTAGATCTTCCCAAACAGCGAATGCCGTTAAATGAATCCATAATTTATTATTATGTCTCGTAATCTTTCGGCGTGCTGAAGGGGAAGAGCGCAATTTCCTACAACCAAACAAATTTCGAACCGATTTCTTATCTGCCAAGGTAGGGCATTTTCTCGTTACGATAAGAAAAGTTTTTCCCGTCGATGTATAACATTGCATCTCGAAATTTCTTTATCTCTCTTCGCGTCGGAAACAAAAAAGAGAATCGGGCGAGCGGTACTATCTCTTAAAACAATGCTTTTTTCCGCCCTTTCGAGATATCGTTCGGGACAAGGTCACCTCCGTTTTCTGCCATAACGCTCTCTCTCTCTCTGCGGCGAGGACGCGGTAGTAAATTAATCAGTTTGTCCCGGTGACTCACTCAGATTATGCCTCGCGACCGCCGTATTGCATTCCTGCATAACGTGGGCTGATTTCTGTTATAACTCACGAGATTGAAGTGCCATAAATCAAAGGGATTTGTTTGGGGTTTGCTATTTACTCATCGCACGGGTGTTTTCTGTGGGAACGAGGATAATAAGGAAGGTAATTTTACTCTTACTCGTGCTGCGAGAGCCAAGAAGAATTATAAAGGAGGAATTGCCGAAATCGCCCCACCTAATTATTTAACAGCAACGTAGCCCCAAATTGCTGAAAGCTCTTTCCTATCCGTTCTCTTCGGTTCATTCGTTATTGTGATGTGGCAACGCCCTCCTCCCGTGATTCTTTCCACGGCTAAAGTTAGACTTCGCTTACTCTAACCTCAAAATTTATTCCTGCATGCGATGCAGTATTTCGCAAGTCCTCTCGGGGCAAAGAAACCGCACGCATAAAATATCGAAAAACAATATTCGTCGGCACTAGCTTAAAAAAGGTCGCAGTGCCATTTATGAAATAGATTAAATAGTACCGCGCGTTCTAACGCGTTGAGGTCGTATCCAAAGTTAGATGAGGAAATAAATGTTGCTTACGCGCTACAAAGGCAAATGCGATTTATTGTTTGTCTTAGTGAATCGGTAGCGTACGTGACATTTCCGTGCAACAATCCGCCGGCTTTCGAAACGTCTATCCCCGGCCTTTGTCCTTGGCTGTCAGCTGTTTTATCGCATCCAGCCGGTGGAATTTCCTTCCCGCGAGCGAAATGATTGTTTTGCGGATCGTTTTCTCGAGGACCGCTGCAGCGACGCCGTGAATGGTTCCCTTTTTGCGACACCGGGGATCATTTTGTGTGTCACTCAATTTTCGACGGTTAGAAAAATGCGAGACAAATGTCAAAATCTAAGCCTGTCTTCATTTGTCGGAAGAAGCAAGCGTAAAGATATCTGGAAATTTATAATTAGCCGGATAGAGGGACGGGTTGAGTGTTTGTCTTGGAATGCTATGGTCGTATGTTCGAATCCTGGCATAGGGAGGCAATTTTGTGCTTTTTTGTGCTCTCAACGGGTTCCGTTGATAATGACAGTTGAGAAAACAAAAGGAGAATTTCGGATACAGACCAGCCGTCGTCAGTGGCGATTCACCGATGGTTGCTTCAAGAAACAGTTTTTCTGTTAACCAGCTGTCTGTAAAAAAAAAAAGGCCGCGGCTGTCTGTAAACAAGTATTTTGATATAAGCAATACTTTACGAGATATGACGAAAATTCAATTTTTTGACACCAGTAAAATGGTACCCCTGATTGGCGTACGTGATTCATTTCTGCGATTTTCTTATTATATTTGATTGAAAGTCCTTAATATCAAATTTCATAAAAATTCGTTCGGTAGAAGCCGAGAATGAACATGCGGACGGACGGACCGACCGACGATAATAGGCGCTCACGCTGTAAGCGAAGCGCGCCTAAAAAGACCGCGGCTGTCTGTAAAAAAAAAAGCCGCTAGTACTGTTTATCGGTTTAAATAAATAAACAGAAGCGTGGTATATATTAGCATCCTCGTTTTGAATGCCGTATTGATTCTAACGGGCCCCCTAATGGAATTTACTCGCACGAATCGCCTCTGACATTGAATTATCGAAGAACTTTTAACGGGCATAAATTTAAATCGGAATGAATCGCGTAAAGGTCAGAAGTGTGACGGAGAACTTTTTTTAAAGGAATAAATCTCCGCCTTACGAGACGGCCGTAGCTGCGTAGTAGCAGCGGAATGGAGTTGATTTGGGGGCCTCTCCCGTTCTCGAAGCCAGTCCTGCAGTAAACCGATCCTTTTAAAGTTTGCAAGAGGGGAGCAGGTTCGGTCCGTCGCAGCCAGGCCTCTTGCCATTCTCCTCTTCCGAGAAAGTGGGACCACTTTTTCTTGGTACGGAGTAGGGGGGAAGGAAGGGCTGTTTGTGTATGGGAGGCAATGGCGAAAGGGCTATAGGGAAGGGGGCAGAGAAAGAGAGGAGGAGTAGGGGGGCGGAGCGGTCAGTTTCGGGCGTAGTGGGGTGGGGGAGATGGCTTGTAGTAGTAAGTCGCTTTTCGTTGCTTTTGTAGGCTGCAAAGGAGTGGGAGGAGATGGAGGCGGAGCGATGTTTTTCTTTATTCTTTTTTTATTGAAGGGAGAGTGTGTGTGTGTGTAGGAGGAGGAGGAGCCTGCTTGGTTGTAAGGGAAAAGAGGAATGGGAGAGGACCACGTGCTCGACCCGGTCTCTTTCTATATACTTCAAGGTTACGGAATTCTCGTCACGTGTAGGAGACCAGGCGGGGCGTACTCTTCAGGCAGTTGCACCTTTTTTCTCCCCCTTTCTTCTCTGCTCTCTCTCTTCTCTCCCTTTCTTTTTTCCTTCCTTTTTTGTCGCACGTTTGTTTTTTTTATTCTTACGTTCTTCTTCCTCGTATTTGGGGCGTTTTGTGTGTGTGTGTATGTATGCGCGTGTGCGTGTGCGCGCGAAAGAGATGGGGGAAAAGGATAGTTACCCATCTCCTTCGTATCGTAACTCTTTAAGAGCATTCTCGTTTCTCTTTCCATTTCCGTTTTCATTATCTCTTCGTTTTTCTTATCTCTCGTTTTCTTTCTCTTTCTCTCTCTCGTGCGATCCAATCTCGAATATTTTCGTCCCACGATGAGCGTTCGTTTCGATTTGCTTTTATTGTTTTCTCTAGACTTTCCGGGCGACTGTCGAAAAGGGATAGTAGACAGGGAGATCTTTTCTCTTTCATTTTTTTTTTCGGAAAAATAATATTTTTCCCGCGGAAAAGTTTTTTTTTCCTTTCTCTCTCTCTTTCCCTACCGAGATAGCTTTTGCGTCATTCAGTATAGGGGTGGTGAACTCGACCGGGTGAGATAAACATGTATTTTAAGGTGTAGGGAGAATGGGAGGGGGGTCTTAGAGATTGGCGTCGAAACGTAGGAAAATTTCCGGCTGTTTTTCTGGGTTAAAAATGACTCTCAGCGGAGAAGGCCGGTGATTGTTTTTTTTTCGCCCACGGTCGGATGTTTTAAATAAATGGGCCAAAAATCCCACGCTGGATCTTAACTATACGACTCGGATCGTCTTAAGATCCGATGAGAATTTTTCGCGAATTGTTCCGGTCCCGGATAGGTTTCTTCTCGAGAAATTCGTGAGTTTAAGAATTCTCATTTCTCGAGAATTTGAGAGAGATAATTACCTCCCTAAGACTGAGTGACAAAGTCGGCTCAATTACCAGCGCCCTGTTTTGTAGGCACTGCGTTGCAGAACCGCGCATAGGTCGAGCGGCACCTAGTTCATTAAATTACACTAGAATCTTATTTTCCGCGGAGTGTAGTTACTTGCCGTATAAATTGTAGTCCGAATCGAACTTAAGGCCTCAAACGACCAAGCGTCATATGTGCGGAGCATCGCCAAGTCCAGAGCGTGTTCCTTAAATTTGGTGTTCCAGCTATTAATCGGCTAAATTTACTGTAAGTACATACATATATTACTTTCTTTGAATAATTCTTTATAGTTGCAAGCTTTTCATTGCATGGCTTCTAGAAAACCTACATGAATGACAGTTATAACCACGTCTTAGTGTCCTTCGTACTATTTACTTATTTTGGCGTATTATATATTTAGAAATTAAATTAAACTAATGGAATTTCCTCGCTGATTTATTTAGGATTTCGACCTTAGTGATCAGTTGTTTGGTCATCGCTTCCTCGCCTCCGCACAAAGGAAATTCCTACAGATAGCTTTCAGTTTCCGTAGTTTTTTCCGTCATTGCGAACCCGAACCGAACCTTTGATATGCATAATTGGTATCATTAAGATCGTAAAACTTTTTGTAGTGTTGAACTAACATTTTTAATTTGTCACAACCCATCTCAAAATGTCATACGAACTGATAACTGATGCAAACACTTTATTTAGTCATTCGCGTCTCTCCTGTTCGTGTATGTGAATTAACGAAAAAAACGGCATTGTGTGCAAACAACTCGATCAACTATTGGTAGAACAATGCAAAAATCAAGTTTAATCTTACTTTTACCAGAAAATCAAAATTACTTTATTAGTTACAATTTGCAGTAATATTGTTGGTAGTAAGTAAAAGTGAAATTTTAAAATTAATATAATAATTATCTTCAAACTTCAAGCAAGACATATGCGAGTTGTTGGACTCATTTTAAAAAGGATGAAAAAAACCAGAGAGCTAACTGCCAGTTGTGCGCAAAAAACCTGGGATGTAAAAACTCATCAGCAACTGGTCTTCGTCGTCATCTTGATGGAGTTCACGGTATGATAGAACAGCAGCCGTAATGGATAATTCCGAGACACCCTCCTGCTCGAAACCAAAGATACAGACTATCATCAATCAATATGTGCTAACTCTTACAAATCTGGAAGAGTTGTTTGCCAAACTGTTGATGGATTTTCCATAAATGCAACATCAAAAAGTGATTTTACACGGAGAAGCATGCAAGACAGAGGTTTGAAATTTCCCAAAAATCCTTCTCAAATTATGGAATTAATATTGAAATATTTTGAAAGTGTAAAACAGGAATACATTGAAAAGAATATCGTATTGAAAAACGAACACAAGAAAATTAGTACATATTTAGATTGATGAATGGACGAGTTTTAGAAATCGCTGATATATGAATGCCCACATGTATAATAATGGTAATTCATGTAATCTTGGATTGGAAAGAATACATGGCACCTGCCCAGCCGAAAAGACTTTAACTTTAGTAAACGAGATGTTAGAATCATTTAATATTTCATTCGAAAATGATGTAGTTGCAGTAACAAGTGATGGAGCGGCGGTAATGGAAAAAATTGGAAAATTATCTCCTTCTACGCAACAGCTTTGTTATGACCATGCAATTCATCTTGCAGTAATAAAAGTTTCCTGTACTTAGAAAGCACAGATTGATAGATATTCTGACAGTAATAAGGATGAAAGTGATAGCGCAACAGATGAGTCTTCTGTATATGACAATGAAGAAGATGTTGTCGAGTCATCACATTCAGAATTAGAGTTAACAGAAAACGTTCGTGAAGCAATGCATGCCGTCCGAAAAATTGTTAAATTATTCAAATATCAGTGAGAAATTCTATTATTCAAAAAGAAGTTGTTGCATTAAAAAAAAGAATTGCAGATAATTCAGGATTGTAAGTCTCGATGGAATAGCTTCTTAGTTAATATGATTGAACGATTCGTGGAGATTGAAAAACCAATCACTGACGCCTTAAACGAAATAAACCTGTCACATTTGTGGAAAAATGAACATGAAGTGGTTTGTAAAGAAATATTAAATGCATTGACACCTGTTAAGCTTGCCGTAGAGGAGCTCAGCAAACGTGATGCAAATCTATCAACAAGCGAAGGAATTCTTCGTTTTTCGTTTAGTAATTTAAAAAAATCAAAAAAATACTTGCAAGAGTAATGAGTTGATAGCTATCATTAAAGCACATATATCGAAACGTACCGTTAGTTTCACTTATAATATTTTTAAGCAATCCAAATTTTATTCGAGACAATGATTTTTTTCAAGTTGTCAACTAAAGCAGAAATGCTTAAGCTATCGAAATCACATTTGACAAGACTTTTTAGTACAAGCAGTGATTACGAAGACGATGAACGTACATATGAAGTGAAAATTTATAACATTGCTGAAAAAACACTTGATTAACCGCTGAAAAATTCCATATCCATGTATACGGCCAAGCCCCAGCTAAATAATAATGAAAAATTTTCTTCGTTAACAAAAGAATTTAACATCTACGAATCCACCGGAAACATAACGCAAAATTTGAAACAATTATTGGATGCGCTGCTAACAATAAGACCAGCCTCGACACAGAATGAACGAAATTTTTCGACTTCTGGCACTTTTATTACAAGATTATCGGATAAATCAACCAATGCTTTGTTTTTGAAATATTATTTTTTAAATAATAGCAGCAATCAATAAAATTAAAGCTAAATAATGTTAAGTTAAATGTATTAAAATAAAAAAACACGAATAAATGATTTTATTTTTATTTTCAATATTTATGTTTTTCGCGATAAATAAGAAACCTCGAGAAATGAGAAACCCTAGGTCCTGGGTATGTTAGCTGTAGGAATTCCTGATAGCTTCTTCTGGTCGTAAAAAGCGTAAAGGATGTCGTCTCGTTTGCCACATTCTGAGCCAAAAAATGTCGATATACTATTTTAGGAATGGATCAACGTGGAATCATAATTTTTAAAATTACTAATAATGACGGCTAGATTCCACATTTCACGTATTTGCGGTTTACTTCGCGGGTTGATAGCTGTGGAGGATTACTAATGCTATCTACGTGGTTCGAAATAGAATCATCGAGCTCGCCGGTATGGCTGATATCTTATCGATAAACTATGTCAGATTCTTTTTTAGAACCTACCATCGATGACTCACCACTGATGACGGCTGCTCTGTAGCCGACATTCTCAACCTTTTTATGGGTATCAGAGAGACGTATTTTATCTGTTATGTAGTGTAAACAGGCCATAATGTGAGCCTGATGATTAATTTGACGAATTTGCTCATTCATTAACCGTGAAAAATATTCTTCCTCGTCATATTTTCGACGACGACCTTGGGATCGTGGACCCAGATGGCGTTTTTGTTACTTTCCTCTTATTTAATCCTGGTTTACCATTTCCGCGTCCCCGCTAACTTTTGAAATTAGGCGTAATCTAATTAGCCGAGTCACGAGAAACGGGCGCGATTAATGAACGTGAATCACTTCTCTTTCATTGCTTCTTTAGGACGACGATCGAAATAGTTTTCTTTAGATTTTTTTGCATTCATCTCCATTTACATTTGCTTTATCTTCCCTCCTGGAATGTTTTCTTGACGTTATTTAGCCCTCACCTTTTTCCCCCTCACGAAGAAATTCACGTCCCGAAGGGCGAGGCACGGTTGGGTTCTGCGTCGGCAGTTTGCTTCGTGGCACCTCTTTTTTTTTTAATGGTTCGCAGAAAAAACAAGGAGGCGTTGTTTGGCGGTTGACGTCTCCCCTCTCTTAAAGGTTCACTTTCCTCCTTTTTCCCTCTTCAATCCTCATCCATCTCTGTGTCGAACGCCGATCGGTTGAGCTTATGACTGACGGCGTCTACGTGCAGAGACGTGTTTCAGCTCGATTCGGTCGTCGTGGGAAAAAAACGCCCGATGGACGAGCCACACGGTCTTTGCATTCCCACTTTATCGTCGCATTTACGAGGAATCTTACTACCATGAGAGATCCGCCGTCTTTTGTTGAGAGCAACCTCCGTAACTTGAATTTTCGATAACTCGAAATTTCGATGGATATAATTTTTGATAAATCGAATTATCGATAATTCGAATTCTCGATTATTCGAATTATCGATAACTCGAATTTTCGCCAACGCGTAGTATAACATTTATAATTCGAATATCCGCATTCGTTGTTTTTGACTATTCGACGAATGGTTACTTTGCCTTCGGTACTCTAATTTTCCGTAATTTGAGGTTTTCCTTCAGCGATCGAACTTTGAATTGCTTCTCGTTTATCAGCATCGATCAGATGATAGAGTTGCAAAAGACGTATAATAGCTCCAATCTTATTACATTCCGGCTTCTCCGCAGACTCTTTCACCCTTTATACCTCGCCACAAAACGTAGTTTTCCGCCGCGATTCAAGGATGCGGAGCAACTCGGCACGTTTCGAAGGAATGGAAACGTCGTAGTAGTCGAGGAGTGGACTGATTGTGAGACTCATATGCGTGGAGTCGTTTCCCGAGAATCCCGCCCAGCACGCACAAGCGGTCGTATCTATTTA
Source organism: Uropetala carovei (assembly GCA_036926305.1). Classification (NCBI taxonomy): domain Eukaryota; kingdom Metazoa; phylum Arthropoda; class Insecta; order Odonata; family Petaluridae; genus Uropetala; species Uropetala carovei. The sequence continues at coordinate 6,127,253 of JAXCHB010000277.1, forward strand.
AATTACGCCGGAGCTTTTTTTTTTTTTTTTTGACCGCCATTTCGTTCGAACTTTTGCGAGCGCGTGCGTGAGGATGTTTTCAGAAGATTTTAAAAAATAGAAACAAAAATCTCCTCTTCGACGCGTTTTAATCGTATTCTTTTTTCCCAACGTGGTTCTAGTCATTTTGCGTGTTATCAGTTTTGTTAAGCTATCGACTGGGAAGCTCGAGTAGTTTTTCTTTTCTTTTTTTAAGGTCGTTAGTGACACCCTTTTTTTTTTGTCGGTTTTTCATTCTTTATGCCTCGAAGCTCTTTTCCTCCCACCGTCCATTCGCACACACCCTTTTTTCCGACGTTTTTAAAAGACGTATAGCGTAATCTGACTTCGCTTCTACCCCATTCCACTCCAGAGAGTTATTTCACACAATGGCAGACGTTGTGCGAGACCAGCTTCGGAAAATGTGCGCGTGTGCTCTCGTACTTAGAGAGCCCCCCCTCCCCCCCCCCTCCTCCCCCCCCCCCCACGCCTTCGCAACCATTGTCCGAGTGAGATATGTAGAAGCGGGAACAGTAATGCTAGAGAGCCTCTAGTCTTTGGACACGCTGCACATCTCGTTCAATTCGCGTTATACGTGGTACATACGCCCATATGCAGAGGGGAGGAGGATAATGGCAGAGTGCACGGTACGTGGGCCCTGTGAAACGGTCCGCCGGGGAAGGCGTTGTCGCCCGGTTGAGTCTGGGTGATATCGTAGTTAAGTGTGTACGGAGAGAGGATAGGGGAAGAGGTGGTTAGTTGAGGGCTTTGGCGTATTCTTCCAAATGACGTTTTAAAATGTCTCATGTATATAATTTTAAACAGTGATGTCCAATAGGATTCCGATGGTCGCCAAATTAGTCGTCATAATCGCCGGATGATAGGAAATGCACGTAATGTTAATAAATAGGAGTGGCTTTGAGGTTGTATTAATTCATAGCAAATAAGTTTTGAGATTTTGTCCTAAAAGAAATTATATTTTTCCATTTCTTATGCTTCCAAAACTATATAAATACGTTGCTTGGTTAACAATAGACCTAAAGTTTTAAAATATTAAATATTTTTCCACTCGCCAATAAACGTTAATTTCGAATATTGTTTCAGATGTTATGAGAAAAGTAGAACTGATGAAAAGCATCAATTGGTAACACGAACATGGCCGATTCGCCACATTGAGGCTAGTGGCAGACATATTGTAAACCCGTGCTTTAAAGCGATTCTTTAATTAAATAGGTGATAATGTATGTATTGTTTATTTTGGAGCGAGTGGCTTATGAAACGAAAGTGCCACCATAGAAACTATTACGTAGTTCCACAGGATGAGCAATTAAACCTAAACCAAACTATGTAATTAATGAGTGGTTCTTTACACGCCGAATATTGTGTAGTTAAAGACGAATCGTTTTCCTGAAGCAGTTCGCCGGCGGATGGCTCCGTTACAAGATGGCGAAGAAAACTTTTCGTTACTATCACTCCTTCCTAGACGTTTGTTTGCCACGCCGTGTTACATTTCTGACTCGGAACCTTCTCGAGATTATTTTCCCGGAATGCTATCTGTCTGCGTAGCTATTAGGTGCGTTTTAAAAACGTGCGAGTAAAGGAATTAGTTAGAAAGTAGTTTGGCGGACTAATCGCGGAAAAGTTTGTCAGCCTTAAGTCGAAAAACCTTGAGCTCGATACAGCTTGGTCTCCTAAATTGTTTTTCATTCGACCTCATGCAGAAGAAGAAGAAAACCACTTCTTATTTCAACACCCGCCGCATTAGGGTCATCGTCCTTTTCATCTCTCTAAAAATCCGAAAGGATTTGTCAGGTGGACGTCTTTTGCGAAGTGTGTACCGTGCATGACGGGTATTTGGGGCAACGCAAAGAGTGTTTTGTTTTTTTTTTTGCAGTAAACCACTACGTCCAAGAGAGCCCCGCTCGATGGTGATTTATTCCGCTCGGTTTTTCTCTCGGCATCGTCGGAACGGAACGAAGCCTTTTTTTTATTCGTTTAAAAAATCTTTTCCCGTCGTTTTGTTATTGCGCTCCTCCTCTCATCCTACTCCCACTCCTCCCAACCGCACATCCCTTAAGCGTCGTAAGTTCAGCTGTACTGTTATGCCTTCCAGCGAGAACGAACACGTTTACATCTCCTATTTCTCAACTCCCTCCTTCACCTCCTCTTCTCGAGACTTTTTGATAAAGGCGTCCGTTAAGCAAGAAGGAGAAGGAACAATAAAAAAAACTAAAGAAGCCGCGTGTGCGTGCGTACTGATATATATATATATATATAAAGGGTAAAAAAGCAGCAGCAGTAGCATTTCGCGTCTTTTTCGCTTCATCGCGCACCCTTCGCCTCGTTTAAAAAAAAAGAAAACAAATAAAATAAAATATGAAAAGGAAACCCTCTTCCTTCTTAGTGGCGTTCTCCGAGGTGGAAAGGAAGAAGAGGATTTTTCTTGAAGGAATCATTCTCCTTTCTCTCCTCACTCTTTCTCTCCGGAGGAAAACCGTAACTTGGTCGGAGTAGTAAACGTGGCAACATCGGGTGTGTACGAGAATCTCTCGTCCGGAGGGGGAGAGAGAGAGAGAGAGAGACGGGTTCGCGGAGTGGAGTAGGATGAGGAGAGAAGGAAGGGGTGAGGAGGTGGTGGTGGTCGTGTGGTGTTGGGAAGTGTGAGTTTTAAAAGGAGAGTGAGGTATTGGGGAGGGGGAGAGGAGGAGTGAGAGAGGGGGGGGGGGAAGGCCGTAGGAGATACAGGGAGTAGTGTATTGGCGCCGGTCCATTCATGCCCCTTGGCACAAAACCAATACGGTCGCAGTCCTGAAGACCTCCTACGTTCTCTCTCTCTCTTTTCTCCCCTTCAACTCGTGCGCGCCCTTCCATCTCGTCTTATAGAAGCTTCCTTTTTCCCTCCTCTCTCTCCCTTCTCTCCCCCCCCCCCCTCCCCCTCTCTCTCTCTACACACACACTACTCTTTCCACACGTTTCTATCCACATCGTTTTCTATAAATATTTCCTTCCGTCTCCTAAGAAATTGGGTGCGTAAATTTCCATTCGTTATCAGCCTCGTAATTTTACTATAATAAATATCGCGGAGTTTAGAAGAGAGGTGGAGAGGGAGAGAGGGTTTGGTTATAAAATGGCTTATCGGATGGAATCTTATCGGGACATAAAATAGGTGAATTACCGCTGATGACGGCTGTTTTTTATTCTGGGGTAATCCGCGTGTTTTTCTTTAAATCGAGCCGTTTTTATGGGCACATTAGTTACCGAGATAGTCTCTTAAATAGAATCTTATCTGGCATGGCCAACAAGGAGGATTAAAGATGTTTTCCTCGTGTATTTTTAAACGCGGTGGTTTGTTACGTTAGTTAAGGGGATGTTTATATTCACGTCCTTGGATTCGCACGAGGGCTGGATTAACCTCAAACGCAAAGAGTTTACGATACGAAGCGATTAAAAAAAATGTAAGTACATATAAAGATGAATTATCGAGCTCACGTTATGGCTCGGATCCAATAGAGAGAGGATTTAGCCAACCCCCGTGGCCGTTTTGCGATTATCAGGAAGGGTCGGTCATGGGGACGAATTTATCTCGTACTAATAATTAACCTCGCGTTAATATATATATATCTCTTGAAGCGTTAACGTTTTAAGTGTCTCACTGCTGATGATTACGACCTTGCTAAAGAGGATCTTGAGTACGCGCGTGTACGCGTACTGTTTTCGACGACGCGCGTAAACCAGTTTCAAAAGAAGTTTATGTGCAGAAGAGATTTCATGACTTTGTTTTTTTTTACGCGCTCTATCTCTAATTTCGTCTCACTTCTTTCCGTTTGTGTCGATTCGACCATTTTGTTTTTGGCAAAGACCGTCGCAGAGGGGACATGATTGCGTTGTTTTCATATTTTTGTCCATAAACTTTCCAAAATCGAGTCATCTCGTACGTTTTCACCCGAATGATAATTGTCAGCGATTTCTGGGCCTTACGCATTTTTATTTTTGAGAACGGGGTTTTATGTTTTTTTCTGCTCGGCACTCGCAGTCTGACCTTCACCCTTCGCTATTTACTCCATCAATCTTCCTATCGCCTACCTTATCCCTCTCCCTCTCATTTTTTATCCTTTCCACTTCGGTGTTCCCGCCCTCCCCCCCTCTCCTCCTCCTCTCTGCTTTTACGTCTTCCCCCATGCACTCCCGAAGACCTAACCCTTTTTGGTGAAAAATCCCTCCTCTTCCCCTTTCCCTCCCTCTCCATCTCCCTCCATACCCACCCAAGCCGGATTTACTGCCTCCCTAGGCTCTCCTCTCTCTCTTCCTCCTCTACTCTCTCCCTCTTCTTCCTCCGCTTCCCTCTCAATCCTTCCCCTTCCTTATCTCGTCCACTCCCTCCCCCCCCCCTCTCTCTCTTTCAATCTCGCGTCCTATTTCTTTTCGGGTTTCCCTCCCTCCTCCTGCCATATCCTCTTGGCTCTTTTCGTCTCTTCATATCGGGTGGGATGGGGTAAGAGGAGGGGGTTTATGCGACCAGCAGCCTCTCTCTCTCTCTTTTTCACGCTACTACGCAAAGGGGCCTCCTATCCTTCCTCTCTCGCAGTATTCCCCGTCACTCACGCTCTCTGTTACTTCGACAGTGACATCCGCACTCTTTCCCTTCCATCATTCTCTTCCCCTTACGTCACTCCTCTTAGTCTTTCCCCTCCGCTCTCCTTCTCCCTCTATATCTTTTACTCAGTACTCTCGTCCAAGTTCCCACCGTGCTTTTCTCTCTCTCTCCCCCATCGCAGTCCCTTCTCTGAAGGGAAAAAGGCCTTCCTCTTCAATCCTCCTCTTCCTCCCTCGTCATTCTCCCAATACTTAATGTTCTCGGGACGTAACCATCACGAATCATAATCCTCGCCATTTTCCTCTCGCGCTGTGATCTGCTTCATTCATCCTACCGGTCGTAAAAATCCTTCTCTCAGAACCTCGGCGGGGTGTTATTTCTTTTAACGATTTCATGCGACTTTCTCTCCTCTTCCTCCTGCCCTCTCCCTCCTTTCTTTTCTCTACCCCTTCTTCACTTACCCTATCCCTCCTTCCTTTTTTCATCTCTCCCTCTTCCCTATCCCTCTCTTTTCCCTCTCTCTTCCCCATCCCTCTCTCTTCCCCATCCCTCTCTCTTCCCCATCCCTCTCTCTTCCCCATCCCTCTCTCTTCCCCATCCCTCTCTCTTCCCCATCCCTCTCTCTTCCCCATCCCTCTCTCTTCCCTATCCCTCTCTCTTCCCTATCCCTCTCTCTTCCCTATCCCTCTGTCTTCCCTATCCCTCTGTCTTCCCTATCCCTCTGTCTTCCCTATCCCCCTCTCTTCCCTATACCTCTCCCTTCCCTATCCCTCTCTCCCCTATCCCTCTCCCCCCTATCCCTCTCTCCCCTATCCCTCTCTCCCCTATCCCTCTCTCTTCCCTATTCCTCTCTCTTCCCTATTCCTCTCTCTTCCCTATTCCTCCCCCTACTTTCTCCCGCTCTCCCCTCCTTACTTTTTCGTTTCTCCCTTGCCCTTCTATCTCCCCCTACCCTCACCCTCCCTTTTTCCACCTCTCTCTCCCACCCACATTTTTCCATCTGCCATCTTTTCCCCTCATTCTGTTTTCTGTCGAAGCGATATCTCTATGGCAAGACGAGTTGCAGAAGAAAGTCCCCTTTATATTTATTTCTTTATTTTTAATGGCCCATGAGGTTCCCTCTCCTACTTCGGATTTTTTTTTAGAACTCTTTCTTCGGTTACGCGGGGGTTTTTGCCGCGTGCGAGTTAACGAATTTACGTTGTCGTAAACACGAAGAAGGGAGAAGACCTGGGGGCCCTTTTTTGGGGGCCACTGGGGATGCTAGGATGAGGGGATTTTACGGAGGCGAGAGAGTAAAGACGGAGATTGGATGTGCGTGTGTTTACGCATGCGTGTGCCTATGTGACCGGCCCGGGTTTTCCTTCTGGCGCAAGAGAGAGAGAGAGCGACGGGGGAGTGAGTGAGTGAGCGAGTGTGTGTGTGTATCGCCCAATGCGCCAGCCTCTCAAGTATGCCTCCCGCTAAGCTGTATTCTTCCCCTCTCGCATCTTTGAGTGGCGTTCGGAATATGTTCTTTTTTTCGCGGAGCGATTGTACGAGTGCGTGAAAGAGTGAGAGAATGGGGAAGGGTGTGTGTGTGTGTGTGGAGGTCTGCAACGGAAGAGTTGGCGATTTTTAACGTCTATTTATTTCTCCTTCGCACACAAGAGGGCGGCTCTGGGATTTTATTTGGTCTTAGGATTTGGCGAGGAGTGCGAGAATGGTTTTAAAACATCTGTGCCGCTCTCCTTCGCGGCTTGGTCCCACGCTTTTTCTCTCACTCCTGATCCAGTTTTTTTTTTTTTTTTGAGGTTCCTGCCCGGGGCGTCGTCTTGTCCCCAAGACACATCACGAAGCTAATAAGAACGTTATTAGTTCACCTTCGTTTTTTTTTTTCCAAAGACCTGGGAATTTGTGGGTTTCCATCCAGAACCGTTTACGTCTTGGATTCGGACCAGATAACGTTTAATTATCTTTTTATTGCTTTATCACGCGTGGACGATCGCCCCGTGGTTGGTTTTTTGGCCATTTCGTAAGGTTTTTGTTTTTTAAAAGCTTCAATCGGCCGCTTTTTATACCTCGTAGAAATTTAGGTTTTGTTCGATTCGGTTTTTTTTTGATGAGCCAGTATCTCGAGCGATTAAAAAGGCGGTGCAAATATGTAGCGTTTATTAGGGATAATTTTTAGAATTTTTTGCGGAGTTGCTTTTGTCGACGGATTGCGAAATTCTTTTTATTACGTACGGCGAGAAAACGGGAACGCTTGCCCTTCACCTGATTTTTTAAATAAGTTATCCAGATTAAAAAATGAAATAAAATTACGCACATTCTCATACGTGTGCGTATATATATATATATATTAAAAACTAATGTAATCCCACGAGGTAATCCATTTCTTCTATTCCTTCTCCCTGCTTCTTCCGAACGCTCTCTCCTCTCGTTCCCCCTCAACAGAAATACGGGCACGTAAGCAAGTATGTTGCCAAAATCGAAATTTTCGTCCCATTTTGGCGGAGCCTGCGGTATTAAAAGCGATGAAGAAGAGGAATAAAAAGAAAGGTCTTGTGTTCTGCGGGAGGCCTAAGGAAAGGTCCTGAAAGTAATTGGGAGGGAGAGATGGAGTGGAAAGAAAGGAATAGATGAAAAAACCCGCGCGAACATTTTTCGGGCGCTTTTTCCCCCCGCTGCTGTGACCCAAAAGTTGCTATTCAGCCATTCCCCTTTAAACTCAAGACGTCATTATCTCATCGCGTTCTCTCCTATCGTAACCCTTTTTTTTTTCCTTCTTCAACAATCCGTAGGTACTACTTCCCATGCTTGCGTTCTATCGCCCCTCTAATGCTCCCTCAATTCTCCTCTTCTCGCTTTTACCCTTTCCCTCAATCCCTTTACGCCACTCTGAACGCAGTCATACGCGCTCACGCACGCACGCACGCATGCACGTTGAAGTGCTCTCAAGGTGAAATACATAATGTGAGGTTGTGTGGGGCGGCGAGGAAGGGGGCTCATTTATACGTACGGTGCCACCACCACCTCTCTTCCCTCACCCCTTTTGCGCAGCCCCATCCATTTCCCTCTTTCATGGTCCAGTCTTTCCCTTCATTCATTCTTCTTTCTTCTCATTCTCCCCTGCTATTTGCTTTCCCCACACTATTTTTCTGTTCTTTACGTTCTTTCCGACTATCCTTCATTCTTCCCTCCCTCTCTATCCCCTGTCCCCCTATTTCTCTTTCTTCTTCCTCTTTCACTTTCTCCCTCTTTCTCCTCACCTTCCTCCCTCCCTCCCTCCCTTTCTTCATCACTCCCTTTTTCCTTTCTCTTTTCCTCTTTTCCTCTTTCTCCTTCGCTCTCTCTCTCCCTCTCATTGCTCGCTGTTTCTCCATTCTCTCTCCCCTATCTCTGTCTTTTATTTTCCTCCCCTTCCCTCTCATGGCTTCATTCGTGTTTCCCTTAACTCATCTCCCCCCTTTTCCTTCCTCTCGTCTGTTTTCATGTCCTCTTACCCCTTCCTTCCTTTCCTCATATACCAATTATTCTACCTCTTGCCTCCTTCCCTCCCTCGCTTGTCCCCGCCAGCTCGCCTCTTACAATGGGGACTGCATAACGGTACTCATTGTCGCATTTCCCTCTTCACTGTCTGTCTGTCCATCTTCCTCGGGCGGTTTTGTGGGTTTTTTTCGGGTGGGAGAGGAAGGTGGGTTCTCACTCTTCCTCCTACTTCTCTCTTTCCTTTCCTCGAAAAGCTCTCGAGGATTTGGATACTTGTGTCGCGGAGGTGGAGTCATTACTGCCTTTTGTGTCCGAGTTTCGAGCCTGCATGCGTGTGTTCGCTAGGGGAAGTTTCTCCTTGAGGGTGGATGTGAGAGAGGAAGTGGTTATTATGTCTGGAAGGATTTTGTGAATGAGGAGGGATTGGGGGGGGGGATATAGTGCGTGCGCGTAAGAGTTACAGGGAGGTATTCCATGCGGGGGTTGTGCGTTGTCGTCGTCTTTTGTTTTTTGGTTTGTTTTAATGGTCCCGTAGAGAGAGAGAGAATGAGTGTACGTGTCGCGTTTGAGAGGAATTCGTTTGCGGTTTCTATCATTTAATGCGATGTGATTTTAATGTTCGAGTCTTTCTTCCTTTCGTGATATGGTTCGTTGAGGTCAGGCGACTTTATATAAAGATGCTTGAATCGTCGTTTTAAACCTCGTATCTTCCGCCATTCGCGGGGCATGGCAGTTATATTGTCGCGTATTCGTTGACCCCTGCGTCCATAGCGACCTCGGAGCGTGTGTGGCCCAAGCAGTCACCTTTTCGCGATTTTTTTGTTAGATAAACCCGGATGCGTGTGGTGAGGTCGGTTTGTTAACAAGCGAGTGTTTTGCCTCCTCGTTTCGCGAAGAGAGGAGAACGAGGCGAAGTTCTGACTTAATTTATACGAGTTTCGATCACTACTGTTTTAGGGCCAATAACTCCTCGGCGTACGCCGACATCCGCAGCGCAAACACATTTTAGGTTTACGGGATTTTCGGCTCTAACATTCCGCCGAACGAATCCCAATTTCACATGTGTTTCGGAGAACGTTAAAATCCCGGCCGGGGTGGTTGTTGTTCGCAGCACACGCATGCCGTCCGCTCGTATATAAACTATTTACACATTTCACGTGTTGTAAGTTACGGTTCTCACCAGTTCCTAGTGTCGATTCTGTATATCGGTTTTAGTACATTGGGAAGTATTTTTTATCCGGAAAAAAATAAATCGCCATTTTCCTCTCCCGTTTCTCGCAGGTGGAACATGTTAAAGCAATCGGATACGCGTTCGCAAATATCCACCGAGCGCAGATTCTCGCCCTGTCGTTCTCCCCACAATTTTCAAAAATATGTCTTCTATAAAGTGGATTTAATCAAGGATTGTCTTTGGTCGTTCCAAGCCCGGAAAATATCGCCGGGTTTTTTTTTTACGGATCTTTAAAGCTGACTTACAACGTTCCCCTGCTTTCCGGATAAAAGCGAGTTCTTTTTCGGAACGGCGGCGTGATTCGTGGAAAATCCTGCAGGTAGAGAGAGGGGAAGAGCGTAGTGGGTAGAGAGAGGCGTCGATATATAATCCCAAAATCAAATTTATAAACCTCACGTTAATCCGCGGATGTCAAGACCACGCCGAGGCACCCAGAGAGGACTTTTATTTCATCGCTCTCGTTTTCCTCCTGATTTCCTCCCTATCGCAGTCGTAGACTTGCCTTGCCGTAACTTTCATTTCCGTGATTTTTCACGTTCTTATTTTTTTCTGATAAAATAAATAAACACCGACTTATCAGCGTTCGCCTCATTCGTGCTTGCTGGCCCTGTAATTCCGGTGTTGGTTTCTTTCGCGTTTGGCGCTCGGCGATAGATTTCGAGAAGTTTTTTTTTTGGCAGTGTCCCACTATTATAATGTTCACCTTAGAAGGTGCTTGGTCCTGTTGTTGAGTGGTGGATGATCTTAGATAGAAACCGCATTTTGATTTTAATTTGATTAAAGTTTTTTATGTATCACTTGAGTGTAATATGACTACAAAAGTTTATCAGTTTATATCATTTATGGACAAATATTTTTATACATCTGTTTTTATGTACGCTCAAACTACCAGAAAGGGTTACTTAAAAAAATTGAGTCGCCGAATTTATAGGCAACGTCAGGATAAATGTGTTCGTCGATTTGTTATTAAAATAACCAGTTATAAAATTTAAAATAATATATTATATGCTGTATTCTGTAGCCCTTAAATTCTGCTTCAGTTGTCTTTTTTAAAGACAAAACAAATAAAAGGTTAAGAAGATCAATGCTCTCTTCTACTCAGTAAAACAAATGCACCCATGCCTACATCTTCATTCGAAGAAAATCAAAGCTGTAAACAGAGTCTGCACAGTAGCAAAGTTGAAGCGTATCCTTTTTCGCGCTCGTAATTGAAAGGCTTACGCAATACGCGATGTGTGTTTGGAATCGGTTTCAGACGATGGAGAGTGTGAGCTTAGCTATTCTTCGAAAGGAGAAGATTAGAAAAAATCCTCGGTTTATCTCATTCGTCCCACGCTCTTGTTTTTGCGCCATTTACTATCGTTGGAGATCTGCCGTCTACGAAATGCTTCGTGGGCGAGTTTTGCAGGGGAGAGGATGAGAGAAGAGTTATACTCCCAAGGCCAACTCATTTAACACGGGTAAGCATTCGCAATGGTCGGGAGAAAAAAATATATATGTAAACGGCAAAAATTGCCGAGGTGGCGACGAATCATTCTCGTTTTCGAGCTGATTGGCGTCTTCCTGCAAGACTGGTTTCGGGGCTAGTGTGTTATTTTTTTCTCGCGAGAGCAGCCGTCTTTTTGGAATTCATTAAATCCCGACCGTCTGTGAGAATCCATCGCTCTCGAAGAGTAAGTCGGAGCGTTTTTTTTTCCTATCTAGCCTACTTTATTTTTATTTTTGCCCGCGATGTAAATCTTCCGCGTTGGCGGAAACGGATCGTGTGCCTCGTAACCAGTTCGCAATTTATGGTCATTACGTATCGTTTCTCATCGGTTTCGCGGTCAAATTTTATAACTATTGACGGTTAACGTAATGCGCTGGTACATTAAAAAAAAAAACTTGCTCGTTGGGTGTGTTAAGGATACGTTCTTGCTCGAAGGAATGGGTTAACGCACTCCATGTATATTTATTTCTCTGTTATTGCGTCGAATAATTGATTTTTTCCTTCCCTTCCCTCCCTCTCCCTCCTCGCTCCGCCGCGGTAAAATCCGCCAACATCGATGTGCGTGCAGCAGTTCAATATTTTTGCTCTCTTAATTTCCCCGCGGAGAAAAAGCAAAAAGCGTCCCCGTTGCTAATCATTTTATTTTGAGTCCGCTCACCGAAGCGTGAAGCGAGAGATCCAATCCAATTACCCGGCTGCATTACGCAAACCGGCCTTTTTTTTTTAAAGGACGTAATTTATCACCATTACCACGCCGTCGATTCGGGATCAATAAAGCACATTCTAAACTGGAATGACGGCGATATTTATCCATTCGTACTGAATTTATTTTACGCGATTAATATGCAGTTTTTTCTGCGGCGTCATTTTTTTTTTTGCGCACGAATTCATATCTCGGTGTTGCACGGTTACTCCGGTAAAAGCGACGCACAGAGTGAAACATATCGTGTGTGTTGTACATGTCGGTCCGAGAATCGCGTAATAAACTTCTCCCATCACCCGTGAGAATCTCCCAGAAATGACATCATCGCCATTGATGTTGCGTCACGCATGTAAATTAATGAGGTAACGTATATAATGCTTGTTACTCCAGGAGAAAGGCTCCGAAGAACTTGGGCCTCTTAAGGTTTTCCAGGACACCTTTTTTTATAGTTCGTGTCCTTGAGTGAGGCCCTCTCTTCAGCGTTTGGGCCATTCCGGTTGATAAGTAACAAGGGACTCGTCTTTTTACCAATCCGCTTCGTAGTCCCATCCCTTAACCTCCTCCTACCCCGTTCCGAAAAAAGAAACACAAAAACCTCTCCTGTAAGGGTTGAGGTTGACCTTGGAGCGAGAGAGAGAGAGGAACTCGACTTTTTCTCCTCTACCTAAAATAGATTCGATTCCGTGCGGAGTCGTTTTTGAAGCGTTTGTGTGTGTTTGCGCCCTGATGGGCGAAAACTTCCTTCGCAGCTGTTTTACAATCTCTCACAAACCAGTCTTGGTGAATCCGAGTCGAATAATGGAGTCGAAAAGTTTTTCCGGCATAAATAATATTCTTAATTCTCTCGAGAAAGCGATGGCGAAATGTGGAGGAAGAGAAACGAGGCTCGTTATATTTATATTTGAAATTTTTTTTTGTTCATGAAGAACTGCGTATATATTAACGAAAGAGTGTGAGTTTTAAAAAAAAGTTTAAAATTTTCTTTCACACGCAATATGCTACTCTGCCACTGGAATTATTTCGCAGTTTATTTTTTTTAATTAAGCGTCGTAGCTGCGTGTTTTCTTGGCTCGAAGAAAGATGGCAGTTCCTCTGTTTTTCTATTTTTCTGCCCATGCATCTTATTTCCTCTCCCTTTCTCCTTGATTGTTTTTTCGTGTGGTGTTTGTTTGGCGTAGTTTTTGTTTTTTTTATTTCGTCTCAATCGGTACCTTTTTCCTGGAATAAGGTTTTTCGGTTAATTCCCTGGCCAATAAACCCTGCTCCGATAGCATCTCGCCTCCATGGTAAAAAAAATTTGCATCACTGCAGCACGTCGCGATACGCTCTGGGTATTAAAGCCTGCAATTTGCATTTGTTTTGTCTTTTGTTTTTTTCGCAACCCTCCCCCGCTTCCCCGGAAGGAACCGTAATCAGTGACTTATTATGCGGATTTTTGTGGTGACCTCAGCGAAAGGGCAAAGAGCAAGTGAAATGGATGACTTGGCAACAATTTGGTCGTCTTTCAATTTCGAACGCATGCACACATCGAGCCTCTCTCTCGCCCCCTCGAAATTATTTTTTTCGTAATGTCGCTTACCTGTTTGTGTACAGGAAATGGGATTTTTACGTGTAAACTGAATCTCTATTTCTCCCTCTCTCTCTCGCACTCTCTATGACGAGGTTAATACCGCATTAAAATTCCGAGACACGATTTTCTTAGAGATTGGACCTTTCTGTTTAAAACTCTCTGCGGTGTGATGTAGTAATTAAACGCTCGAGGAATATGCAAGTTTTGATGGATTATGGATGAAAAATAATAAATTGAAATCGTGCGGGCAGGGCCTAATTGGGAAATGTTTGCTCAGCCGAAAGTGAGGCCATGACATTTACCCAAGCGGAAGGACTCGGGTACCTTTTATTTAGCTGTCGTCTTTTTAGTCAATGACGTTCCATCGACGTTAAGTGTTTAGTTCAATGTTTCGCATGAGTTTAAATTAAGACGTTCGATTTCGTCTTAAGGGTAAATAGGTCCTGACGTGCGATTTTGGCTCGTTGACAAGGATGCAAATTCGTAATAGTATTTCGTTAACTAGGCGTGTTGATTTCTTCTGATGATGCATTTACCTGTTTCCTTACATTTTTCGGCAAAGTTGTTTTTGGGTGCAGTTCTCTCCTATACGTTATAAATCGCACCTCGGGAAGATCAATAAAAATTTTAGTCCTATAAAATCGAGTTGAAAAGCTTCAGGATGGTTATGGCAGTTGGTGATTAATATTCTCGTCTGTGAAAAAGTTTCAACGCTCGCAATCTCGGTTCGTGCAACTGCGTCCACACGTTAACTCGCGATTCATAAAACTGGTGAATGGCAGAGGGTGCAATGCAACAAAATGTCCCGACCGTTCGACTCCTGTCGCGATCCCCGATTGTCCTAGAAAGAAAATCGATCCTCGCTGTTGTAAAAAGAGTTCCCGAGCCAAACGAATGTTTTTGAATACGGAATCGTAAGTTTCACGAGGACTGTATCACGCCAATCGATATGAAACGTCGACCTTTCCTCGTTTAATGGGTCACGGAAGCGGCGAGGGCTTGAAGAAATCGAATCTGGATGAATGGGCCGACGATCGATAATCGTATTTTATCGCCCTCGATCGCTTTGGGAGATTCGAAACGGTGGACTCTGTACGAAACGAGAGAGAAAAAGTACTCTCGTAGATAGAGATTCGTGGTTTTCGCCCTCTTTTTTTTAGAAGGGTCTTTAAACGTCGAACCATTCGAAGAAATGAGTGAAAAATCCCCAAGATATATTTCATCCTTTCCTTTCCCGTAAGACTCGGCTTAAAGGCTTCTGCAGTTTCTATTCGTTGAAGGGTTTTTTCTTCTATCTTATCGTGCCGCTCCTGGCTTTGGAAGTACCCCTCTTGTTCCCTAGTACAAGAGGGGTCTTTTTTTTTTTAAAGCCTCTTTCCCACCAGTAATCACAGGGTCGCGGCTTGCCTTTTTTCCTTCCTCCGTTTTTGACCCGTGCGTGTGCGTCGTATGCCCGAGCGTCCATGCGAAACCTTTTCGTAGAATTCGGGTCATCACGCTAAAAACCTCGGCCTCTCTCTCTCTCTTTTCATCCCCGTCTCTCTCTCTTCTCCCTTTCCCCTTCTTCTCCTCCTCCTCCCTTCCACACGTCTGGTTTTCTGACTGTGCAGAGCAGGTGCACTGGACGTAGGGTTACTATTCCGTGCCAGGTTGCCGCCCCGGAGAGAAAACTCCGCCCTACGCCCCTTCCTTGCCTTTCATTCTCTCTACTTGCCCCACCTTTATCCCTCTCTCTCCGACCACATTTCGACTTTTTCACTCACTCTTCTGTACTATTTCTACCCCACCTCCCTCCCTCCCACCCCTCCACACACACACTAGGGCTTGATCCTCTTCATTCTGATTTTTGCTTCCATTCTCTCTTTTTGGTGCACGTATCTACTCCTCCTCCGTGAATCCCATCGTCCACTCTTCGTTTTCCTCATTCTTTCTTCGAAGACGTCCTAGCGGGAATGGGTGTACCGTATAAAAAAGCTTCGCTATGTCGAATGTCGTTATAACGAGGTTTTGTTGTTTTGTTGTAACTGATGTTTTCGTGCGACAAAAATAGGCAAGAACGCCTGCCGTTTTCCCGTAATATATCTTTTTTCTATATAAATATTGAGTTATGTTTGTAATTCCGTCACGCCGAGACTTGTACCTTTTTCAGGCGAGAGAGAGTGTGTGTATAGCGTGTTTTGTTAGTAATTACTTTTAGTTTAGTGTTTTGCCGCGTTATTCGTCCATTGTTTCGTTTGAACGTGAAATTTGATGTTTTAAGAGAAATAAAGCATCCTTGTATGAGGAAAAAACGCCACAGAACTTACAGAAATAAGTAATAGTTCCTTGGAAGCAGTTTTGGTCATTGTTTGCCATAGCGAATTTCATCACAGGTTCGTCATAACGGATGATTTTACGGTACGGAGGAGTGAAATGAGGTTTTCTCTGTTCTCGTACACCAGTCCCCATTTCGCGGCCGTTTTTTGTCTATTCGTCAAAAAAATCGTTCGTCCCTCTTTACTATCTCTCTCTCTTTCTCTCGCGGTGTACTTAGAGTGGTGATGACGGAACTCGAGTTAACGGTTCGGCGTCGAGAGAAGGTCTCCATTGAGGAAAAAACTGCTCTTTCTCCCTGGCCTTGGAAAGGAGTTGAAGTTGGAATCGGACACCACTCGAAATTCCGAGGAATGCAAGTGCTAGGAAATGTTTTGGGGGTCGTCGAAGAAGTTCGAGAATGAATTTTAAAGATTTTTACCCTCGTTAGTATTAATTAAGGAACCACTTAAAAAGACTTTTTTTTTGTCTATTCGTGTGTCCCGGAGGCCGTTTGGATGCCGACTTAAATTACTCTTCGGTTTTCTTTTGAGAGGTAACGTATGGAGAAGGTTCATTTTAGCGTTTAACAGAGGGAATCCATTGTCAGAGAGACGGTACGTGAACACGGAGAGAAATTAGCATGTTAAGTTCGGTCGGTGATGGTCGAGAACGAAGCTCTTATTATTTCGAGTCGCGTTTCGTAATGCAACGGAGGAGGCATCTATGCCCTCTGTTTAAGTTCGGACGTGTTGCAGAAACATAAATTTCTGCCTCCGTTTGTTCGTTTCTGGAAAATAAAGGTTCCTTCTTCTGGTTTTTTTCAAAAAAGCAATTAGCTGACAAATATAACGAGTTTTTTTTACCTGCTGGAATTTGCCTTGGAAACGATAGCGGTTTGTTTAAGGGGGAGGGGGGGGACTGTGTCTTAACGCGCCGGGCCATTAACTCCGCAACCTTTTTGTTTTATTTTTTTGTGTAGTATATCCAAAGCGAATCTGTGCCCACGTTCTCCACTTAGATTTGGGTCACGAATCCGATGAGTGTGTATCGAAAGGAAAATCGATCTCCTCCGTTGAGGAATCGGCCGATTGTTCGAAAGGAACCCGGAAGTGTTTCTTTTCATTGTGACGCACTTTCCCTCCCCTCCACCCGAATCTCACCTTTCTCCCGACATCTTTCCACAAACTTAACATTAGTCGAATCCGTTTTTAACGTTGAGGACTTCATTCTCTACTCTCAGCGCGATAAGATGGCGTGTACGATTTTTGTTATATATATTTTTGTTTTTATTGAAAGAGGCTTTGTACGAATCGAACGTGACCCGAGATGTTTTCCCGGGATTACATTTTTTTCCGAGCCGTTGAAAAGTTTGTTTCGTCTTACGTGGCAGGATTACTTCTTTTTCGGCGATCCCGGCTCGTCTCGGTTTTTCGAGAGCTCATTTTCACTCCGAGACTTTTTTATGCCCAGATATCGCTGTGTCTCTTCTTTTTTCATTTTCTTTATTTTTTGGGAGGTCGTGACCCCCTGGGATGCATCTGCACTTCTCGTCTGCTCTCAAGGCTGTATGTAATAAGGCTGTTCTTGATTAAGTCTGCCCCCCTTAGAGAAGAAGAACATGATCCCTTTTCTTCCTCATATATTATCTCTCTCTCTCTCTCTCTCTCTCTCTCTCTCTCTCTCTCTCTCTCTCTCAAAAACCGTCTCTTTTGTGATTTACTCTAATCGCTAACCTCCACTGACGGTTTCGTTGTGGTTAACTGTGTACATAAAACAATCACATAATTGGTTAGTTAAGTGTCATTCGGAAGTTTTCCCTGTAAATCGCATTAACGGTTTCTCCCTTGTCTGCATGAATAACCTTCAGCATTCGCTAGTCCTATACAGAGAGATATCTACGGAATGCTTAGTAAATTTCAAATGTTTTTTTTTAAATTTTCGCGACGTTTAAATCAGGTGTATAACCCGTGGTTAGGAGTTTTTACGGTTGATAAACCCTATTCGGGTTGGTTTGTTCGTGTGCGGAGACATCTATTAACGTATCGTTATCGTCGTTTCAGGAATCCGTGTGGCATGCAACGTATTGCGGTTGAACGAGATTAGGGACAGGGGAAGGGGTCGAACAGACGAACGTCTAGTCGGTTTGCCTTAGCATCTGTCGATAAAGGTGCTCTCTCTCTAAGGTCCTCTGCAAAATACCGCTAAGCAGAACGAGAGAGAGAGGGAGAAAGAGAGAGAGGTGTTTTGAGGAGACCCCGCAGCAGAGTTTTCACGTATAATTTTTTTTCAAACTTCTTTTGATGTTTTTCGCGCACCCGAAGAATTTTTCCTCTTTCTCCGCAGTGAATCCAGCTCGGGCAAACGGATAATGAGGTAGTGGAGGAAAGATCTCGGAGTCGGCGAGAGCGAGAAAGAAAGATGGCGTCGGAAACACGGCCGGAATCGTGAGCGCATGTGAGGGAGATAGGGAGAGAAAGAAAGAGAGAGAGAAGGGGGGGATGTGGAAGGCTTTGCGAGAGGAGAGAGAGGGAGAGAAAGAGCATTAGGGAGGAGGAGTCGAAGGGGCGGAGAGAGAGAGAGAGGAGAGAGAATCTCTTAGCGAAGAACATGTGGAAGTGACCCAGTGGGCAACTCCTCTTTCCTTTCCTCCTCCTCCTCCTCCTCCTCTTCCCAACAACCCACGCTGTTTTTTTAATCTCTTTCTTTTTCTTCCTTGCAAAGAGGCGTGACCCTACTCACTCGAATACTCTCCTTTTGTTTCCGTTTCGTTTTCCTCCCTCCCTATTTTTTTCATCCCCTTCTCTTCATATGGGTTTTTCCTGCGTGGTTTTTTTTACTGGGTTGGCCATGCCTGGCTCTACCTGGGGTTTTACCACAATAATTATATCTTTCTTAGAAGCTTCTCTAACGTGTAATGTGATATTTATTGTTCTGTTCTTGTTGTATTTATTCGACGCACCTTTTGTTGCTCTAGTTCTGTTTGTATATACATTTAATCCTGTTATTATTTTGTAATCAATAACGTAGGGTTAAATGGAAGAGGGGACCTTATGGTCTCAGTTTCGCCCCGAAAGTAAAGTCATCTATCTGTTTCTCTCTCTCTTTCTCATTCCCTTCAACGGCGGTCGTATTCCGCCCACTCCTTTTTTGCGTCGCTCTCTCTTCCCTTATTCATCAGCATTTGCTCTTCTTCACTTTTCTCTCCGTCCCATTTTTCCCTTTCCGTTTTGTCTCTTAACGCTAAATCTTTTGAAACTCTCCATCTCACGTCCACTCTCTTTATTCTCTCATTTGTCGCGCCACATTTTTCATTCCCGATTTTCACTCTTTTTAGCTTTTCGGTTTTATTTCGCGCTTAGGTCGTTTCTCGGGGATTTTAATATCCTCCCGCTAAATCAAGTTCATTTATTCTAGATCAGTTGTTTTCAACCTTTCTAGTAGACGCTAGTTGGTAATTTTCGCGTATCTAGTTCTGTATTTTACGTGTATACGCTAAAATATGAAAGTTAAATTTATTCAGTACTCTTTTTTTGTCAGTGAAAACGTCTTGCAACACAATCCACAGTTGTAAATTTGATTTCGAAACCATGCATTCATATTGAAATTAGGAGGATAATTATTTACTTACATTTTCGCATATTCCTGTAAAACACTTCACCTACCCTTAGGGTTGCACGAACCCTACGGGTACTGTTCTAGACGTTGTGGGAGACCCGGGTTCGAGTCCCGGTGATGTTCAGAATTTTTCTCCTTTTCAATCTTCGCATTTGTGATCAGCATTATGCGCACACGCATATAAGTTAAATTTCCATCATTTCACTCTTGTTATTTAAAATCTTCTCAATTTCTGGGATTAAGGTGGGGTGTTTTCCGCTGTGCCTCAGGGAGGACATCAAGTGTCGTAAGGTTTACTACTGAGTTAGGCCTTTCTTCACCCAAAATACCCCAATTCGAGAATGGAGAATTAGTCTGGCTTGTGTTCTAGACCTCTATCCAGTTTTATCTCTTCCTGAGAGATCCTTATATATTATTATAGCAACAATATTTTTAATGCAGGTTCGAATCATTTTTCGCATATTAATGTTTTCCTTTTTCCCTCCCATTATTGCTCTTCCGCCCTGCTTCGTGACTACCCGTGCATCTGCATGGCCGACTGGCATCGGGAACTCCCAGCGCGCATGCGTTCTGACGCTTACATTTTTATCCACTATTTTTTTAAGAGGTGAAACAAACAGCGAGTGAGTGAAAGATGGTAGAAGAGAGGGAGGGAGTGAGTGTGTGTATATGAGAGAGAGAGAGAGTGGGAGGGAATGGGTCAGTGGGAGAGGGGGAAGGATTCGGCTCTTTCGGGGTTGGAACGCAAGTTATCCCACGCCCACACAATCGGTAGGCGAGAGTGGTGGGTTTGGCATTCTACGCTATCTATTTTAAGTCTTCCTCGCCATGTTTTCCGACCTCTCGTTTTCTCTCTCTATCGCTATCTCCCTCTTCCTCTTCTCACTCCTCCATCCATTGCCCACTTTTCTCTCTGGTTTATTTTTACTTCGCTCTTGAATATGCTCTCGCTCCCAAATCCTACTTCTCTCTTTCTCGTACGGAGCGTGGGACTTGGATTCTTTTCTCTCTCTCTCTCGCCTCTTGCTAAATTTCTAAGCACGGTTGGTCCACGTTCTTTTTTTTATTATTTCGGCTGACACGAATTCGGGAGACGCATTCACCTCGGTTATGATTTTTCTCCACTGGCTATAATATTTTTTTCTCCCTATTTTCCCGGATTTTCTTTCAGGGAACGCGGGATTATTTTTAATTCGCCCTTTCACGGAAGAGGACGTGATTATTAGTTTTTTGGCAGTTTCCTTTCCTCAACCCCGAATTCGTGGCGATTTTTCGTTAAGGCTAAGGAAGTCCCTTGGTAATTTTCGGTTCTGTCGAAATCGTTCGTGTTTCATGAGTACCCGCGATTAACCCGGGGCGCTACGCACGCGAAAAGTTTCTGGTTGTATGTTGACGTAGCCGACTTGTAAAAAAATAACAAAAAAGAGTCATCAACCGAAAGTGTAGTAATTACAGCTCAATGCCCCAAACGTTTCCTCCGCCCTTTTTGGCACTCGTTCCAGGAACAAAAGTATGCGCACCTGGCAGTGACACAAATCTGACATCTGGAACGTGGTTCTGGACGTTTAAAAGGATAAGAGGAGTGGGGAAAGGGTTTTGTGAGGGGAGGAATGTCGAGGAAGAATGAGGGGGAGAGAGCATTGTGCGTCTGTGTGTGTGTGTGTGTACGCATAGGTGGAAATGTGGATTGGGTGGGAGTGTACCATTCAGAAGGAATCATGCACACACACAGATGCAGGGAAATCTTCGAATAGACCGAGACCGCAGTGGCGAATTATGCCGGCATTAATACGTCGTTAAAAGGGTTTTGGAAAATTATAGGGTTGTGAGGGGTGTTTAAGGGGTAGAAGGGAGAAAAGTGGGAGGGTGGAGCGGAGGAGGAGTGAGGAGGGAAATTTTTTAAGTGCGTTAAAAGCCGATGAGGTTGGAGTGGAGTAGGTACGTCACTCTCTCTCCCTTTTCCCCCTCTATCTCGTTCCCTGGCGCGATATCAGAATACCCCAGGGGATCTTTCTCGGTCCGTATTTTTTTAAATTATTTTTTTTTCGGAGTGGAATGGGCGGGTAACAAATGATTGCCTCTGCGGGATCTTACTTCGTGAAAGACGTGCTCCTTAAGTGCTTGGCATTATTTCTCCTCTCCGCCCATCTTTCCCTTTTCTTCGCCTCTTGCCTCACCCTCTCTCTTCATTCGCCTCTTTCGCCATTCCGTGGATTCCCATTAAATGGCATATGGGCTGGATGTAGTTGGTTTAGTCAGTCCGTTTCTTCCCCCATTCACCCGGTGAAGTCTCACGCGAATCTTGCATGAATTACTCCTCTTCTTCTCCTTTTCTTATCTCCTTCTCCTACACTCCTATCTCTCCTTCCTCTTGTTCCGCCAACCCTCTTTCCAAAAACCTGTGCGCTGTCGTGAAAGTAGGGAGAGATGGGTTAATTGTATCTCTTATCCGTTTCGTTTTATGGCCTAACCCTTGCGTCATCGGTCGGTTGGACGCGTGATTTATCGCCCTTCAAGGAAGCGCGGAAAAATTGGGATATGAGATTCCTCTGTTGCCGTATTTTGTTTTGCTCTCTTGTCTCCCTCACGCGCGCGTGATCGTATGCAGGACTAAACTGTTGGAGACTTTACGACTTTGAAGCTTCTAAAGTGAAGCTCGTTTATCTTTTCGCGATGGTAGTTTTCTCGGCTGGATGTTCTCGACAGCCACTTGCCGTGGCTTAAAGTTTCCGCAAATATTGTTTCCGTTTTTATAATTGTATCGTGCCAGGTCGTGTTTACGCCGTCACATTTCGTGACGGTTTGTTTTGCTTACAAATCTGGCGTTTATCTTTTTCTTGCCGCCGCAAACCGAGTCAAGTGCTTAACCGTTTCATTTGTCCGAAAGTTTATAATCGAGTTGTATGTTTTAAAATCTATTTTCCTTCATCTCATGGTGACATTTTATGCAAGTTTAGATTTACTAGGAATCTCCGGAGCTTTCTTTTTACTTTTTTTCGTGCGGCTTAGTGATCGGTTGCGGAAAATCGAGTAAAAACCGCGTTAATCGAGACGTTTTCCCGTTGGTATCGCGGAATGCACGTGTGCGTCTCACCCCATTCCCCCCTCCTCTTAGTTCTCCGTGCACAATGGTCTCTCGCGGCCATTACTACCTCATTACGAGACGTGACCCGCCCATGTGGTGCACGCCCTCACCCACCCGACCGTCGTGCCGCCAGCGTCCGCCTTTCCCGCGCCTCCTCCCAAGAAAAATGGGTCTTTCCTGTCACTTTTTTCCTTCGTAGTCGTCGCTAATGAGCGTTTCTAAGATCTCTCCTCTTTCTCCTCCTACCATTTCCTACCTCTTTCTTTCTCTCGTACATTATCCTTTTTCGGTCATTTTCTTGTCTTCCGAGGAAAAATTCTCTCTCCGCTCAAGTTGCACGGCTTAGTAATTCCGGTTCTTTAAACTTAACATCCTCCTCGCCTCCCCACTCCTTTGCTCCTAACATCCGGTTCGCGTTTGATTCTGCTCCGGTGCACGGGTATTAAACGTGCGTTTATTTCCGTTCCGGACTTGTCTCTGTTTTTTCTTAGTCTCGCTGCCTTCGCTGTTACTTTTCGCATCGTAAGTGAATCTGTGGTTATTGGATTATTGCGAGCGATGTGGGAATCGTGTCTTTTTCGGTCGGTTTCTTCCTTTGTTTCGATTATATATATTTTGCATTAGAATTTGCGTGTTTCGCCAGAGTCGTAGCGAAAAAAACCGCTTCTGTAATCCTCCAAGCTGGTTCGACGTAAACGCGTACGGATCTTGAAGTCGACGGCGCTTGTCTGTACACATGCGCGGACCCTGACTTCTCTCTGTTTAAACCTCGTTTTTAGAGCTGTACACGTGTCTTTTGTTTTTTTAAATAAATGCCAAAGATACCGAAATGCAAAGGATCAGAAAATTACCCAATCTCAAGGGGAGAGTTGTACAAAATGTCCTAATATTTACAAACATTAACAGCGATTTGCCTATTTTTTAACGCTTGATTATGAGGTCTATGATATCGGCCAGGTCAATTTAGCGGTAACAAGGTGTGTATATATATATATATATATAGCAAACGTCCAACTCTCGAGTATAATTTCAGACCACCAACATTAAACCTTAAGGTAAATTATCCATCTAGTCTGCCACAACGGCCACCAGTCGGAAATTGGACGACTAAATTGAAAGGCCACTCGAAAACTTAGGTCAAACTTTAATCAACGCAGTTTGTATTTTTTTTTCTGCCAACATTTTCTTCCCGGAAGCGTGACGTGTCGTTAAAACTCGAAACTTTTAAATCATTCCGAGGGAGAGAGGCCCATCATAAAGAAGCCACAGAATGGAAATAATTGAGTTCCTTGCCGCCTAACTAGAGTGAATGACGCGGACTTTCGACATTCGTCGTCCCGTTCCGTTAATTGTTCATTCCGTCCACAAAATATAACTCTCCCCTCCCTCTCTTCCCCTGTTCTCCTTCACCTCCGCCTCCTCCGGACATAATGGTGCGTGGCACCGAAAGTAACCATTCGGTATAATTTTCCCAGGGTTTTTAATGTGAGGATAATTGGAGGGTTGGAATATTTCGCTACCTGAAGCTTGGAAGGTGCAGCAGTAGTAGTATTATGGAGGCAACACTTGGTCGTACCATTTCGAGACAGCCAAAGGAGCTTAAGCGTGATGGATGCACGCGAACCGAAAAATAAAAAAGATACGTACTATTATCTTTCTCTTTCCATTCTGGACTCAAAAACTCGCGAGTTGTTCCGCTTTCGGTGAACAATCGGCCACGCCCTTTTTCTTGAGAAAAAAATTACAATGAAAACCGATCGTGGTTTTTCACAAAAAAGTCTACTCTGATGTTCTCATCCCTGCCGAGATCAGTGGCTGTTTTCCGGATTTAAAAAAGTCGTCTTTTCGAATAACGTCGAGGGGTAATTGATGCTCGAGTTGTATTTTATGAGGCATGGTCGCTCATTATCGTCGCTTCCACTCCTTGCCACCCACCATTTTGATGAATTGCAGGTTGACCCGTAGATGTATGTAGTTATCCAGCATCTTCTTACAGAAGTGGCTAAAATTTTCAGTACAAATTTTACCTCTGTTACTCGGACATATATAAATGGTAACTCTTACTACAACTAAGATATTGTAGCTTAGTATTCCCGTAAGTTGACTAGTAAGATCAAACGCTCCGGAAATTAGTTTCTCCTTATAAGTATTCAAACATGTTCGCGCGACAAAATTCCTTTATTAATGACGAGTATTACGTCAGAGATTATCCTGTCGGACTCATTCCCGTGCGTCTCGAAAACCGGGTGAAATCGGAAGTAAGGTGGCGCTTTTCGAAACTATCCAGTTATTTTACAAGTCCGATGGAGATAGGCCGTATCAGCCGCCGACGTGTTTTTAAAGAGGCGTGCGTGCTTGTTAAGTCCTATCTCGAGTCGTGTTTGTATTGCTGATAGCGCCTAAGGACACGGGGTTTTTATGTAGGCTGCGCCCTTATTTCGGCGCTGTAGTTCTTGGTTCAGATCCCGGAACAGTGATTGATGTGATCTCTCCGGCACCCGCGACGAAGTTAACAGAAATACCTTCGGCCTAAGACGGTTGATTATGTTTCTCGTTCGGAGCTCAGGTCAAGTAAAGGACGCGTGGAACTGAGATGTGATATATACGTAAGATTAGGGTGGTAGCTGTTTATATACCTTTGTCCTATTTTTACTTCTGGCGCCCTGTTGATTTTAACATACAGGCATACTTCGCTTAACGATAGGGCTAAGTTCCTAGTCGTTAGGCTTTTTGATGGCGTGCGGGTTAACTTTTCCACGAATAATTTTAGTGTCATTAAATCGAATGGGGAGGGATATCGCAAAACATTTTGGGAATGATTTTTAAGATTTTATTATATTAAAATGTCGAAGAGCGATTTGTTTTAGAGCGAAGTATTTCTATATTTCCTTTAGGGTTATTATCTTGCTTCAGGTTGGTTCGGAACAATTCGGCTTGCTCTACTTCTCAAGTTTTTCGACGCTGAAATTTTATCTCCCCCGTATTAGCGTAAGACAGGATTCATCCTTTTTAGAACCAGCAGAACAGGCCGGAAGCGGAAAAGAAAGAGGCGAGGATGCATAATGCAGACCTCCTCTTAGATTTCTATAGAAGACTAGTCTCAATCTCTCCCTAATACAGATGTTTATCTATCTCCCCCCTCACTACCTCCTCCTTTATTGCTCTTTACCTCCTCCCCATCTTTCTCTCCCTTTCCCTCCGTATCTGTCTGCCTTTTCCTTTCTTCCTCTTTTTCATCCGTTTAATTTTTTCCATAGAGAGCCTCCAGTATGTTTTTATAATTTTTTTCGATCCCTCCCGCTGCCTGCAGGATCTGCCTTACCTCTTTTCGCTGCGTTCCCCCGCCCACTTCTTATATCTTACCCTTCCAAATTCTTTTTCTCTCCCGCCGCCCGTCGCCGCCTACTCCATCTCCATCGCTCCCCTCTCCCACGACACCAGAAACACCACCACCACCACGGTCATCCATTACTCCCGCGATGATTATCTCCTTCTTTCTCTTCTGGCCCGCATAATTTCGGAGCTTTGGTCATTTTATGCCACTCACGCTCATTTTCATTCCTCTCTCTCTCTCTCTCTCTTTCTCTCTCTCTTATCTATTCCTCTCTCTCTCCCTTTTTTTCGGTAGGTTTTCTTGAAAGAACTCTCGCTTATCTTATCGCTTTGTCTGTCTGGCTGGGTACATTCAGGTTTTTTTCTTCATTTTCTTTGTTTTAAGACATTATCCCTCCCGAAAATTCTTTCGGTGATTGTGGGGCCGTGGATAATTTATAGACTTCACTCGTTAGAATTTTCCGCTTGGTTCATATTTCTCTCGCTAGGGGGGCTCTCTCTTGCTCGTCGGAAAATTTCTAAAATGGTTGTGGAAGGTTTATATCGTGTTTGGAATGTGCCCGTGGGTAATTTTTGTGATTCATCATCGTGGGAAAAGCGTTGTTTAAGAACTGCATACGAAGCTAATAATGCATAAATTATGAAAATAAATGGTATTACTTTCTGGGTAGTTGTATTTCTATTAAGGGAAATTGCGATAAATTAAACAGGCGAAATTATTTTAACCCAGCGGAAGTCACTTATTTTCTTTCCGCATTAATATTATTACTGCTTTTTAAGACAACATCAATACCTTCAATGGGGTATAAGAAGGCACAATGAACTCGTAAAATTATTCATTCTGATCATCATACTCTGATGATCTGTAATGGATTTAAATACCTTAAATGAATTCCGTTTGCACGGAGTGGTATATATTTTCACAAACATTTTAGAAAACGTTTCTCTTTTTAATAACGGTAATAATGCTTAACATTGTCACTTTTTACTTTGTTCCCTTTTCTTACTTGACTCATCCTCTTTCAAAAGAATCTTCTGATCCTCTCTCCCCCATAGCAACCTCATCATCCCCCGTCCTCTTCCACTGTTCGACTCTTCCACTCCCTCGGTCCAACGAGTCGGGCCGCGGGTCATCGCGTGGCTAGGCGAAAAATCTTCTCTTCTGCCCTCCCCCCCTCCCCCTCCCGCTTTCCTCCCCTCGGACGGCGGAGGGGAAGGAAAGCGCGGACATATTTTCCTCTTTCTTTTTTCGCTCGCTCCGTCGTCGTCTTTTTTTTTAATTTTTCGGTCCGTCTCCGTCATCCGTTGGTGGGACGGATGTGCTTGCGCCCCCTCCCCTCCCCACAATCTCCTCCCCAAACATGGCGGCCACTCTCCGTAGGGAGAGAGAATGATGGTATTAATGCATCGGCGTTTTTATCTCCCTTTTTTCTCTCTCTCCCTCGTCCTTTTCCCTGCAACAGGATGCGCTCGCTGCGCGCCTTTTATTATGTACGAGGGGTTCTCTCCCCCCCCCCCCTCCCTCCCCCCCTCCCTCCCCCCTCCTCTCTCCCTTGATTTATGCTCTATAAAGAAAAAAAATCCTTACGCTGCGAGGTACGGACTGGAAAGACTAGGTTTTTTCCCCGTGATTTAAAAAAAAATATATATGCACGTTATATGATTTCGGTGGTGCCCGTCCGCAAAAAAGATACGAAGCGCTTCTGTTTTGCTTTTCATTTCGCATTGCTTCGGTGGTTCTAGTTTTCGGCGAAATGCACGATTGTCGATTTTAAAAAAAAACCGCAGTAAATGTTTGCCTCGGGTGGAAATTTTTGCGGTGGATGTCGTAGAGGAGAAATAGGTTTTTTTTTAATAAACCGCGTTTCGCCAATTTTGCGAAGATTTGAGGATTGGGATTGGTATTTCTTTCAGGCGATCTTTACCGGCGAATCGATAGTAGAGGAATGCCTTATTGGTAGGGCTCCTTTATCTGTCTGTAGCGTCTTTCATCTCCATCTTGACGGATTGTGATTAAATTAAGAATTAGTGATTATCGTTAAAATTCATCGTCTAAATATGATTTTGGGCTTTATCAGTCATTTAGTACTTCCACCTTGTATATTGTTCCAATATAATATTGTGAAGGACGCCTTTGAAAGCTCTTGTGTATTCCGTTTATGGGGTACACTTTCTTTAACTTACAAATGATAAAAAATACGATTTCAATTAAATTGTTCTTAGTTGGAAATCGCATAAAAAAAGCTTCAAAGAAGCTTACATTAAGCTGTCATTAAGAGAAATTAAAGCGAAATATAGCAGCCAGTTCAGTAGCATTTTCTCTCATAGTATTTGAAGTTTAAGCTCTTTTTTCAGTAATAATAAGTTGGTACAGTTTTTTTCGTCATTAAGTCCAGACGAATCACCGTTTTAGTTTCCATTGGAGTATCGCTGGCTTACCTATTATTCAAGGGTTATCTTTTTCTTTGTTCATGCCTTATATTCCGCGTGAATGTCTCCCTCTGAGCTTGCTTAGTATGGGTGTCTTATTCCATAGAAAAAATGCATAGAGGTAAAAGAAGTCAGATTGGATGCAATGTGAATTTTTCGACGGAGAGAAATTAAAAAAAAAAAGAAAAGACTAACCTAGCCTCTCGACAACCTCCCTATCCCGTCCTCCTAATTGTCGTCTGTGCCGCCCCCGTGCTCCCCTTTTATCTCCCGCTAACTACTTTTCCCCTTAATCCCCCCACCCCCTCACAAACCACGCCCCCCCCCGCCTCCCTCTAGACGTGTCATTGCTCAAAAGAGCACGTCGTTAACATGCACTCCTATATCGCGTTTCTTATTTATGTAGCGTGGGAGGAGGGGGGGGGGTAGGGGGAGGATTGCGTGCGCTAGGTTCTCTTATTCCACGGTTCAAGGGGTTGGAGGTCGGTTCTCTGTGAAGGGTTTCGAACCCGGTGCTTTCGCATCCGAAGGGAGGAAGGCACCCGATCTGAAGTGCCCGCCTACTCGAGGTGAGGACTGGCTCGTTAACGGACGAGTTGCATATGTTGGCGGAGCTCATTACCGCATGCGAAGGGATGCTTGTTGAAGCGTCTCTGTCTCCCTCTCTCTCTTCCTTTAATCATCCATTTGTTTCTCGTTCTCGTTAGAAAGAAGTAGTTCAGTTACCCTCGCAGATACTCGAACGAAAAGGATCGCTTTGATTTATTTCACGCAGAAAAAAAACGTAAGGGGAAGGAGGGGATCTGAGGAGTTCTCGACAGCGGAACTAGGAGACATAAATTATAATTTATTCACAAATCCCTTTAATTTACGTAATCCGCCGAGGGGAAATTAGCATTCGAAGCGTCGGATCATTTTCCTCTCCGAAAAGCAGATGAAAACTTGTCCTAACGACGGGGTCAGGATTCGTTCAGGACCGAAGCTTTGTCAGGCGTTATATGCAAGAAGTAAAATTGACAAAAAAAAGGACATTGTTTTGTGTGTCTTGTTAGTGCGGAAGGAACTTCTCTCTCTCTCTTCGACTGGCTTTGTCTTTCTCTCTGGAGTTCTGAATGGGGGCAACATACATATGAGACTATTTATGCGCATGCGTGATGGGATAATTGATGCTGCGACCTTAGAATAAAACATCCGGAAGCGATAAGGCACTCTCTCCCCTCTCGTGGTCGGCGTTTAGCCCGACGGCCTGCGGGAGAGATTGTACACGTGCTGTTTTTAGAGAGATAAAGAGAGAGAGGGAGAGAAGGCCGAGCCGTATGTATATGTAGGTGGGTAAGAGAACGCAAAAGAGGCTCGTGTAGTTGGAGAGCTGTCGCCGCTTTATTAATCGGCCGCGGATTCATAAGGGTTTCACGTCTTCAATTTTAAAATAAATCATCGTTATCTCTCTCTCTCTCTCTCTCTCTAGAGGAGAATTTTAAACACGGTTTAATTGTCCGGAGGAAATTGCGGGATGGAAAGAAGGGACGTGTTTTTTATCCGGTCGCGATAAGTGCCGACGTTTCTGTTCCGTTTTGTTCCTTTATGAAACGGATAAATCGGGTATAGTTCTTTTTGTCGTCGCAAGGACACGATAAATGTCGTTCCGAAACCGGTTGCGTTGTTGTCTCGCTTTGAAGTATCTCTCTGGATCGTTTTGCTTGTTTATTAGTTAAGAAACGGCTCGATAACAGCGCAGTTTAGAGGTGGAGGCAAACTTGCGGACTGAGTGCAGAGTTCGGGAAGCGTTACGAGTTACACACGCCCGAAAACGAATTAGCGAACTAAGCTGTCGATGGATTTATGTAGGCGACCAACGGACTGATTTGAGTAAACCGTGTGGGAATTTCTTATTCGAAGTAGACACGCCCTGGGTGATTAGCCGATGTTTGTCCATCGTTGTATCGATCTTTGTGGTAGGCCGCTTTGTGCCTGAGATGTGCGTGTGATTCACTCAATCGTTTTATGCTTGTGGAATTTATCGTCTTCTCAAAATCTTCTTGCTTTATTGGATCAAAATCGCCCTATTATTTATACTGTGTAATTGTAGTAATTGCGTTATTTCGACGATTTTTACGGCTTTCTTCTTCGTTCTTTTCCCAGTCTTTTTCTCCCATTAAGGAGACAACATTTTGATGGATCCATTATCAAGATCGAAAGCCGTCCTTGATTCTTTTCAACCCGGAAAATAAGACGCGCGGTTGTCTGTTCGATCCCGGTAATAAAAATTGCAATCGTGGTTGATAGAAGCGGTCAGGTTTAGGCTCCCCAGGTGAAAGAAAAAATATAAGAAATCGCCTGTCCAGAGAGAAAGGTATCTATAAAAATGAAGACTGCTATTCTCCGAGTTTCTAAATGCTCAAAAGGATCCGGAGCGATGAAAAAGTAAAATCGGCGGAGTGGGCGCCGATTGCCTCTCTTTCGGATTTCAACGGGCGTGTGTTTGTTCGTCACGTATCGCCTAATTCGTGATTCGATCGAAGCAACCCCTTAGTAGGAAATAGGCCGCCCGCGCCGTAATAAGAAGAATAGGCTTATAATTACCGGTAAATGTCGGATCGCCGTTTAAATAATATACGAGTTAACCGGTTTCGTGCGGGCGTTTCGTCGTTATCGCCGAAGTTTGTAATTCCTCTTACGTGCCGGTATATTCCCACCTTTTCTCCTCCTCTCCCATATTCCCCTCGCTTGCTCCGGAGTTAATTGCGATCGTACGATTTCAGACGCTATTGAAAATGCGCTTCGGTGATTATCTCCTGTCAGAAACACATATTTAGAATAAAATAAAATAAAAACGCGATTCTGTTATCTTTTTAATTCCTTCCTCAACACCTAAGGCTGCTACGTCCCGCCTCACTGATGTACTCGCCTCGCGACCTCCCCGAAGCCGCCTGTTTTTTTAAAAGCCTCTTCCACCTCCCCAAATTCTTTTTCCCGCCTCACTCCATCTATTCCTCTTTACCTGTCACAATCACCCCACATAAACCGACTCGTTTCCGCCGCAAGCCCCTGTGTGCAGCAGCACCAGCAGCGTCGAGGGCGTCCTTCTGGTCTCACTAATTGCAAACGGGGAAGGGGTAGGAGCAGAAAGAGATGAAAAGAGGTAGGTGGGTGCGGGTGAGGTTTGGACCTATGGGATTGCGTGGGCGGAGGAATGTCGGGAGAAAGGGAGTAGGGAGGGTAGGGGGGCAGAGTGGGAGGGTTTATTTTTTGGACGAGGGGGTTGGCGGAGGGTGGCGAGGAACTGCGGAGGAAGAGATGGCGGTGAGATCTGGAACATTAATTGGAGGTATCGATTTTTCGGAGTCGGAAGGTAGTACTTGTTGAACTCCGCAGACGGATCGATTGGGTTTTGCGAAAGGAGGAGGGAAAAAAGCGGATTCGTGTGCTTTTTTATTATTATTCGAGGGGTGAAGGGTAGTGGAGAGAGAGGGAGAGAGAGAGACTGGTGGGAGGAGGTATACGTCGCGTGTGTATGTGATGGGGGAACGTGTATATTTTTTTCTGCACCGTGGGAGTGGGTTCGAGTTAAGGTAAAAGGTCGGCTTTGGCGAGCTTCGGTATAAGTTTTGAAGTGCGGGAGTCTCGTACGCACGGAAAAGTTATCTTTTTCGCTATTTTCCCCTCTTTCCACCTCTCGATTTGACGGTTGAGAGGAATGGTGGGGGGGATAAGGTAGTGGATGGGGGCGGGGAGAGAGAGAGCGGGATAGCGAGTGAAGTGGGGGTTTTGGAAAAGATGGAAAGTGAGGGAAATGATTATTACGTAGAGGCCCGGTTTCCCGCCTCGAAGTTATTATTCATAAGCCCCCGTCACCCGCCAATCTTTCCCGAGCGATCTCTAGCCACGCCACACTCCCATTTCAGCCCAACATCCCTCCCCCATTCCCCCAACCTCCCGCCCCGAACCCCACTGCTCCCAACCCAACCTCCCCCAGCCCTTCTCGCCAACTCTCCCCTCCCCCTCCTCCCAAATCTGTCCTTCGGCATCGCCTTTCTCTCTTTTCCAATCCTCTTTCCGTCTTTGTTTTTCCCTTTTCAGTGCCTCTGCTATTCATCCAGTTTATTCTTTGTTATTCTCGCATTTCTATAAGTTTCAGCTTACGGTCGAATAAAGATAATTCGGAAACTTAAAAAAAAAAGAAAGAAGTGGATTACTTGACAACGTCTCTCCGTCCTTTTAATTAAATTATGCTCTATAATTTTCAGCTTCGTTAGATCAGATTCGATATCTCGAAGTTTCGATAAATAATGGTTTCGATAGCTCGAAGTATCGACGAAACAAATTCGATATATAACATTTCCGATTTATAGAACTTTTTTGTTTTCCTTTGAGGTTTAAATTGTGATTATAATGTCTTTCTTAATCTACCCCTCCTTGTAATCTTTTATATTAAACTCCCCAAATTCTTCCCAGCTTTATCTCTCCTCCTTCTAGCCCTTTTCGTCTTCCATTTTGACGTCTTTGGAATCGCCGTTACGGCTGTCATTTTTTTTCTCGTCTCCCTTTGTGTCGCATTCTGTTTACATTACCCCACCGCGATCTGTTGTGCGTCGAAGTTCGGGACGGCGGGGCATGCATATTTTGCTTCTATTTCACGCGCATCACGTAGTGTTTTGTTTCGGGCTGGATGTTATTTGGCGTGCGGGATAAATTATATTTGGAAGGCGTTCTCACGTCCGACTTACGCGTTTCGTTGAGTCTATTTATTATTGTTCGGAAACACGAAATTACAATGAACTGAGAGTTGATACGTAGTCGGGAGAGGCGTTGATTCGGCGGAGTGTTTCTCGCTGTAGAAAATCTTTTTACGGCTGTCTTTCTTCTTTCGTTTTGCTCTTTGGCTTGTCTCGATTTTGTCTTTTCTTTCACTTCACCTCATTCCCCTTTCTTTATGATCTTTATCCTTTCTCTTTTTGCTCCCCATTCTTGTGTCTGTTCCTGAGCTTCCAAAAACACGCATTTTCTCATCTTTCCTCACTTGATCTTTGTGCAATATTTAGCGCAGTTCTCTTTCTCCGACCTACCTCTTCTATCCTCCCCTCTCAGACTCTCTTTCCCTGTCTTTCGACACCACCCTTAAAACTCTGGGCTATCAGGTCACGCGAGGTCATTGCACTAATACTTGGCCATGTACGTACGTGCACCTCCTTGTCGCCTTGCCTGCTGGCGTATGTGTGTACGTTTCTGGAGGAGGAGGAGGGAGTTAAAAGGGGGGGAGGGAGTAGTGTGAGGGTTGGAGAACCTGAATAGTGAAAGAGCGTTAGTGGTGTGTGTGTGTTTAGGGGGAGGAGGAGGGAGGGGGAGGAAGCGGCGTGGAGGAGTTCTGAACACGCGTGTACGTCTCGCCTATTCAGGTGTCTCGCGGCGAGGGAATCGCAGTCGACGTTCTCTCTCTCTCTCTCTCACTCGACGTAACCTCCCCACCTACTTTAATCTTTCTTCCTCTACCTTCTTGCCTCCCTTCTCTGCATTCCTTCTTTCCTTCCTAGCTTTCTCCTTTTCTCGTACCTCTCCTTCCCCCGTTTTTGTATTCTTTCCTTCCTTTACTTTATCTTCGTATTCTCGTTCCTTTCCGCCAAAACTGTCTTCCTCCCAGAAGGCTCTTTCTCTTCCTGTCTTTCCCTCTATCCGTCTTACTCCTTTTTCCTCTTTCCCTCCACTTCTCCTCCACGCCACCTTTTATTATGCCTCCAAACCATCTACTCCCTCCCTATTTCTCTCTTTCCATCTTCATACTTGCCTACTCCATCCTTTCTACTCTACCTCCAAACCAATTTCTTTCTCCCTTTTCTTCTCTTACTCCCTTTTCCTCTCTTTTCCTCCCTTTCCCTCCATCTTTCCTTCATCTCTCCCTTCACCTTTTTATTCTACCTCCCAACCGACTTCTCTCTCTCTCCCTCCCTATTCCTTCATCCCTCCTTTTTCCTCCCTCCCATCCCCTCCTCCTCTTCTATAACCTCCCTCTTTTCCTCTCGCTTTTCTCCCTCCAACCTATTCCTTAACATCCCTCCCCGCTTACCTCTCATCATCCATCTCAATCCTCCCTCTGTGGTGACCTTTTTATTCTTCCTGCTACTCACTTCTTCTAAACTACCTTCCCCTCCGTTCACCTTTTCTATTTCCCCCTCCCGTCCCTCCCCACTCCCCCATCTCTCTCTCTCTCTTTGTGGAACGTGCGTCTAGGAGTGCACGCCTGCTTTCGCTCCTTTTCCGTGAGGGGTGAACGGTTTTTTCGTGATGCGAACCCGGTCGTCTTAAGGGGCGGCGCCTACTATATAGCGTGTGCGCTCCGAGTTTTAAACTCTCTCGCTCGTCTGGTGCGGCGTTAACAGATCGCTTTGGGTCCTTATACGTGGGTTTGTGAGTTGGGAAGATAAATTCCTTCTGTCGCCTCGGTATTTTTCAACCCAACGTTTCTGTTCTGTAACTCGCGTAACCTGATCCTCGCGCATTGACGTTTTCTGGGCAAGAGTGATATGAAAATTGAACGTTTTTGCTTCGAGTGTTGCACCGAGGTTAGACTTACAGAGTGGGGCAGATAGCTCCTTATTCAGTTGATAAAGGAGGGTAAAATGTGGAGGCTAGCCGTGTAAACCCGCCCTGGTTGTGTCCCACTGAGCGCATTTAATGAAATCTGTCCAGGTAGTAAGAACACGAAATGACGCCAGTGATCCTAGTAATAAATTGCTTCTCAAAACTTCAGTAGAATATTGAATAATATTTACTCTTATTTTCGATTACATGGAAAATATTATAGCCGAATAGCTAGTGTTCGAAAATATTTACCGTTGTTTTCGATCCTTAAGCCCAGGTTCTATTGTTCAAATTTACTCATAGTAGAATACATATAATTGTCTTCCCCCGAGATTAAACGTGTTTGTCTGCATTTGTTCCTACGTTTGTAATTATCAGTCAGTCAACCCATTACAAATTATAACGTAAGCCCATCATGCCGTGTTTTTCTTTCATCATCATCATCATCATCGGACAGGATTGGCAAAACTTAAAATTAAACGATACTTCAAACCTTCCCGTGGCCTTGGGTTTGTTCCAGAGAGTTTATGAGCGCATTTCTCTTCTTTAACTTGTAGGTCGCGTTTCGTTTATTTTTTCCCCCCGATCCCTTAAAAGCTGTTGCTTTTAATATTAGCCGTGTTCCCTCCCTAGATAAAAACCCCGAGTTTATCTCTCTGGAATAAATAACACGCAGCTCTAACGGCCGTTTTATCGGAGTCACTCATTTCACCCTTCTCTATCCCCCCCCCCTCCGTTTTATCTCTCGTCTACCTCTCCTTCTTTATCGTCTTCCACTATAATTACTAGTCGCACAATTTACTTCCCCCTCCAAATAAAATAAAACCTTCGTATCTCTATCACACGCATACAGGCACGATTCCCTTCTCCCCAGTTTTTTTTTTGTCGGAGAATATTTTTGAAAAAATCCCTTCACCACCCTGATATATCTTCCCTCTCCCCGTCACTTCACGCAGTGGGGCAGGTCCATAATTGATAAACCGCTCTCTCCTCTTACCTCCCTCTCTACTTCTCTCAATTTCTCCTCCTCCTCAGCCCGCCCTATTCGGTCCGAACCCCCTTCAACACCCACCCCCTCTCCCATTTCCCACAATTTTTCTTCCATGCCGGCGGCGTTGCCAGATTGCACGCTCTCGTCCGTCGTATCTTCCTTCACGCTTTGTGTGTGTTGTGTGTATGCGGGTGCGTTTGAACTGCCCTCTGGCGGAAAACCAACGGATGAACCTGCTAGATAAGGAACGCGCTGACCACTTCTAAATGTAATCGAATTGCGAGTTACTCTCGTGTGATTACGTATGTGTGCGTGCTTGGATGTGTGCGCGCGCGTGTGTGGGTGCGTGCGTATTTGTGTGCATAGCATATCCGTAACGGCCTCCTCCCTCCGCACACACGCGCGAGCGCGGGTTTTTTTTTTATTTAAGCCACTCCCGTTTTATTTTATCGCAAAGCTCTTCATAATGGGGACCATTGAGTGAACGAGATGTGTAGGATGGGGGCAATTTCGCACGTAGGAAATGACTTTTACACAGTGCGCGTTCCATATTGGCGGTTCATGAATTTCTATTCACATTAGGTCGTTGACTTTTCCGTCCGCCGCTTTCCGTAAACGTATACGAATTGGACGCTTAAGATGTGCCGGAATGACTTGATGTGTTAATTCATTAGTATGTATATGGGTTATGTATTTGTGTGCGTACAGATTTGAATAATATGCGTGCACGTGTGTGCGTACGTATCTTTTCGTACATATCCTTCTCTATATTCTATATCAGGGGTCTCAAACTCGCATTGGTGTGCGGGCCGCATGACGGCTCTCTGACGATCCGCGGGCCGCATTCATTACTTTCCCAGTCTTCACATCTTTTCGTATTCTTTGTATTATATTCACTCTCCCTTTCCACAAGAGAGGAATCGCTCTATTACGCGTCTTACACGCAGCCATTACAAAAATGCTAGATTTGGCGTCGAGGGTTGTCCTGATACGCAAGAAACTTGCTGGCAGTAGGATAAACATTCTTCGGTAACTCAGCTGTGCAGGCTGATATAAATTGGAATGATTTAATACACTTCTTAGATTATTTAGAAATATTTGGGTGAAATATTTTGTAAGAAATAGATCCGAGTTCGGGTCGCGTAGTATAAAGTAAATTGCTTCGCGGGCCGCGAGTTTGAGACGCCTGTTCTATATGAATATATATACCGACTGCACCGGGCTCAGCGCGCTCTTAAAAAGTATTTGTCGTACTTATAAAGTACACGTATTAGAAAAACCTGAAAAATACCGAAGTATCATAGTGAGAGAGGTTGCTTTAGTTATTAAAATTTACTATTAAAAATTGTTGGCCCGATTTTCCTAGCCTGCTCTGTGTACCGAATTTTTCTTTAAGCGGAGATAAAAAAGAAAGGATCTAATATTTTTTCCCGTTTTTTTGTTTATGTACATATGAACATACAGGGCCGGCGTGATGGGGTATGCAGGGTACGCTACGTATAGGGGCCCCCGGAAGAGGGGGGCCCAGATTTTGCTCCTATGTACCATAATTCATCGTCGTCAATAACTGGCATAGTATATCTATAAATATCGATACAGATAATTGAGCTGAGTTAGGGGTCAGACGTCAATACGAAAATCACTATCCGATGACCACAAACTAAATTCTCTGGTGTGAAGTAAGGTAGAATGTATGTGACATAATATGTTTAAATTATAGAGTACCGATTCTAGCTAAAGTACCGCGTATCGCCGCTACCTCGTTATCCCAGGTCACGTAATGGCCATTGTTGGAACATTGCAGAAAAAGAAGAGGGGTCCCCGAAATCGTGCTTGCATAGGGCCCCCCAAAGATATCATGCCGGCCCTGCGAACATATATACGTAAAACTAATGCTAAGTGTGATTGTTTACAAATTAACGTACCTTTTGGTTCGTGCGGTGAAAAAAATCGTTTCGAAGAAGGCACCTTTTGAGAATACTTAATAAGTATTACCTATTATTATACGCGGGAACGTATTTTATTAAATATTCCCTTCGTCACTGTTGGGCGGAAGGCGTAGCTCGCGGGAGGCTTATTTTTATTCATTGCGTAGTGTGAGTGGAAAATGCGTGGTGAGAGGGTGGAGTAGATGGCGTTGCTTTTCGGTTGCCGTGGCTTAAAGGGCGCGCATTCACTGTACGTTTGTGTGTCTCTTCTTCCTTTATGCGTGACATGAGGTCGTTATCCAGGTCGTGCCGCTCGCGAGGCCATTTGGTTAATCTGGATTCCCGTCCTGTAGAATGGAGGACGACGTATATACGCCCTGCCAAAGGCCTCTCTCTCTATCTGGAACCTTTTAAGTTCGGAAATGTACGTGTATATGTCATGTGTGCAGCTGTGACGTGGGTGAGTGTTGAAAAATCCTCTCTCACTCCATCTAGGCTTCTCCTCGTGTTATTGACCCCTCCTCTCTTACACCCTCCTCTATTTTCCCTCCCTCCCTCTCTCTCTCTCCCTCCCTCCCTCTCTCTCTCTCCCTCCCTCCCTCTCTCCCTCCCTCTCTCCCTCCCTCCCTCTCTCTCTCTCTCTCTCTCTCTCTCTCTCTCTCCCTCTCTCCCTCCCTCCCTCTCTCCCTCTCCCTCCCTCCCTCTCTCTCTCCCTCTCTCCCCCTCCCCCTCCCCCCCCCTCCCTCAGTTGTGATTTCGCCTTATCCGTTTCCAAAGGTGTCCCCATCAATGGTTTATTCTTTCGCCTATGAGTCGGCGGAATTTTTAATTCCGCCCTTGATGCCTAGGGCGGATTTTTTCATATCCCTCCCCTTCTCTTTCTCCCTATATCGACGATGATCTTGGTCGAAGTTTCGATTCTTTTTATTTTTCTTTTTTTTTCTTTTTTTTTTTTAAGACGGCGTTCTGTTTTTATTTTCGGTTCTCAAGATATGGGTTCCTCTCCATAGGAGAAGTTGATGGAACGGGTCGTTCGTTTGATGGTGGTTGGGCGTTGGTTTTTTTTAAAGAGGTTTTTAAGAGAATGACTGATAACTTGTGTGGATATTTTATGTCTTTGTCCTTTAAAAGAAAATCGACGGAAATAATAAAC
Source organism: Uropetala carovei (assembly GCA_036926305.1). Lineage (NCBI taxonomy): Eukaryota > Metazoa > Arthropoda > Insecta > Odonata > Petaluridae > Uropetala > Uropetala carovei. The sequence goes on from JAXCHB010000277.1 coordinate 6,165,735, forward strand.
TTGGCGTTTCTTTTCGAGTGGCAACGGGTTGTGACGGACAAGATTATAAAAAAGTCCTCTGAATTATTAATCATTATTTAAGGCGTTGGCTATTCGCGGTTGAGTGTCGTGAATTCGTTGGCGTATTTTAATAAATTCGAACCTTGAGTTGAGTGTGCAAAATCAAAATTTAATCCGAGTCACAGAAATCTAAGTCAGTGAGTAATATATTTAAAAAATAAAAGCTTCGATTAATGATAAGTTATATTAATTTTAAGTTCGATTAATCGTAAGCTCGATTAATCGTAAGTTCGATTATTTATAAGCTCCATCAATCGTAAGTTTTATAAACAGCCGTTCAAGATGTTAAAGCTCCCTCTTATTCATGTATACATTTAAGTTTCCATCTAGCCATGAATACTCCGCGCGAATGAATATAATACGTTTGCGAGTCAAATCCCATTAACGAAAACACTCAGAATGCATGGAACATAGAGCGTAGCCTCGTGAAAAAATAAATAAGAGAGAAAGTTGGTCCGCCGAGATCGTTCCGATGGAAGAATCGCAGCTTGACTTAATGTAGGCTAGGAAATGAAATAGAAATCCATTTCCAGTTTCCCTCCAGAGACCACTCTGGTTTCTTTTGGAGGAGCTTATCACGCCAGCCAACCTTCAAGGAAAACATCTATCGCCCCCCCCCCCCCCCCCCCAAAAAAAATTAAATCTCCTACGTGTGAACGAACGAGTGACCTTTTGAATTCTTAAACGAGGAATTTCTTCCTCTTTTGTCTTTGTAAGTAATCCACGTGCTGTACTTAGCTTATCTCTTCTCACTGGAAGTGACCGAAGCGTTCTGAATTTCAAATCCGAGGGAGGGTTTAAATTGCAGGCAAATTAAGAAAGGAAATGGGCCGTGCGTATATTTCGAGAGATAGCGGATGGGGAGGAGATGAGAAAAGCGAGTTATTCGAGGTGGCAACCGCTAAAAGCTTTTCGAGGATTTAATAATATTAATAGAAGGGTGGTAGTAGTGATATGTAAATCTTCCGCGTTTTTGTCGCGTCACCATTTTTTTATTGCGGCATTAGTTGGGAGCCGTCGGTTTATGTCATCGCGCGTGAAAATAATTTCACCTCCGCTTAAAAGAGGTTAAGTGTCGGGAGTTGGGGCTTTTATTATTAGCTCGCGACATCGCGGTTTTTTATTACAAAAATAAATCGAGGCTACCGCCGTTACTCGTTCGACAATATGAAACCTCTCGAAGGGGAAAGCGTTTTTTCCGTCTCTTCCTCCTGTCATTCGCGAGTACACCGATAAGAATCGCGCTCTTATTTGTTTTCCCTGAACAATTTTTATGGTCGGTACGTCGTTCGCTCGCTTGCTCGATGCTTTTTTTTCTCTTTCGCGAGAGGGATAGAAAGAGAGCAAACAGACAAGAAGGGCTTGTTTGGCGGGGGTTTCTAGGAGTCGTGGCAACGGCGGAAGGCGAGATGTGGTGAAATTAAAAAAATTAGGTTGCGTGTGTGTGGCTGAAAACCTTTCTCCTCTTTCGCATTCTCTATTCGTCTTTCCTTCTGTCTTTCCCTCTTCCTCTTTTCCATCTTCCTCTCTTTTCCCTCTTCCTCTCTTTTCTCCCTTCCTCTCTTTTCTCCCTTCCTCTCTCTTTCCTCCTTTCCATTTCTCTTTCCCTTCTCACTCCCCTCCTACTTTCTGTCTTTCTCCCCTCCCTCTCTCTCTTTCTTCCCCTCTTTTTCTCCCTTCCCCCTCTCTCCTCTCTATCCCACCCCTCCCTTTCTCCGCTATTCCCCTCCTCCATCTCGCTCACACACTCCTTGTCTCTTCTCTAGTCGTAATTCCTTCTCCTTTTCTCTATCTTCCCATCCTTCTTCCCTCCCTTCCTTCTTCCCTCCCTAAGACCTCCCCCCCCCCACTTCTCTTCAGAGCCAACAAAGGAGAAAGAATAAGCTATCTCACAAGGTTCCTTATGTGGTCTAGTAATAGCGGGAGTCGTAAACGAAGCATTTTTATGGACTTCATTGTGTGTAAGGGAGACAGAGATGGTCTGCTGGAGGAAAGGGAGGGGAGGGAGGTGGAGTTATACTGGTGTCTTGGTGTCTAGGCCGTGCACGAAGGAGCCTTAGTATAGTATTTTACAGAGGTCTTTAAGTAATGTCTTGGGGTAATAAGTCAAATGTGAAATAATTGAACCCGCTTTCCTCTCACTCTTTCTAACCTCCCATTCCTCCCTCCCTTCACTACGGGCGTACTCTGCGGCCGAAATTTTTTTTTCCGTCCTCCATTATAGCTCATAAAGCGTTTTTTCTTTCTTTCTGTCTCGTAACGAATCGCGCGACCCACACACGCGGTGGTTTTGTGGACCTCAACGAGATTCTCTTTCGGTGTACTCGGCATTATTTTATTTTATCGTAAGTCATGGACGCCAACCTACGAATTTTTAGGAAAAATCCTCGGTCCAGTCACGACTCCAGTAAAAAACAATGACGGAAACGTAATTTTCTCCCGCGTTTAGTTCTGAATCCGTTTCGGTTTTGTGTTCCATCTTGCGACGCTTTTTTTTTTTTTACCTTTCTCTTCCAAATTTACAGATGGTTTCCTAAAATCGTGACTGTCAGGACTTATGTGCGGCGAAAACTTCTTTTGGAAGGGGTCTTTGTTTTTTTTATATCTACCCCTTTGCGTGCTTCGGCCTGTTTAGCTTCGAGATGTAGGTAATATCTCTCCGCACCAAGCGTAGGAGACGTTATGTAGGTCGTTTTTTGATTCTGACCAATAAAATCTTCTATTAAGCCGGTTAAATCCTTTTAAATTGGTCGCTTTTAGTACGCCCTCTCGCCGCTCTCACTAAAATAAAATCTTCCGTCGTGAAACGGAGGGGGAGAAAAACGACTCAATAAATCGGTTAACATTTTCGAAAAAAGTGAATACGGTTAGGGTTTATTTCTCTTCGGCCTCTTCGAAAAAAACAATAAAAGCCCAAAAAAAAAACGTCATAAGTGGTCGTAATTGAATCTGTCGCCTGTTTTTTTTTTTTAAACTTTAAAACGATCGCCTTTAAAATAAAAAAACTCGTGGCGTTCGTTCAGTGACGCATCCGCTCCCGATGAAAACGCGATCTAAATATGTCACGCGTGCTGTTCGCCTCTCTAACGCAGGGGTCAGCCTTAATCAGCAACTCCCCGAGTCTTCGGAGCCGCTCGTTTTGCTGCTCATTTATCGAGCGGTGCGTTACACGGCCTGTCATTGTCCTCGGTGGATTAGGAAGGGAGAAAAAAAAACGGCGGTGAAATATTCCATTTATCCGCAATGAACGAGCGTCCGTCGAAGCGTGCGGTATGTGTCGGGATATTCCCCTTTCCATTCACGAGAAAGACGGACCCTGACTGCGAAAACCGACCAAAAAGAGGGGGAGAAAAGACATCCATCTCGCCGAATTACCAAAGTGTCGCCACCGCGCGCGGAGGGAGGGCATCGACGGAAACGAAAAACGAGCGTAATTCGGTTTCGCGCCGAAAAAACGAGTCGGGTTATCAGTTGGGCGTATTATAAAAGTAGTGAAAAAAAAGAAGTCTCCATTGTTGAAGTCCGTATGGAGTGCTATTGTTTCCAGCCAATCGTTCCGCGTGCTTTGTTCTTCCTCCTCCCCCTCCCAGCCTCTTTATCCTACGCCTTCCTCCTCCCACCGCCATCACCCAAAGCACGGGCTTTTGTTTACCTATTGTGATCGCAATCTAGTTCGGCATGATGAATGAGGGAGATAGACTTATTGCGGGTTAGTGACGTCATCCGATGTCAACACCAGCGCAGCCGCCGCCCTGGAACCTCAACCACAGCCAATCCTTTTGCTTTAAGGGAGCGCTTTGTGTGTGTGTGTGTGTATGTGGCCAGTTGATATGCCCGGGCTGCATGGCGGATGTGGAAGGTCGCACAATGCCACAGCTTTTGCTGTATTGGAGGAAGTGCGGGTGTGTGTGGGGGGGGGGGGGGGGGATGAGTGGGAGGGGGTAAGGGAGACGGAGCAGGCGAACGAAAGGAACTGTATTATTTGTGTGCATGTTAATTGGGATGTTATCGCAGCTTTTGACCCTTTTAACGCTCTCATTCGCTTCGTAACGTAGTAACGAGAAAGGTTTTTTATGATACATGGGAAAAGGTTAGAGGTTGACGAGGAGTGGGGAATGCTTCAATGGATTCTCTAGCGTTCATCGTAATCTTGTGTTTAATCTGCATATGGTGCGTCCATGTGATACATTTTCCTCCTTTTCTTTCACGTCCTTAACGGCATATATAAGAGAAGCCATCGGGGTGGTATTATAGTCGTATATGTATTGGAATTGCGATACGACGAAAAGTAGGCTAATAAAAGTCGTGGAAACAATAAATATGCGAATGATATTTACAATTTTAATCTCTCCTTTCCTTTACCAACGTTTTTTCTGAATAATTTTGGTCGGTTTCACTCAAAATATATTTAATGAGAAGGATAATAGCGCTGTTTAACGTTTATGAAGCTGATAAAGCCATGAAATGTAATGCCTCGCGTCTTTCGTAGCATATAATTGATTGCTTTAATCTCTCTCGTTTAAAAAATAATTTTCCCCAAAATTATAGGTTTGATATGTCACGCCTCGCCGAGGCGCTTAATATTTCTCCAAAACAATCTTTAAAAAAAAAAAAAAACCTTAAATGTTGAGCAGCGTTCTCTCTCTCTCTCTCTTCACCATAAAAGGCTCCTCTACTTCCATCTGCTCCGAATTCTTAACAAGGCTAAGTTTGCTCGCTCTGGCGGGAAAAATGCGATTTCGTGTACCTTATATTACGAGCCGCTTCAAAGTACACGCGAGCGTTCGTGGTGTAAATTCGCCTCCATCGTCCTTGAACACATAAAATACCTGTCGGTAGTACACTTTTAGAGTTAACGCTGAAAATTCCTTTGTAGCTTAAAACTGTGTTTTCCATCTGGGATTAACTGGGTCGTTATATTCGCGCACCCTCTGGCTTATTTATTGTGCATTCTATATTTACTTCTCTTACTTAGGTGTTTATTCGAAGTTTTTTTTTTATACACATCCAGTTTGTTTCACTCCTTGCTCGTTTCCGATTTTCGTGCGGTTGTTATCCATTACGCGGAAGTTGTTTTTGCCGTCGTTTCGTGGCTCGGGAGATAGTTTCTCTGCTCCCCTAAAATGTTTACGGACTTAACGTGTTCGTGTATGGGATTCTGTTTAACTAGAGATTTTGGCCTCTATCCATCTCATCCAACCCCTCGGCTGCTACATTTAAACGGAATTCGGAAATGGATGCTGGTTTCCTGGAACTAATTCTCTCTCTCTCTCGTAGGGAGAGAGAGAGCTTCGCTGTTAGCAGTGGTTGGGACTGATTCTGTCGGGCGGAAATGTTTGTCTGCATTTTCTTTTTCCATTTCCCCCTCCTTGTCTAATCGAAAAAGTACGAAAGCGTCGTATTTCTTGTGAACCGAGATGGCGTCATTTAAGCCGCTTAAACGAAAAAAAAGGGAAGGAAAACCTTGTTGAAATAATTCGCGCTCGCATCGACGGAAACGATAAAACTCGTTTTGACGCGATAGGAAGGAGTTTTATCGCGATGATTATTTTTGTCGATGGTGTCGTTTTTTCCCGAAATTGTAACATTTCGAAGGAAAATTGTAACTTCTTTTCAAAACGCTTTAAATTGGCGTAATTTTTATGCTCCATAAATCGTTCACGATCACATTCTTCATGAAATCATTGACGTGTGTTACATACTGCTAAACGAGTATCTTTTTTTTGGCGAAATTATACAATTTGAGGGTTTTGTAATGCGTCTCTATGTAAATGTGCGTTTCTGTCATTAATTCTTATTTTTCTCTTCTTTGCAGGTAAGTTACGTTGGGAGCTATGGTTACAGAAGGCTTCAGCGCTCGATGTTGTAAGTAACGAAATTTAATACTGGTGTGAATAAGCGCTCTGGTGATTTTTTCATGTTTGTAATTTCCTTTCCTACGAATTTTGCTTTGCAAAGTCTCAATTTGCCTACGCAGCCATAATTATTCATGTGTTTCTCCAATGATTACGTGAAAAAGTTTTTCGGTCAATATTTGGTCAAGATTTTCACTTGGAAAAAAAACCCTTTATACAAGGGCATTTTTGGATTTTACTGCCGTTAAATAATTCAGTCTCTAAGTGATAAGACCTCAAAGTAGATCGAAGGCGTTTGCATTTTTGGACAGTTTTCTCGTTCTAAAAAAATGCATGAATAGCTGGAATTTTCCCGAATATAAAATAAAATTTCCTGTCCGTTTCTCTCTCTCTCTTATGGAACGCTCTTTCAAGAGCCGTGACCAAAACCCTTCAATTTTCACGTCAGAGCATAGGTGTAACGCCATGTTTTTTTTAACTTTGTTTTTATTTTTTCCTCGCTATCGCGAGGTCAACTCGCTAGGAAATTGTCGCAAAAAAGAAATAAATTGAAGAAACGTATTCTCTCTCTATCTCTCTCTCTCTCTCTCTCTCTCGCGTCGGCTCTTGTTTCCATAGACAGGTACAAAAGGCTTTATTTCCTGATCCGTATAGCACGCCCGGAGTAAAAGCGATTTCCCTCCCACTCCAACTTATCCCTCCTTTCCCACTCCGCCCCCTTCCCCTTCTGCCCACTCCCCCTCTTTACGCCCCTCCTCTCCCTTCGTCGTTCCTCTCTCTCTCTACCCGTGTTAGTATTCCACGCGACGAAGCCAGGCCGTGATTTCCGTGCTCGGACGAAATTGCCGGGGCCAATCGCGTACACGGTTTGTTGGTAATTTAAACATCGCATGCACCGGTTCCATTGTTGGCGCGCTCCATCCCCCCCCCAACCCCCCTCCTCCCTCTTTCCTCGTCCTCAATTTTTTCGCATCTTCCGGACCGGTCGTGATTCCGTCGCTTTTACGTGAAGCATGCGGAACGAGCCCGTGTATAGCAGAACGACGGACGGGTTATGGGAGAATGATGGGAGAGGAGAGGGGGGGAAGAGAGGGGAAGGTAGGGGAAGGCATATGCCCACGGAGTAAGTGGGAAGTGGCGGTGGAGGTGGCCATGGGGGGGGGGGGGGGGAGATAACATAAAATCGGAAAATGCGAACTTGACAGATAATAGGAGCGGAAGAATGGAAGATATATACCACTCGATAAAAACGTTTCAGGCATTGATCACAGGGGGGGGGGGGGGGAGAGAGGAGTAACTCGAGCTTCTATTCGGAATCGCCGCTGTCAAACAATGTGCGTTTTCCGTATGCCTTAATGCTGGAAAATGTGGGTTGAACATGCTTTTGCGGTTATTTTGTGAGCGTTTCTCGAAGTGTTAAATTAAAAATGGGTGATGTGCGTTAAGTTCGTATAAAATGAAATGCGAAAAACATGGGAAATCTGGCGAAAAAAATGTTGAAAGATGATTTTTAATCGGAAATCATTCCTCGGTCATTGCGCGTTGTTTATCTTTTGCATGGTCAAACCTAATTCCCCGTGGTAGTAAAGGAATGGTATATTTGATAACACCGAGGATCGAGTATAAGTCTCTTATTTCATAGTCACCTTATCTTTATCTTATTTAATTCTCCGCCGTGGCGTACAAATCATGTGTTATACCTTCAATTCTATACGTGCACTGTACATAAGAGGTTCGACTTTAATGGAGGTCTGATGTATATTTTTTTTCTCAGTTTATCGTATAAGCTCAACACTTATAAATAGAAAGACCTGAGGGAGTGAGGGTGGCTCGATGACCTAATTGGCTGCTGCAGCCGCAGATAAAATTGGAGTTCAGGTTTCCAATGAACTTCATGTTTAGAGCTTTCCGATTCTATTTCCGCCTTTTATTCTGCGAGAGAACTGAGAAAAAACTCGTTCCATAAGTGCCGAGTTGAAGAATTGGCAGTCGAGAATTCATTTGAAATTGTTAGTATGTTCTAAATATTTTAAGGTTCATTTTAAATCTGTAATTAATATTCATTCAGTCCTCTCAGCATACGTCAGAGGAAAGGATTATTACTTATTACGAGCATATTCCACGTTATCTTAAAAAAGAAATTTTCTTTATCGAAATTGAGCCAAGTTCGTAATATTTAGATAGTCAGTCGCAGAGAATAATCATTTTCATAGGACTGTGAGTATGGAAATGTTATGCCACCAATTCAACTTCATAGCGGGGCAAGAGGATCTGATTAACACGTCGCCGTTTGTTGTTCAAAATTCTTAACGTCATTTCGTTCGCTATCTAAAAACTCGGGCGTTTGCGTCAGTTGCTGTAGGTTCAACTAGGTTGGCGATATTTTATCGAAGCTGTGGAATCTTGAAAAACGTAAATTACTGCTTTTTACTCGATAATTTCTCGCTCGTATCTTGTTGCATCGTGAAAAATTTATCTCAGAACCATAAAAGATAATGGAGGATTGTTTAAATCTTTTATTTGTTTGTTTCTTCTGTCGTAAATTCTAGACAGAACTTCTTAGGGTAGAGTTTATCTGCTCGGAACCGTAAGAGAATTCGCACTCCTTATCTCTTCATCTTTTGATAACAGACCAGATTGTTCCATTATTTCTTTTATCGGGTGTAAAGTCATTTCCTAGAGATCGATGTAAACAAAAATGTCTCGGAAAGTCTCTGACCGCCTTCTCGAGTTCTTATCGGTTTTCGACTCCCCCACAGGACAAAAAATGGGTCGAGAACATTTTCATTTCCTCATCTCCGATGACTCCGTCTAACTCCGGAAAAGTTCCGTTTCGAATCACGTGGATAGGAGGTGGTGGTGGTTCGTGATCGAATCCGGATTGGCTATTTAAGGGAACCGACCTAACCCCTACGCCATTTTAACCAATACCTTTTCACAAACCTCTCGAGGAATAATAAATGTAATCGGAAAAGTTTTTAGAGAATGGGAGGGGAGTTGGGAAGGGTTCGGTGGTGTGGGAAGGGGACAGGAGAGAGAGGTGATATCGTGAGCGTGAACGAGTAATGGTAGGGGAGAGTAGGATGAGGATAAAAAAAACCATTGTAATCGAAATAACAGGATGTACATTTGTTTTTCGAGTATATAGCGATCTCTCTCTCTCTCTTTGGTTCACCGGATGCATTCATAGTCTACCGTCCGTTCCGGTGTCAAGAGTGATGGGGATGGAGAAGAAGGGGGAGGGAGATAGAGCAGGGGAAACATAACTGTATTCACCCCACGTCATGTTCTGATTATACCACGGCGGAGAAGACACTTCCTTCATAGCCTTAAGCCGCCTCCGGGGAGATTGGCGATGTTAGGTTTTATATGCTATCCCATTCCGACACACTTCTTTAGAAACGAGAGTGTCACGGCTCCGGGCTATAGTCTTTTTTTTTTCTCCTTCCAATCATCGCCTTCGTAATAATAAAAAAAACGGTTAAGCTTCTTTTGAGATCCTTATTCGCTCTCTCTCTCTCTTTTTATTATTATGTTTTGCAATAATGAAGCCTTGGTCTGTTTTTTTTACTTTTTTTGCGGAGCGATTTCGTGGTGTGAACTTAATGGGAATTTGAAATAAACCTTTTATGTTCGATGCGCCGACGCCTCTTAATAACGCTTTCGGCCGTTGAGGGAAAATGGAAAATTGGTTTCCGGAAAGGATTCTTTCTTTCTTTTTTTACAATCCGAGCTTGAGGCTTAAACGGTGACTAAATATTTCTAACATCTAATGATTTTTTTTTCAGGGTAGAAACTTTAAGAGATGCGGACCTCGGGAAGTTTTTCAGAACATAATTTCCGAATGATGGAAGTAAGTCGTGACTTTAAGGCAGCTAAAAATATATATTATATCCTTGATGTACTTTCCTCGGGCGCGATTTTTGGAGTCATTTTTCCATCGATATTTCTTTCGAGTCAACTTTCCGAGCGATGAAAACAAAGTCTTATCGTTCCATCTGGATTTCTGTTGTCGACATTTGCCCGTTGGTGTTGATTTAAAACGACAACGTTGACCAAAATCATTCTGTGTCTACGTGAAATAAATAATGTGTGTATCTTAACGTCCCAAAGCCAATATTCAACCTCGCGAAAGGTTTCACGCTTAGAAAATAGGTGAAACGATTTGTCGGATTTTTAAAAATCCGTTTATTTACGTTTGCTTACGTCTAGATCACCTGTTTCGGTAGCGCCTCCATGGGTAAGAAAATAAAAAAACCCGGTTTTCGTGTCACGAAGCTTATTCTCCCTCGCACGACCGATTCTTTTCGTGTCGGGAAGGGTTTGTTTTATTTAAAAAAATTGCCTCTTCCACCCGAGGAAAGCGTACTCCGGCAAACAAAAGAAAGTTGATGAAGGAATGGAGAAAGATAGATGGGCGAGCGGGGAAGGAAAGCGATGGCACCGGCGGAGAATAAGGAATGTTGATTTGTCTGCTCGTACGTAATCGAGGGATGGCAAACAAGTGACTGCTATGCTGCCTTACCTCACTTTTAGTCCATCCTTTCCGTATTCTCTTCGGGAGATTTTTGCTTCAATTACCGCCACACACGATAGGATGTGCATTCCTGCTTATGCTTCTAGATTTATTTTATTTATCTTTTTCCTTCGAAGAATCCGGACCGACATTCCATGGATCTAGAATCTGGATTCGCTCTCTCCCGTGGGAAGTGAATGGGGCAAGGCTCTCTCGGAGGAGGCCACGGACGATGAAAAAACGTAAGCCGTTCGGGCGAAACTGTTTAAATAATCCTCTTCCCGTAGCGATGCGGTTGGCCGAAGAGGAGACCATTTTTATTTAATGGTAGGGAAGCGTACGGGGGGACGTACTCCATCTTCTTTCGCTAGCCTTGTGATTTCTGTCGTAAAGAAATGGGATGTATCCTGCAAGTAATGGTACACAAAGTTTAGAATCACGAAAGTAATGTCCATGCCTCGAAAGTCTTAAATCTCGAATTTATGAAAACTCCGATACGTCGATGCAGTGAACTTGAATTCGATATCTATTAGAGATATTTCTTATCTTTCCTTTGGAAGTCTGAACAATAGTGTTACGAACGCTAACACCGCAGTGTGGAATTACGTTTTTCTCACTCGGTTATTCTCAAGGAAACCTCATTCGGAACATCCTGGTTAATTGTACGCTCCCCTTAAATGTTGCCGGTGATGATATCAATGAAACACGGATATCCTAATTTAGTTGTATCGGTCGGAATTTTATTTTTGGCACGTTATTTCGGTTCATATTTCGAGCTCGTCGAGCCGTGTAATTTTTACGACCAATTCCGCTGAAAACTCCCGCAGAATTTTAATTACGTTGGCATGGAGCTTAATTGTTTGTCATCTCGTTCGATTGATTGTAGTCGCTTCTCCCAATATTAGTCACGAAGTGCTTTTTATTTCCTAGTTCTTTCCAACGTCCGGACGCGTACATCTTTTAGCGACACACGTTGAGAATTATTTTTGCGAAATCCCGGCTTCTGTTTTCGCGAGAATTTTCTGTTCTGCTGCAAACGTCGAGGAAATGTGGGGAGAAGGTTTGAGGGAAAGAAAGGGGGAGGGGGGGAGGAGAATAAAAGAGCATTGGATTAGAAAATGCTTTTAAGCCGGAAATATTACTTCTTCCGCGAATACTTACGTTCCCAGAAATTTTCGCTCCGAGTAAAGCTGCTTAAACATTAATAAAGATATTATTCGTAAATAAAGTTTTTTTCCACGTAGTTTTATTTTCCTCTATTCCTCCTGTCCTCCCTTCGTGAATACCGAGAAGGAGGTAGAGAGAGATGGAATGTAAGGACGAGGGGCCTGGAAAGGTCCTTTGAGGTACTCTGGTGTGGCCCGAGTTGAAGGAGGAAGAGGAGGTTTGCTTCTTAGCTATCTCTTTTTTTTTTCAAGTGTAAAAAAGTGGGAGGATGAATAAGAAAAAGGGCGAAGAGGAGGCGGGAGGAAGAGAAGAGAAAGAGAGGTTGCGAGTTGCTAAGGAAAGGAGTGGAGAGATGGAGTGGCGGGCGGGAGGCGTGGCCGTGTGCCCGCAGGCCTCGTTACTATTCTCATTCCATCCAGATTTTCATTTTTTTTCACCACCGCCGCCCTTCTTCTTTTTTTGTAGCGTGACAGGAGACGTCACCGTGAGAGAGAGAGAGAGAAAGAAAGAAAGAGAAGTTAGGGAGAGGTAGGGGAAAAGAAGAGGAGCAAAAATGGCATATTGATTCCTGAGCGTTGCCGTGGAGACCAGGTAATTCTGGTGGTAGAGACATCTCCCGGCGAGATCTTGAGGTCACGAAGTGAAGGAAAATGATAAAAAAGTATATACAGCGGGGGAGGGGGGGGGGGGGAGAAAGGGATGGAGAAGGGGAAAAATAAAAAAGAAGTTTGCGTTTGTGAAGGGGTTGAGGGAAGTAAAAAATTAAAGGAGGAGGAGAGAGGGAAGGATTTATCTCCACGGTTCTCTTACTTGACCTTTTTCCATTATACATTTCACCTTCGTTTGGAAGATTTTTATCTTCAAGGCGAAGGAGGAGAAGGGAAAATAAAGCCGGAGAGAGTGGGTTTTTCGCGTTTGTTTTGTCGCGAGGACTGTGACTTCCCCTCTAAAAAAAAATTCTACTTCCCTTTTATTTTCCCTCTACTTCCCACTCCTTTTACTATCCTTACGAGTGCCTTATTAGTCTCACGATTTTTAAAAAATTCCATCTCCTCCCCCTCCCTCCCTTCGCTTTCCATCCCTCGTCCTCGACCCTCGCAAGTGGCGCCGGATGCGGGTTCGTGCGTGATGGAGTGTCTAATTAAACGCTTAAATCGATTCTTTTTTGTTACGACATCTTAGGTCGCACGCGCGCCGACTTTCCGTTTGACAGTTAAAAAAAAAAAAAAAAAACAACTTGGCAAACGCGCACGATTTATTTTTCTCGAAGATCGTGGCAATAAGGTTTATGATGTTTCTGCTTAAGAAATAGTTGATTTTTTTAAGCCTCGTCATACTATGGAGGGGAATGCTTATTCGCAAGGAGAGAGAGGGAAGAAAAAATGTCCGACCTCATCTTTTGGAAAGAAACGATTCTTTTTTTTTTCAAGGTTTTTCTTCTCTCTCCGTCCCGGCACGCGGACATGATTCGGCAATATTTTAACGTCAGAAGTTATACGTGCACTCGTAGAAACGGAATAGAAATATATCTCACTTGCCATTCCGCTGTCATTCCGGTTTATCTGACAAAAGTTCAAATGATTTGAGCAGCGCTCGATGGGGAGCAGCAGCGTTAGGGATACGAAACCGCCTATTCATGCGTGTCTCACTCTGTCAGGAATTGAACTTGGGATATCTGCGTACTTGGACGAGACGTATAGAATGTATCTTCCCAAGAAGTCGATCCAATTCCTTAGCGACTAAGAAGTTTCTTGCCAAATTAATGCTGTGGGTAACTCATACTGAAGAGGTGAGAATGAAAACTGTTGTCCCCGGAGGGCGTGTGGCTCGCAAAGCCATCATGAAAGAGGACCGTGAAATTTTAACACGGAAAAGTGACATTTTTTCCATTAAAATTATGACCTAAAAACCTTCTCTGGTGATTTCGTGGCTCTAAAAAAAATATTCCTGATTTTCGCAGTCTTTCAGGTAACTTCCGATTTGAAATCCATAATGCGGCCCTCCTAAGCGCTCTTAAAAGGTTTGCCCACCCGCAAACCATAGTCACGAAACGGTTGTATATATCGCGTTCGCATGTGGCGGTCCCCGGCACTTATTCATCGATCGATTATTTACCTTTTGAGTGCGTCAGATCCGTGCAATAAGTGCCTCACACGATTCAGTCGGCCTTATTTCGATATTTATACGAGTTTCATTCGATGCAAACGCGAGCTGAGATCGATAATTCATGTTTTCGAATCGTCGTCGTATCGTTGGGTGGAAGGAAATGGAAAGCGCTTTAAGGCTCAATGTCCGATCGAATCTAAGCACACGTTAAGGGTCTCGTCGGATCATTGATAATGCGACGTTACATCTCGGGTTTTTTTTTTACATTGATTGATTTGTCCGCTAAGTGGGAACACATTCTAACTCGGAAGTGACGCATTGCGTGGGGGTCGCGATAAGCGACGTTTTTCGGCCGTTCTGGCGGTCGAGTTGTTTTTTTTTCTTCTTTTCTTTTTATACCTCCCTATTTCTTTATCTCCGTCTTCCACCTCTCATAAGAAATAAAAATAAAAATTCGTGATTTTTTTCGCGTCGAAAAGAGATAATCCCGGGACCATCGTGCAAATTGCCCCCTTTTCCCGAGCCAGAAATGGTTGTTTACTGCCGTCTCATTTTTTTCCGAACCCCCCTATGAATTAGTCACGACTATGAGCGCGGTGGGGGGGAAGTAGGAGAAAAAGGGAATGATAGAATATTGGAAGAGAAAAGTGATACAACCCTTTAAAAGATAGACGAGGATTGCGGGAGAATCGAGTCTTTTTTCCTATCTTTCTCAGTATCCATCGACTGGATGGTTTACTTGCCCGTTGTTGCGAAATCGGGATAACTTTGCAGCCGCGAGAATCCTCCATCTCTGTCATCCTCTCTTCCTTTTATTTTTTGGGTCCATGATTTTTTTTTTGGCCGTCGTGCGTCTTAGTCCAATCGCGTTGGAGTGCTGTCTTTAAGGAAAAAAGGGTAAACGCGCCGGGAGTAATTTCTCTTACCCGAGGGTCATTTGTTTAATGAACGTATCGATTTATCGTATCTTGAAAATCGATGTATCGAAATTGTTTTCGAGGTGTTGAAATATTTTTCGATCACGGTGCTGTCGACCAAAAATTTATAATTTTACTCAAGAAAGCTTTGAAATTTGTATCGGGTGAAAGGCTTTCCCTACGCATATTTCATTTTAAGTTATCGATGAGCAGTTTCTCAAGAAGTAGAACGTTGATTCTCTCCTCGCAATGTTCACGAGACGAGAAAATTCTTTTATACGAAGTCTTTAATAAATATTCGACCCCTTCGTCGTGCGCGCTCAAGGAAAAAAAATTCTTTAGTGATGTCGATCTCGCGTCATGTTCTGTTTACAGCATTTCAATCAAGAGGCCATGATCGCGGTGGAGTATCGTTTGTTTTCTCGCGTATTTTCCTCGAACCTGATTTTGAGTTGGCTGCGGCGTTGTCGCCGTGGTCGTAGTGGAAATTTCAACTCTCCTTTCTGTGGAGAAGGGAAAAGAGGGAGGGGGAGAGAGAAGAGTTTTCTTCGGAATTCGTGTTGAATACTGATTCAAAGATTGCCTCAGGGTCGACTTTTCTATTTTTATTTTCATTAAGGGAGCTTTTGATGAGTGACGTAAAGGGGACGCGACGCGTAGAAATGGATGTCTGGGATGATTGGTTTCTTGGTCACTGGGTTTTCGTGGTATATATGTATATTCGTAACTCGTTCTCAAGTTTTTTTTGCACCACTTTTTCTGAAGGAACACAATCTGAAAATATTCTCGCCATCTTCGAAATTATAATTTTTAAGAGGGGATTTTTTAATGGCTGTTAACTTATTTGTATTTCAAAAATAATTTATCGGGCTATTCTGCTTTAGTATCAGGTGATTCGTTGACACAGACTTGTTGAAAAACAGGTTTCAAGGCCACCGGCGGATATTATTGGTTAACGATTACGAATTGTGTACAAGGCTGCAGACAAGTGAAGTGTCTGTCGTTCGTTCACGAATTTTTTGTTCAGTTTCATTCTCCTCGAAAACTATGATTTGTTACTAAATGGATTCTACAGATAACTGTTATAGCCTGAAATTTAGTCGACGGTAAAAATAAATGTATCCGCTTCGCAGAAAGAATCTAAAGCTGTTTTTCCATATATTAATAAATTAATAAACCATACCAGCCTTTGGTCGAGATGGTCAACTCCACCACGAAACATTAACTCTATCGAACATATATTGCAGATGTATGATTATCTTTTTGACGATCATGTCCAAAATATCATTATTATAGGTTAAAATTTTATCTCTTTTCAAAATACCGGTGATTTTCAAAAATGTCACAAAGCCTTGCTCTCCAGGTTAATTAAAATCCGCTCTATTGTTTCAGAACGCTATAGCGAAACAGTAGAAAAGATAACTTCTACGTTAAAAATTTCACGCAGGAGGTTCATTGTCGCCGAGATGGGAAAAAGCTCTTTTGTAGCGACACGGTCAACATCGTCGATCACTTAGCCGCTATAAAAAAAAAGCTGGTACTTTCGCAGCATCGAAATCACTCGCGCATGATAGCGTCCTCGTTTTATAACGCGGCTGTAGCGCTCAGCTAAAATTGTGGGTGTAAAAAAGTCTACCTCGCTCTTGTTCCCGCGTGTGGTGTTCCATCTTTTCAGGACGAAGGCCTTGTAGGTCGAGCGGGAAGGGAAAAATAAAACGAAAGAGTAAAAACCCCATTGTCCGGTGTCCCTGGTGTTGATACGAGCGATTCAGATGAGTTGAGGTATATGCATTGTGCTGGCGCCCAGCGGAACGATGCTATCAATCAAACCGCGGGCGGTGTTTGGTGGAATAGAGAGAGGGGGGGGGGGGGGAGAGGGCGATAGAAGAAGAGAGGTGGGAGAGGGGAGGAGTATGTAGCGTGGAAGGACAGAAAGAAAAAGGAATGGCGTGGTCCCTTATATGGTATGTTGAAGATATCAATGAGGATAATGGGGAGATAGGTGGATTTTCCGATGGTAGGAGGAGGACGAAGAGGAGGCGGTTTTGCGTATCTCGTGTGACCAGGCTTGGAATTGGGGGTCTTTATGTCCCCCGCGTAGGTTAGTGAGATCCCTGAGGGACAGATGGGGGTCTTGTTTCACCGTGGTGATGGTGATGGTGATGGTGGTGGCGGTAGGCAGTTGGCGAATTCAAAAGGATTGAATAAGCAGAGGTGAGTGGGAGGGGAATGAAGGGGGTATAGGGCGTGGTGGCTTTTTCTTTTTTTTTTTTGGCTCCTTAAATGGCCTCTCTCTCTCTCCCTATCCCTCCTCTCTCTTATTCCCAAAGGGGGAGCTGGGCATTGGTTGGAGAAAAAAATCCGTTGCCCAAGCCTTTTTTCGTATGGTCTGTTTTTTTTTTAAAGGGTGGGGTGGAGGGAGCTCGCCGCTGACGTTTCTTTTTTGTTCGCGCGTGTTCTCTCATTTTCTCTCTCTCGTTCTCTCTATTTTGCGCGACCTCGTCCCGCGCGAAATTCGCGCCTCCTAAAATTACCCCTTGATTCTCCTCGCCGCCTTTTGTTAAGAGTTGGAAATTAACGGGCTTTTCCATTCTCGCGTCACCCTCTACGAGAGAGCGTCGAGTTTTAGTTTATTTTTTTTGCTTTAATTGAAGTCTTTGCCGGTATTTTTTTTCGAGGAAATGAGAGAAAAGTGACTTAAATGAGAAGTTGATGGAGATTTCGTATGGGGGTGGCGGTTATTGTGTGCGAAAATAGTAGTAGCATTTCGTGGAGTGTATGCGAAGGACACCTGGCGCGAACTGTATTGCTGCGGCATCTGTTTCGCCTCGAGGTATACCGTATCCAAAGGAAAAGGTCTTTATTTTCGATCTGCGACAATGGATTTTGAGAGAGGGGATCAAAAGTAGCAATAATCGAAACGGAAGTACTGTATATAGTTAGTGACTCGGGGCGGGTGAGTTCCGCGTTTCTTTAACCGCGATCGCTATAATCTCTTGAAAGGTATAATGGGTTTAGATTTCCGAGTCTCGTCGAATTGGTTCATAATGGTTCAATTCACCTAAAGCTCTATAATACAATCCTCTCTCTCTCTCGATTCAGAAGGTATGCAAATAACCGGCCGTGATCACTTTTTGACGCTAGTGGCCAATTGAAGTTTTTTTTCTTCCTGACCCGGTTCGAATAATGCGTGGTTTTGCGGTTTCCAGTCAAAGGGACTTATTTCTAATCTCGCGAACTGTAGTGAGAAAAGCTAATTAATAGTAGTGTCGGCTGACGGGTTCTTTTTACCTTCGTCAGAATGAGTCTCCGTATATGAAACCGTAATTTACGATAGCTTCGGAGACGATAAGATAAATGATGAGATGGCACTGGTGAGGTTTGTGCTTTGTAGTATTTGGACTCTTGCTTATATTTGGGCAAACATACTTGAACTACAGTGAAACTTACGTAAGCGACTAGTCTTTTATTTAACGTCCAATTTCTCATAAGAACGGACTCCATGATACGATGTAGTATGTACTTTTATCCCATTTGAACGACCGTTTTTCTTCAGACCCGTCGGCGGTCGCTTATTACAAGTTTTTACTGTTTAAACGTCGAGAGGTTATTGTAGGCATCGCATGCTACCGTTTATGGTAATTATTTTTCTGTTCAGCGGTATTTTGAATGGGAAGAGACTTCTTTAAACTTTAATTTATTCTGCGGTTTCGTGAGAGAGAGAGAGAGAGAGAGAGAGAGAGAGGTCGATAGCAAAGCTCCCGTCCCATCTTCCTAAACCCTTCACGAAAAAATGTTCGCGTCGAAGATGTCAGTGGTGGCGTCTAATATAGTGTCTATCTCGGAATTTCTCGTAAAATAGGAAAAGAAATATCAATCCCTACATCCATCATCCTTTGGGTTTCCAGTATACGCGGCGAGGGTGAGGAGGAGGCGAGGCATTCGACCTCGGGGAGGGCCGCCTAACCCTCCTCCCATTCCCTAACATCCCACATTTTCCTTCCATCTCCTGCTCAGATAACCGAATCTAGCGTACCTCCCTCCCGTATCCCAATTCCCCCTACCTTCACCTTTCCCACACGGCCTATCCTCCTCAGCTCTGGCCCACTTCCTAACCTCTTCTCACCCTTCGCCTCCTTTCTTACCTTATTCTACGGGAAACAACCCGAAAGCCTTCGATCTCTTTCCCCCCGACTCCTCTTTTTTCTCCTAACCTCCTCCTCCTCCTACCTTCCCCCCTCCGTCCCTACCTCACTCTCCTCCATTATACCGTTCTCTTACCCAATGCCCAGGCAGACGAATCGAGGGAAAACCTTCCGTTTATTTTTATCTTTTTTCCTCCCTTTTTTTTCACGCATTCTCGGCCGCCATGAGGCAGTCCGCCTGAAACCAAGCGTTGGAGGTATCGCGTACATCTTTTCTTTCTCACACCCTTATTCGTCATTGGACGTTTTTCTTCCTCCTTTCCCCCTATCTATTAACTCATGTGTCTGTTTATTGCCCTCTTTCTGTAGCCGGTTCTATAGTAATCGTTTCTCGGGATTTTCTTTTCCACTCCGGTCTGTTATGCCGTTTCGTGTATCTTCAAATTAGGTGTTCAATGGGTATCCGGAAAGGGGAGTGGGACAGGTAGATGTGGTTTGATTCCCTTTGGTCGAAGGGTGCGATGAAAGAACGTATTACTGTTTGGGGTTTTGTTTTCTTGCCGGATTGCGAGGTAGATTGGGATCGTGGAGCTTTTACTAGGGTTCCGTTCAGTCAGATGGTACGGACAGTTTTGGTTCGATTCGATGTGTCGATGGTCACACACTGCCTTAAAAATTGGGCTCCAGTCGCGTTTGTCTCGTCTCGGAAGTGGAAGACTCGCGTTCTATTCCTCCTGATTTCAAATTATTCCCAAATTCCAGCTCATGCCATTCTCGTATGGACTTTTTGGTCTATTATTTACATTAATTTGTCCCCTGGTGATACTGACGAATCAAATCTCGGCCCTTAATCTCAACGGAACACTTGGAAGTAATTAAAGTAACGAAGGAGTTCGAGTTTTCTTCATATCGGCTCTCGTCACCGGGAGATGTGTGTAGTGGAATTGTTGGCCGGTGTTAACTCTTCCGCGATGAAAGTCACGTGAAGGTTAAGTGCCAATATTGTCCCCTTCCAGCCCCCGATAATTAGAGTAATGTTTTTAATCTCGCGAAGGCATCGTGGACGAACCAACCTCGCCCCAACTCGATTAGAAGTAATGACATAAGCAGTTAGGCATCCGCCATACGGGAGTCGTTTGCAGCGCTCTTTTTTTTTCGATTCGGCCTCGAGGGGGAGAACTCGAATAAGGCGTCGTTGCCAGCAAATAATAATAAAACAAAGAAAACCGGTCACGGGTAAACGATTAGTCCTAAAACGTCGGGAGTTTCACAAAAGCCCGTTATCCCTGCAATTAGCTTCGTCTAAACCTGAGCGAAATGAGTCCTCAAAAGCGCCTCTATGGTTATAGACGTAATCGAGTTAATAAATTTCTAGGGGACGTGCGTGCCAGAGGTGTCGTGACTGGAGTTTTTTCTCTTCCCGTCGGTCCTTGCGAGATACCGGTTGTTGGGGTTCGGGCGCTAGCAGGTCGTGGGTTTGGTTTTCCTCTTCCCACCCTCTCTTTCCCTTCTTCCATCTCCCTCCCATCTCTCCCGCTCTCTCCCCCTCACCCTCTCCCTCGCCCTTCCCCCTCTCTCTCCCTCTCCCTCCCCCTCTTCCTCTCTCTCCCTCCCCCTCCCTTTCTCTCCCTCCTCTTTCCCTCTCTCTTCCCCCTCTCTTCCCCTCTCTCCCTCTCTTCCTTTCTCTCTTTTGTAGGTGTTGGGTGTTAGTGAGGTGCCCGTTTTGAGGTTAGAAGGAGAAGATTGGCCAGATCAAAGAGTAGGCGGGAGGAGGTTAAGGGGGAGGGGAGGCGGGGATAGGATGAGAGAGGGGGATAAGGGGTCGGAGTCAGGTTTTGCGGCGAATCTTGGGCTGTAAAAAGCAAGTCGTAGATGGGAGGCAAGCGTATTAGGGCCTAGAGAGGGCGCGCGTGTGTGTGTGTTTACATTTATATCCATATTTGTGCGCTTTCTAATGTAAACCTTCTTTTACGTTGCTATCGTGGTTCACGGGAAGGGATGCCATCGTACTATGTTTGCGCTGGTGAAAATTTCTGTTAGTGTGTCATATCGGGTCTGGGTAAAAACTACCAGTAGTATCTGTTTAGTAAAATATTCGTACGTGTTTACATGCGTATGTATATAACATGCATAAAATTCCAATTAACCGGATGCTTCGGGATCGAGCCTATTCCATATCGGATGTCCCGGTTGATCGATATGTATGTACTATAACACTCGAGAATGAAAAAAATTAAGAAAGTAAGGAAAAAACGCAAGGAAAAGTCTAAGTTAATGTTATGTTATGGATAAGTTTATAGAGCAAGTATTGCTGTAACATGCATGCGTTAACATCTTTATTAGGTACATATATGGTTAGTAAATACATTTGGTATCTTCATACGTAATATAATTACGTGTGTGTAAAAAGATTTCAAGTAATAAGTATTTTAAATCCGTGTAATCGTAATTCCGGTTATCGGTATCCGGTTATCGGTATCCGGTTAATCGAAAGATAACCGCACAACGGTCGAACCTCTTATTATAACTCTTAAGTTACGATGGCTACCTATTTTTCACGTCACTGCGTTACGGCAATCGTATGTACTCGTATCTAGATTGTTTTATTCCGGACTAGGTTGGAGCCTTAGACACGCACGCGCACACATAATACGCGCAGACCGCACGATCACGATTCCAGCTTTTCTTTATTACTTTTTTTAATCGCCTCGGTGCCCTTTGCCTCACCCTACCGCCTCCGCCCGCCTCTCCCTTCCTCCGCCTCCCTCTCTCTTCGCTTCGCTCTAACCCGACTTGAGATTAGCACGCACCCATCCGCACAAATATCCCTCTCACCGTGTCCCGCCCACGTCCCTTCTCTCTTACATATGTATCTCTCTCTCTCTCTCCCTCCCTCTCTCCCTCTCTCCACACCTTCCTTCGCCTTGGGGTGCCACTTTAACCTCCAACCACAAAAATTCTTGCGTGGTCTACGAGCGCCGACGTTATTCTTTTTTGTAAATGCTTTCCATTTCTCTTAGAATTTCTCCATGCCTTCCTGTACCTGCCTTCTCTCGATTTTTTTTGTCCACATTTGAGGACACGATTCGTCGCTATAACTTCGAACCGCCTCGTAATGTACGAAAAAAATCGGTGGGTTGCCTCGGTATACCTAACTTGCCAATTGTTGGGTGAAAGAGAGGCGTGTTTGCTAACCTACCTAACTCGGCCATTTAGAAGGAACGGTGTCGGGTGGAAGTTTGGCTGTTAAGAGGCTAAAAAAAATTATCGGTAGTTAAAAAAAAAAACTATTATGTTCCTCCCATTTTGAAGAAAGGTGGGCGTTTTTTTTTTTTTTTTTGAGGTTAAAAGATTAGCGCTGTATGTTCCTTTCTTAGGGATTAACGAGAGAAAGATTGGTTTTTTCTTCAATTCTTTCCGGAACGCGCTTGTTTATGCGGGAAACTCGCGTAAGGTAAATCGGCTTACGCGATTTGTGCGTCGGATTTTCCGCCGAGGAGGAAATGGAGAGATATGGATGGTGGTGATTTTGACTGTAGAGGAGACGGGAGGAGGAGTTTTTGATCGAGGGGGAGAAGATGGGGTGTGGTTATGGAATTCGTAAATTCCTTCATTAGCGCGCTTATGCGCTCGCAAATTCCCCCTCACGGGGATTTAATAGCGTATATGTGTACCTGGGATGGAGGGATTAGAGCTCGTTAAACCGGAGGCATCGTCGATTTTAGTAGACGTGTGGCGGTTATCCCGCGAGCGGTTAAACTTCGCCTCCGTGCGTTATTTAACGATTGGGGATCGTTCTTTTAAAAAAATGAGCCCATTCAGAGCCGTGCGAATCCATCTAATTTTGTTCGTCGTCGTTTTGCAAGAGCTTCTTCATACCTCGGTTAGGGCAATCGTCCATTTTTTTCTCCCTCGGTAGAGCTCTCGAGCGGACGTCCTTCCTTGCTTGGCAAGCTTTTGATATTTACTCCTCTACCCGTTCCATCCTCTTGCTTCCGAGAACTCCGTGATCCTCCCGTCGTTGCGAGGATTCTTCCTGCCAATTCGTCACGTGCTACTACTATAATACCATTCTCCTATTCTCTTTGCCTCGTTCCTTCTTACGCCATTCTTTCCCATTGCAGCAGGAAGGAGAGAGAGAGGTGTTGTCCGTTCGCCTCTGCATGTGTTCCCCAGGCAGCGAAGAGTGCGGACTCTAGCGGCCGTCCGTGGAACTACGTGCTTCCTCTCGAATAACTTGATTGTGTCGGAGGGGGTTAGTGGAGGTGGGGGACGGGGTTTGGGGAAGGACGGAGGGGAAGTCTAGAGAGAGAGAGAGTGAGGAGAGAGGGTGGAGAGGGGAAGGGGGGAAGGGAGTTTCGTAGTGGAGGAACAGGCTACGGTGCGGCGGTAGTAGAGGGTCGGGGAGAGGGGAGGGGGGAGTTGTAGTAGAAGTGAGAGTGGTTGGTAGTCTAGAAATTTCATTCAAGCTCGACGCCGCTGGCGCTCCCATGAGTTTAAGGGGCGAACTTCCAGTAGAGAGATAGTAGGGCGGAGGAGGAGGTTCTCGCTTTGCGTCTGGCGTATGCGTTTATGTCCGGTTCGCGTCTTCTTATTTTTTCCTTCCCTCTCTCTCTCTCTGTGTCCTGTGTAGTTGCGCGTTCTTTTGTAGTGAAGAGCCGTCGGGTAATGTTTCGTTCCATTCTGTCAGCTGGATTTTCCAGGGTAGTCTCGTGTCTCTGACGCTTGGTTTCCGTCGTGCAAGTAATCCCCCGATTTCATGTCCTCTTCTCGTCTTTATGTAAGAAGCGTTGAGATGAATGGCTCGAAGATTGCGGGTGAAGTATCGCTCGCCGTGTTTTGCTTCCCTTAGTTTTTTTAGTTGTGTAATTGTGGTAGATGAATGGTTGAAGGGCGTCGGATACCAAGGTTTACGGGTTCGAGTCCCACCTTGGGCGTGGATGTTTGTGTTTGGGAACCCGGATGAGATGTTAAGGATGGATTCCTGTGTTCTAAAATCTCGCCTCTAATTGAAGCGGTTTTATAGTTTTTATTGTTAATCCAAAGTCAAAATAACTTACAGAAGTAAACTGTAGAAGAAAAAAAACGAATCCGCATTTTCGGTACATACAAAGAAGCCTTCTTCGGTGGTAACTCGCAGGTCGTTCGTCCAAATAAAATGGTCTCTGCTTTTCTCAGCCGATACAACTGAGGCAATTGTCTTGATTATCAATTGCATTACATTAAAATGGTGATCTCAATGAGTCATTTTTGACATAAAAGTAGAGTTTTATCAAAGTGGTAGAAAGAAGGCGAATGATTACCGCACCATTTCGTCTTTAATGGGTGTTAAAAAGTGAATGTGGTGAATAAACGGGTTATTCATAAAAAAACTAAGTTCATCTCGATCTCCTCTCCAAAGGTTTCCAAGCGGTCGAGACGGGAAACAATGGGAAATTCTCCTCCGGCTTTAGTAATTTAGGACGCCGTAAGGGGAGGGTTATATAGGAGTCTTTTGATGGCCGCCATTCCAACGTGCGTTTACCATTTCCACGAAAGATTTTTAACGAGACCGCCTCGTGTATTACGAATTTCGACCCCCTTTACTCCTCTCGCCCCTTTTCCTTTTCCGTTTGAAAGCTGTTCTGCATGCATGTCTTTATTCTTCCTTCTTCAACAAGTGGTCACTTTAGAAAGAGCTTTCTCTCTCTCTCCTCCCTCCCCTCCTCACGCCTCCCTCTTTTTCTACCGCCCGATTTCCCCGGCATTTCTTCCGCTGTAATTCTCAACGTGCGGGCGTTTTGCCTGGCTTTATGCGCGATTGGTTGGCACGCATGCAGGAAGTTTGGGGCGATATTGCCTGCGACGTCTCCCGCCATGTCGCCTACGCTCCGGCCATATTTACTGCCTTATGACTTAACGTTAGGGGACTCGCCACCGCTTCCCTATATGTCTCTTCCACTCTCGCTGTATCCCTCCTCCTCCTCCCCACACCCTATCTCCCCCTCTCGCGTCTTAATTACGGTTTTTAGGGTCCCGGAGGAATTCCCAGTATTTTTTTTTATTTAAAAAAATTTTCCTCGAGAGGGCGAGGAAGATATGGAGGGGGAGGGGGGGGGAAATAAATTTGGAGGAATGATTTTTTTTTGCCGTTTATTAATCCGAGGCGGCAACTCTTTAGTCGTTAAAGGTCGAGACCGGGTATGGATGATGTTGGGGGTGCGTATGTATGGGGGAGGTCGTAGGTGGGGTGAAGTTAACGTAGGACAGAATCTTGTCTCTTTCAATTTTATTAAAGTTTTATTATATTTCGTTCCTTTTCTCTCTCTCTTTTGCGTCGATGTATTATAAAAAAAAGGGAAGGTCTTCTTCCTTTCTCTTCTATTCAAGGCACGGAGAACCCTTTTCTCCTTCCCTCCCCCCCCCCCTCCTCCTACGCCCTCCCGGCGAGGGTGGGAAGGCCTTTTTTTTTTGGGAGGGATTTTTTCGGGAATGATAAATGATCGGGAAAAGGAGGGGAGGTGGAATAGGGAGAGAGAATTAAAGAGGGTGGTCGCTCTTGCTTTGCCTCGAATAAATGTTATTCCCTCGGTAGTTTGGCTCTCTCTCTCTCTCTCTCCCTCCCTCCCTCCTACCTTCTCCGGCATTCTTCCCCTTCTCTTCCCACCTTTTTTTTTTAACGTAAAGAGGAGAAGTTCGGTGCGTAGGAGCGCACGCGCGTGTTCGTTGCGCGAGTTCCTCGTTCGCGTCGTGCGTTTCAATTTTTCCTCCCGAAACGAATAGAAAATCACTCGGTTTTCGTCTCGATGCGGTTAAAATGACGAAAATAGACGAAGGAATTAAAAGAAAAAACGAATGAGCGCGAGCGAGCGGGGAAGGGGCCGCGAGGAAGAGGAAGAAAACTCTTATACCTAACCGTAATGCATTGGTTTCGCTTCAGTCTACCAGAACAATACTGCCGCGTCTATGTTTCTCGGAAGATATCTTTTATTTATATCCCTCCTGCCGCTCCCCCTTACGCTCTCTCTCTCCCTCCACCCCCTTCATCCACCACCCGCGCTGCGTGCCTGCTTCCCCTCCCCCCTCAATCCGGTCATATCCCCTTCCCAATCGCTCTTAGTCTTCCCTTTGCAATGCTGCAACTTCTTCATAAATTTTTACTCGTTTCTTTCCTTTAACTCTCCGAGACTTCTCTTTCTCTCTCGACTTTTCTTTCTCTCTCGACTTTTCTTTCTCTCTCGACTTTTCTTTCTCTCTCGACTTTTCTTTCCCTCTCGACTTTTCTCTTTCCACGTTGCCGAGGAGTTGATTTCGCTTCTCCAACTCCGTACCAACTCTTTTCCTCCCCTCAGGCGATCCCAAACTCGTTCCCCATCTCTCTCTCTCTCTCTCTTCTTCACTCTTTCGCTCCTGCCTCGAACTCATCTTTCTTCCTCGATTGTCTAATGCCCTCTCTCTCTCTCTCTCTCGCTGCTACTACCTGCCCTACCTCTCAAGGTTTTCAAGGACTTGGCGTAAACCACCTCTCCCACCTCTGTTCCCTCCCTCGTATTTTTCACTTTCTTCGTCTTGCTGCGTCCTCTCTTTGTTCCACCTCTCCTTCCATGACCTCCTAAAGGTCGAGGCGTTCTTCCCTCTTCGTTCTCCCCACTGATTTTTTTACTCCATTCTCTGCCGTCGTATCTTTTATCTCTTCACCGAATTCCCTTCTCCCTTTTTATGTTTCCTTTCCTCTCGATTCGTTCTTAAGAAAATGGCCGCCTCTTTTTACTCCTACCCTCGTCTGTGGGAGGAATGAAAAAAATCTCTCCTAATTGGGATTCCCCCGTGGATTGTTTAGTTGAGGCGGAAGGAGGGATTGAAGGGGGGAGAGAGGGATTTTGGGAGGTTTGGTATTTCGGGTCTTAGGGACCTGCTAGAGCAATAAGGGGTTTGTGGGAGGGGGTGTTCTGGGGCGCACGTTTCTGGCTTTGGAGTAATTGGGTGGTTTTTTTGTGGGGGGGGGGGGGGGGAGAGGGTGGAAGAAGGGATCGTTTTTTTTATGTTCGGTGCGGACGTAAGAGGAGAGGATGTACGAGAGGAAAGGTTATTTTGGCGACGTGGAAAATATATACGTGGATGCGAAGTCGGGAGTACGTTGTATACCTCTTGAGTTCACGAGGACCTGAATGAATGGTTGCACGTGTGATCACATGTAGTAGCGTGTTGAGATATTGCAGTTGTTTTATAGGAAATGTATAAGGTCCAGCTCATATACGCAACATTTTATCCGCGGCTTTCGGTAGTAGGGAGAGAATATCCTCGATTGTTCATTATGGAGCGTAATCTTAGGTTTGGAAATCCATTTGCTTTCCTGAATAAACCTTTTAAGGACGTCGGGTCTCGTGGTTGGTTGGTTGCACACGTTTAAAGCGAAGAATTTTTACTACTGCTCATGCATTAAATACAATAGTTGCTAAAGTTAATGAGTTTCTTAACGTGTGTTTGTGTGCTTTTTAATGGCTACTTATGAATTGCTGGATTTTCATGGTAAGTTATCGCTGATGAAACGTTTTATTTTTATGCCGTTGCATAGAAGAGCGATGGGATTAATGTAGTAACTTAGTCATTGTATAACATTTTCTGCTAACTTGTTGATCTATAGTTTTATCGAAGTGAAAACTTCGAACTCTCTGCCCTCCCTTGTAAGCGGAATACACTTACGTATGCATATGAAAGCGCTTTAAGAGCCATTAATAGCTCATAATAAATGTATGCACCGGGTTGCTACACACGGAATCGAAATGTTAACTTTCCTCTATAGAGTAAATGCGACTCCTTTAAGAGCTCGGGCACGAAATCCGATTTAATATTCTAGTTCGTCTTGGGTAATTGAGCAAAAAGGAAAAAATAAAGAGGATCGAGACGTTCCTCTCCCTTCCTGTCGTGTATCGCTCTTTCATCTGGGCTTGTGTACTCTTTCATCGCGGAGCCATTTTGATTCCTTCTCTCATCCTCCTCATCCCATTCCTTGTATATTTGTTTCCAGTTTCCATGCCCCTCAAATGTAATCATCTTTCCATCAGTTTCATGTTCGCTCTTGTCTGTCAGCCGCTCCTCTTTCCCTCCGCCTCTTCTTTTTTCTCACTTCACTTCTTGCGCCATTCTTTCTACCTTCTTCGCTTACCATACCTCTCTGCCTATCTATGTTTATCTCTCCTCATCTCTCGACATTTTTGTCTCGGCGTCTCTCGTCATCCCTCGATATCTATCTTAACATTTCTCTATCATCAACTCCTCGATAAGTATGTGTGTGTATATATATATGTGTGTGTATGTACACACACACCCTCTCATTCTTACGTCATCCTCTTCCTACATCGATATCTTCCTCAATCTCCACACTTCCCTCTCATTTCCTCCCCCATCCTACACCTTCCCTCTTTCCCTTCACGAGGCACAATCTCCTGGCATCGTAGAAAGGCCCCTCTCGAGTGTGTCTTCCCTCACCTGCAGCTTTAATACCGGCCTCGTAATTTTCTTCCATCACTCCCTCCACCACCCTCTTCTCCACTTTCTCCCGCGCTCATTCCTTGTCTCTTCCAAAGCACTACAACCTCCCTCTCCATTTCCCCCTCCCTCCTGCCTCCTCCGTCTTCTATCTTCCCGGGTTATACGTCAAAAAGGGACTCCACAGACCTAATCTCGCCTTAATAAAGACGGTTATATATCCCTTTCCTAACTTCTCTCCGCCTCCTCATCTCAACTCCTTCAACTTCTTCCCTCTCCTCTCGTATAGTCTTTCCTCTCTCTCTCTCTGTGTTCCTTTTAACGTCTTTACTTCCCTCATTTTGTACCTACATCGTCTTTCCTGCTGCCCCTTTGCCTTTCTATGTTTTTCCCATCCCATGCCTCTCTCGGTCCATTCTCTCTCTCTCATTATTTCTCCTCGCACACACACGCACTAATGCCCCGGACGGTTTTACTCCCTCCCATTCTATCCTCTCTCTCTCCAACTCCTTCCGGTTTTCCTCAATGCTCAAATTCTCTTCCCTTTTCCCTCCCTTCTCCTCTGGGTCCTTTTCTTTCCCTTATGCCGCCGCTGCACGCTCAGCCGCGGCACTTTAAATGAAAAAGGACCTCTCCTTTCTTGTACCCAGCTCTCGAGGCATACCTCTTCCTCTCACTCCCTTCTTCCCTCCTTTCTTCCGCAAAGCCTCGCTTGTTCTTCCTCCCTCTGTCAGTCTTCCTCTCTCTTTTCGCTTTTCATTTTTACTCTCGCTCACTCTTCCTCCGTCTCATATCCGCCTTTCCCATTTTATTTTCTCCATTATCGTCCATCAATCGCCATCCGCGCGTTTAATATAAATTTGTTTACCTTTTTCACGTTTTTCTTTTTTTAAAAACTTATCAAGCCGCCTTTCTATATATATTTCCTCCTTCCCTTCCGAATTATATCTCCTTTCAATTTCGTCCTCTTATTGTTCCTGTCTCCTCTTGTATATAATTCCATTTCTGTACCTCATTGTTCAATTTTCCCGTTTTTTAATACGTTTTTGCTATTTTCCCCCTATTTTCGGTTCATTTTTTTTTCTCGGTCGTCCCCCCCCTGTTTCGTCCCCCGTCGCACTCTTCTCTTTCTCTTTCGTTTCCTTTTTCCTCTTTGTGTCCTCTCCCCCTTCTCTTTCTATTCTCAGTTCCTCGTTCGCCAGTCTCATCAGCTCAATCCTCGGGCCACTCTCTCGTCCCCTCCTTGTATTTCCTTTCCACTCTCATCTGCTCCTTTTCTTCCCTTCTCCTGCCTCCTCCTTGCCTCACTCCTACCGCCTCCCTCTTCCTTCCTCCAAAAGACCCTTTTATCCCTCGGTCCAGCCTTCACAGCCCTCGGGAGGCAAGAAATTCCATCTCCCCCCTCCCTCCCTCTCTTCCACCCCACTCTCCCCTCTCTCACTCTCTTTCTATACTTCGACGGAGTATGTGTGTGTGTTCTCTATAGTGTTCCCTTTTTGAGCCGCTTTTGCCTGTTCAATGTTAAGTTTTTCGCCTCCGTCATCGACTCTCCGAAGGCGCCGAGTGGGTTCTACTCATCCTCTTCCTCCTACTTCTTCGTGCATAGGCAATTGAGAAGAGAGAAGAGAGAGATTCGCTTCAAGACGTAACCATTCCGATCCGGTCTTGCAAGGGGATTGAGGGAGGATATTCATTTTTTCTTCTTTTCCCCTCCCATTGCGGACAGTTGAGCATCGGAATTCGCTTCCTCTCGGGATTTCTCGTTTCTTTTTCTTTTTAAACCCCCCCCCCCCCCCCCCCCCCCCTCTCCCCCCTCCCCGACCTCCTTCCGGTTATTCTCGTTCGATGGCGCTGCGGACCGTGTTTGCGGGAGAGATTGCGTACGGACGTTTCAATTATCTCGTCGATTTTGTTTCTGGGAGAGTACCTACGCGTTAAGGATTTTTCGCGTTCTCTTCGGGAGTTATTTATCTTTTAGTAGGCTCGAATTTCACGCGAAGCGTGGGTTTTTTCTTTTTCAATTCGCGATTCGGAGCGAATGGTATTTTCGCATCGGATTCTCGAGGTTGTTCTTTTTCTTTTACTCCCACGGAGCTTCTTCTCGTAACGTGGTGTCAAAATTTATGCGAGGAATAATACCGTCTCGGGTGTTGAGCGTTATTGGTGCACCTGCCCGTGACGGCGGGATAAAAAAATCAATTAAGAGGTTTGTTATCCCCTCTCACGGAAGCGAGAGAACTCCTTTTCCGGTGCAGGCCTTCTTCCTCTCGCTGGGCATATGAA
The DNA here is from genome assembly GCA_036926305.1 of Uropetala carovei. Classification (NCBI taxonomy): domain Eukaryota; kingdom Metazoa; phylum Arthropoda; class Insecta; order Odonata; family Petaluridae; genus Uropetala; species Uropetala carovei. The sequence continues at coordinate 6,196,252 of JAXCHB010000277.1, forward strand.
AAAAGAAATGGCGAGCACCTCCTATCCCTCCCTTTCTCCTATCCCTCCTTCCGTCTCCCTCTCTCCTGTCCCTCCCTCTCCAATCTTTGCCTCTCTGCCACACTCCCTCTATCCTATTCTTTCCTCTCTCCTATCCCTTTCCTATTCTTCCGTCTTTTATCCCTCCCTCTCTCCTACATCTTTCACCTCTTTTCCTATCCTCCCTCTTTTCCTCTCTCCCCTCTTTTCCTCTCGCCCCTCTTTTCCTCCCCCCCCTCTTTTCCTCTCCCCCCTCTTTTCCTCTCCCCCCTCTTTTCCTCTCCCCCCTCTTTTCCTCTCCCCCCTCTTTTCCTCTCCCCCCTCTTTTCCTCTCCCCCTCTTTTCCTCTCCCCCCTCTTTTCCTCTCCCCCCTCTTTTCCTCTCCCCCTCTTTTCCTCTCCCCCCTCTTTTCCTCTCCCCCCTCTTTTCCTCTCCCCCTCTTTTCCTCTCCCCCTCTTTTCCTCTCCCCCCTCTTTTCCTCTCCCCCCTCTTTTCCTCTCCCCCCTCTTTTCCTCTCCCCCTCTTTTCCTCTCCCCCTCTTTTCCTCTCCCCCTCTTTTCCTCTCCCCCTCTTTTCCTCTCCCCCTCTTTTCCTCTCTCTACATCACCCACCTCTCCCCTCCCCTCATTTCCCTCTATTCTTTCGTCTCTCTCTCTCTCTCTCTCTCCCCTACTTCTCTTCTTTTTCCCCTTACTCCCTATCTCTCTCTCTGTGAAAGAGAAACTCGTGTTGTCAGCGCCGAAATTGGTTTCCGTCTCATTTATTTATTATGGGTGGAAGGGGATATAGACGCGATTCGAACGAAAGTCATCGCACGAAAAGGAACACGGAGAAAATAAAAATAAAGACCTTTATGCTTCCGAAAAATTCACTTCGACTCTCTTGAGTTGTTTTTTTCCTTCTCTTTCACCGTTCGGAGAGGTTTCTTTTTTTTCGGCAAAGTCGTTCCTAAAGTTGGTGAGGCCCTTTCGATTTTTTTTTCTTCTCGTTCCTATGAAAGGTTGGTCAGGAATTGGGGAGGGATAAAAAAATTCCTAGTAAAGCGTCGTCGATTTTTGACGGCGAAGATTACGAAGGACCTAATAATCGAAGCGTGATACTTATCTCGCGAATATCTCTCGACGCCTTTTGTCTATGCGGTGGCGTGTTTCAATTTTTTTTGACGGAGCGGGAAATATTAAGGAAATTGCTGTTTTTTTAATCCCTTCTTATCGTTTTCGCTTTCGATATTTTCTTATCCCGTAAGCCGCATTGTTCGATGGGAACACCCGATTTTGGGAGTTGACTCCTCTATTCTCCTAAAAGAAAATTAAAGTTGGATTTAGGGATAGCAAATTTACCGACTTTTGATTTACCGGTAATTCGGTAAAAAAATTTCACAAATGCCGGTTTACCGGTAATTTATACAGTTTCAAAAAAATGCTAAATTGAAAGAAAAATGAGAGGTAAATAGTAATGGAAGACAAATTTTATTCAAATTAACTATAAAACTAATATAAATAAAAATATTTTATTCAAAACATTTATTCCAAATATAATTTTAAGTTTAATATTAATATAAACAAAAACACTGAACAAAATTGTATTCCAAACATAATTACAAGTTTAATATTAATATAAACAAAAAACACTTTGAAAAAAATTGTATTCCAAACATAAGTATAAGTTTAATATTAATATAAACAAAACACTTTGAAAGTCTTTCTTATTAGATGTATTTTGGTTAAAATAGGTTCGCAGAAAACATAATTTATCGAGACTATGGTCACCTAACTGCAATCTTATTTTAGTACATATAAACCCAGCCGTTGAAAAACTCGTTCAGATTCAACACTTGTTGGTCGACTGGTCATTAGGAAATCGAAATTCATTCTTAAGTATTTTCCTCTTATTTTTTCTTCTTGAAAATACATTAGTTCCTTTCTTACGACTTGTGTTAGGTCTTTTGTGTTTTTTTTTGTTTTTGAGATGAATCCTCAGACTGGGAGTTGGAATGGTTGACTACTGTTGATTCAGTTTCAGAAATGCGTTCAAGTAACTCTACAATTACCTTTGTTATTGTGGCCTTGCTGGTTTTATTGAAAATTCCGTAATATTCATCAGTTGATTTCTTGGGATCATAAAGAAACTGTAGAACATAAGAATAAGTTGTTCGTCTTTCCTTTATGAGAGCTATCAATGCTTCTTTAAGGTCATTGCTTAAAAATGTGTTTTGATTTCTTAGTTCATCAAGCATAAATTTTAATGTTACATTTTTGGATCATAATGCTTCTACTGCAACTTTTATTGGCTGCAATGCTAATATTGTATTAGAGAGCAATTCAAGTTCATTTTCTGTAAAGATCAACAGATATTAGTGCTAAGATATTAACGTTTATAACGCATTATTTGCATTACATATATTCAAGGAATAATATTTAAAAAACAGAAAAATAACTACTGACATTACATCACCATAAAGAAATATTTTACTAAGGTTTAAAAAGTTCATGTAGGAATGAATCACTTCGTAGGAGCCGCCACTGTACATGATCAAATACTGCGGGAAAATTACTTTCGATTTACGCCATTTTCGATTTATGCCATAAACCTCAGAACGTATCTATGGCGTAAATCGAGTGTCGCCTGTACTTTCTTGACTACTGATTATTGCGTCAGCCTTCAGCGCATGCGCAATTGTCTGCCGAGAGAATCAGAACTTGAGAAACATTGAAACATTCAAACACGGGAATATTATTATTTTTTAACATGCATTAAAAACATTTTTTATTTACCGAATTACCGGTAAATTTTTACCGGATTTTTGGGCTATTTACCGGTAAATCGGTAAACCGGTTTACCGGTATTGCAATCCCTAGTTGGATTTCTTCCATTTTCTCTCTCGCACCTCGCTTTCGTCCATATCGGTTCGTTTCCTGTGGATGATTTCGCTTTTTTTGTTGTTAACTTGTTGGGAGGGAAGTAATTATTGTAAACTGTCGTAGAAATTAGCCTGAAAGCTTTCCTTTTCACTGCAGAATATTCCTTCAAAGATTACAGCTATATCTAATTATACATGTTACAATGAGGCGCATCAAAAACTATTACTTGTAGGTTTGACTCTCTTTTTATGATCCCAGTTCGTATTAGATTGAAACTTTTAGAGAAATGTCTATCAGTAGGCTTAGCTGAAGAAGTAATAAGAATAATTGAAGTTGCCAAGTATGTCTGAAGTCTAGATGAAATAACTGAGATATGCTGCAGGGCGGGACGTTATTATGGTTATATTTTCTTTTGAGGACGATCAGAGATCACGAAGAGAATGTTCAGTCGTGCAAGTGAGATTTTTGTAGGTAATATAATGCACTTCACTGCACCCCCTGTCATATAACTGTCTGATACAGGGTATTATGCAGATGCAGGAAATACAAGCCTCGATATCGCTCTGTTCTACAATCGATATGCCATGTTTTGTTGTATGGTAGTGCCTCTAAATACATGTGGGTGTGTCAGCTATTCCTACAACGTTCTCAGCTGAACTTGCCCTACCTATACTAACATATACATTTTGTATTTAGTGCTATATTATTTGGAAACCGAAAAATGTGTAGAGTTGTATACACAAGGCTTACATTCCAACACAGTTATAAGTTTATACTCAACTGTTAATGTTTTCGGCTTGTAAACCATCCTCGTTCGTGCTAAATCGTGTAATTCCTCGCGTTCGTTTGTTAGTTGGACCAAATAGGCTTTCGCTAGATAAAGAGGCGCGTCGACGCGGAACGATCGATTCGGGTTAAAAACTGCTTTGTTTGCTCCAGGTTCTTATTCGGTTACGCAAGTTCTCTTTCCTCCTTCACGAGTCCACGCCTCCTTATTATCTCCGCTTTGCCGACGAAATTAATCATTTTTGCGGGATACTTTGTGCCGCATTTTATCTGGAAATTGCGCTTATTTTTGGTCTGGGGCTCTTTGCGCGTCCGGGACTTTTTCACCGAGTTGATGCACTTGAGCATTACCTCTCTCTCTCTCTGAGAAGGCGCTGTAATCGCCCTTCTCGCCGTCTTTTCCTTTTAACCTCTGCCAAGCTTGGAAAGATGACTCAACGCTTGGACAAATGATTAATAATCTACTCTCCGCGGACACGCGTGCCTTTTATATCCCGCTACGGCGTAAATTTCATGTAAAAACGTCGCATAGTCCGACTTTTGGTTTTTTTTCCCTCTCTCTCTCTCCATCCCCTCCGACCGCTCCGGCTCTCCTCCCTCCTCCCCCTCTCCCACCTGTCTAACATCAGTATAGCCGCTCCCTCCACCACCTCGATTATTCTCTCTTTCTCGTGACCTGTTCCACCCACGTGGCTACCAGTCAGGCAGGCATAATGTCGGTACTGGGAGTTTAGAGAGGGAGGAGGGGAAGTGAGAGAGAATAAAAAAGGAGGAGGGGGAAGAAGTGTAGAGGAGAGACGGTGGAATGAGGAAGGTCCCAGAGGTTCCCAGGAGTAAAAAGGGTGCAGGTCTTTCCACGCGTTTAGCTCTCTCTGGCTCGGGAAAAGGAGCGAGTCGAGGCGCGTGTAGACGTGGCAACGTCGTTTCAGGTAAAATTAGCTTCCCCCTTTTTCTTCTCGTTCTCTCACCAACCTTCCTCCTCCCCTATCCGCTCCCTCCCATTACGAGCCCTCTCCTTCAGCCTCCTCCTCCGCCTCACCTCTCCTTTGAGGAGGCAGGCGAGCTGGTCGGACTCCACCCGAGGCAGCCTGCACGTCGCCTGTGTGCGGTAGAGGTATTTCAGGTCCTTGACGGTGTGTGTGTGTGTGTGACTTCTTCACGCCATAGGCGCCGGAAAAACTCCTTTTACAACTCCTCCCAAACCCGTCACCTCCCCCCCCCACTGTGTTGCACTCCAAGATCCCCTTTCCCCAAATTTACCCCCTTTCAACCTTCTAACTCCACCTCTCGACTCTGGAGCACATTACACAACCATCACAGTCCCATTCCACTATCCCGGCCCCATTCCACCACCCCGGCGTGTCACCCACCTGTCTACCACGTCGTTACGCCTTTGTCTCCTACGCTTTCTCTCCCAGTTTTGCTCTTTTGCCGCTGCCTTTTTGCCTCATATCCTTGCCCTTGGGATCTCTTTCTCTCGCACGAGATCGCGAACGGAAATGCTCGCACTTATTTACTTCCTCATACTCCGGATTCCTTCTCGCGGCGAATTATTATTTAAAGCCTCTTTCTATTCGTTTGGGGTTTGCATAACCCCGAGAGCATAGGAGGCAGAAAACGTGATGTTGCGGGAGGCTTATAAGAGCGCGGAGATAATGAACGATGATAACTTGTCTCGGTCGACCGTCGCGCCGTTATGGCGGGTTGTGGAAACGCAGAATAAATGTGCCTCTTTTATTATTCCTTTCTCCACACCCGGCGGGTTTTTTATTTGTTGAGATACGCGTGTCTTTTCGCGTCTCGTGTTTATTTTGGTTTTTGCGTCATGATTTTTCAGGTTGTTTAGCAATGGCTAGTTTGGTGTGGCGGGTTCTTAATTATTGTTTTAATTCCCAATGTTTTACGTCCTGTAACCGCGGAATAGTTTATTAGCTGTGAGAATTTCGTAATTTTGGTTTTATCAGGGCTGGTAGTAATCCGAGAGAATTAAATAACCAGAAGAATACCACTGTAATTAATTGTCTTTATGCCGTTGTTAATGGCGAGTGCGAAATTGAGGTCATTTATTCGTATAACACGAGCGTTAATTAGTCTTCTTTTATATATGTTTTAATAGAATTCTACGTGATCAGCCCATTTATTTCTTCTGGAACATTTAATCATTAGAGAGTTCGATCAATTTTCTGTTTCTTATCACTTCTTTTGTTGAATTTTTATTTAGGTTAACAGTCTATTGGATTCAAGCCATTGGTTGAGCTGTTTTTATTCTTTTTAACCATCTGAAATATTCGTGCGATTATTGTTTTTGTAACAATTGGTTCCAGAGTTTTGTTTAATGAGGCGTTATTGGGTTCTCTTCTCCGCAGTACAGATCATTAACTTGGGTCCATCATGTGACACTGCGCCATCTATGTCTGGGAGGACGTCATTTCCCTCAATTATTTTCTTACCATAATACCTCTCTCTGGCTAAATAGCTAATTCCAATCTCTCCCCCTCTGCAGATGTTTATTGATTCCTCGAGGGAATCTAACAAGTTTTTTCTCTGTTTTCGCAATTTCAGCGGAAGATTCCTGTGCTCAAAGGGTTTTCCGTTGTTATTGGTGGTCCCACGGTTTATTTTTGGCGCTGCTTTCTGAGAAGGGAAGCTCAACTTTTAGGCACCTCAACACTCGGCGAAAATAGACGATTCTAAAGGGAGTGGGAGAAAGAGAGAGGAAGGAGAAAAAGAGAAAGGAGAAGGAGAGAGAAAGGAAGGTGGTTTTTCACGTCGTCGCACCCATCTCTTTCTAGAAGCATTCGCAAAACCTCCACGTTTTAACCTTGAAAATTTTCTCGAGGTCGTTCAGTTAGAGGTTTTTATCAGCAGTTTGTTTTTATTTCGAGCCCTGAATTTCCACTTTGTTTCTAATCTCTTCACTGAATTATATCAATAAATAATTGGCACACATTTTTTTGGAAATTTGAACATTTTCGAAGCTCTTAGATACGGTGTTAACGATATGTAATTATTCAGTTTGAGCGATGTCGCATGTATGCTTCTCATAAATACGTGATATTCAAGAAACTATAGTTGGGCTCGTGTTATGACTGAAATCGAGTCGATAACCTATATTTTCCTAATGACCATAAAAAGGTTGAGAAAACCGGATGCGCGGTTTGGCTACAAAGGTGCCGTCGTCAATGGTGATTCACCATTCCAAAAAAAACGTGGTACTTTAACGATCCAAATGCCCCCTAATTTGTTGTTTACAGATTACTTCCGAAAACAATAAGAGCGATAAAATCCTCGTTCCGAGGATTAAATACGATCCCTTAGTTCCTGTTACATGTTTCAGAATACGTAATCTAAAGAGCGCTATTAACATCGTCAAAGCTTCCGCGCGCTGAAACACAACACGTTTTGCAAGTTTGAAATCTAATTGTGTCGTGTAAGGTTTTTTTTCTCCCTTGGACCGCTTTTTCCACCTGCTCGATTTATCCCAGTACTGTTTTTTTAGTTTCTCGGAAACGTTCTCCCCGTGAAAATAAAAATATAAAAATTTCGGTACATTAATGCGGTGTTTGCTTTTATGATTCATCGTTGTCTTCCATCCTCGCGTTTGCTCGGCGGTGCTCTTTGTGTGCAACGCTTTCTGTCATCTCTCTCTCTCTCTCTCTCTCTCCCTCCCCATTTTTCTCTCTCCCTCTCTCCTATCTCCTTCTCTCCCTCGCTTCCCCTTTCCACCGCTTTATGCAGAGTGGATAAGCCCATACTATTCGCGGTAATGAATGCAATTTCTCTTCATGCCAGAGACCTCTTTGAGTGGGGAATGTTCTCCCTTTAGCCGGAGATGCATGAAACGGAGCGTGCTTCTGGAATCGAGAAGGTCTGTTTATCCCATCAAGAGATTCATGCTTCCGAAGAACGAATTAGGTTAAATACCAGGCGAGACAGATGCGTTGTAAGCAGCAGTCCCGGGGGAGGGGGGGAGGTAAAAGGGGTGGGTGAAAGGGGTTGGGTGGGTTGGGTTGGGGGGGGGGGGGAGGAGAAGTAGAGATGTTGGGTGAATGTGTTTTGCGCCATGATTGTGAATCAAGCTGAGATGTTCGGTTCGTTTTTTTTTTTTGAAAGCGGAATGCGTCGTTTTTGTATTTTCGTTCGTCTTCTCGTCTTCTTTTCCTCCCATTACTGTCTCGTTATTGCAGAACTCCGGGTTTTTTCCGCGGCTTTCATACCAATCTCGCTCGAGGCCGTACTTATAGCTCCAGCTCGTTTTCCGTGTATTTGCTTGTTAGTTGTCTCGGTATTCGCAGTTTCCGCTCATTTTTTTTTTCAACTAAAAATCTCGAGTATTGTCATTTTCTATACGCGTCAAGCTTTAGTCGGCTAATGTTATAGAGAGTTATGATGTACTGGCGAAGAAGAAATGAATTGTAACGTATTAGGTATTTTTTCGAGATAGTAATTATTTATGTTGACTGACGTTTAATTTTTATTTCGTAGTTTTTGGAAGATTTTTTTATCTTGTCAAGCTGAAAATAATACATATTAACGCTTGTAAAATTTAATAGGAGAGTTGCTTCTAAAGCATTAGAGATTTTATATTATTTACCGTTTTGATTCTGCTTTTCGTATCTCACCGAAAAACGTGATTCATGCAATTCATAGGAAAAAAATAATTGAATCTTTAAATGTTTTTACAGATACGTCCCCAAGCCGAAAGAACCGAGAATCATGTTTCTCGAAAAAAAATTTAATTTACTACTCTTTGGTCTGTATTTAACTATTTTTTGTTGGTAGCGGTCCATCCACGCGTTTCTAAAGTTGTATCTTTTCCTCCGTTGATCCGGTTACAATGAAACTCGGATTTATTTATCTACAATGGATGGAAGGTTATGCTTCCCCATAACTGTTCCCCTCACGGAAAGGCTGGTCATGCCTCTCTTCCTTTGAAGGCAATTCCGATTTCGAACGTAGAAAGAGAGATAGATAGATAGATAGAGAGGGTGGAGGCGGTTTGAAACATCCCCGCCGTGACCCAATGGTCATGGAAAAGGTCGAATAGGAGTGAGGATCACGCATTTCGTTACAAGGATGGGGAATGGGACCAAGGGTTCGGATCGGGAATAAGGGGGGGGGGGGAGGGGAGGGAGGGCGTGTAGGTGGAGGATGTCGAGGGTGGTTACGAAATGAATAGGGTTCCTTTCTCGTCGGGCTCTGGGTTTTAGTAAAGGGGGGGAGGTGTGCCTCGAAGTCTGCGTGCTTCGGTTTATAGGCCGACGCTGGGCGGGTAGGTTTTCGGCGTGAGGAGAGAGGGGGTAATGTATAAAAGGGTGGAATGAAGGGGTTGTGGGTGAGAGTAGGAAGGGTCGGAAAGAAAGACCACCACTCCCCTCCCCCCCCCGTCCCCCTCAACTTCTCCTCCGCACCTTCTTTTTCATATATTTCCTTTTTTATTTTTATTCTCCCACTCCTGCGCCCCTATCTCTCCCTCTCTCTCTCTCCCTCAGGGTCCGAGAGAGGTTTGGTGTAAGGGAGGTGTGCTGTGAGAAGAAGAGGGTTTTACGGAATAAGCCTCCCTTGCTAAAGGTGGGCCTCTCTCTCTCTCTTCCTCCGGCCTCAGCGTTATCTTGGCCCTCCTCCTTTCTCCCCTACTCTAGTGGGTTTGGCCATACAGATAGCAAGCGAACACTTGTCGTGTAGGGCACGCGGTCGTATCTCAAAAGGCCTTTTCTCCCCGCCTCTTTTCTCTCTCCTTTACCCGCCAATTCCCTCTTTTCTTTCTCTCTCTCTCTCTCCTTCCATCTCGTCTCTTTTCGTAGCTTCCTTCTCATCTCTATATATTCTATTCTTTTGGTATCTCACATAGCTTTCGCGGTATTTTATTCTCTGGTTTCACGAGTTGAGTTGTTTTTGTTCTCTCCCTTCCTCTCTTCTCTATCTTTCGAGTCTCCTTTCTTTCTTACATATCCTCCCATTATCCTTATTTTTCCTAACTGCCGGAAAAGCAATGTTTCGAAGGATTATTTTTGATCGTAGCAACGAAGTCGCTCACCATGTATTATAATTGGTTAGTGTTCTCAGAATGTTATTGTAATAATATACGGAGTTGTAAAAGTAAAAGTTTGAATGTTTATCGTTATCAGCCTAATGATGTTGTCAGTTTTATTGGACTCAGTTTGCCCATATTTTATTTTATATCTATTTTTATAAATCCATCCTATCTTTCCAGTTATCCGTCCTCTTTCAGTAACGTATTTGGTGTCACACCATCGAATGTTTTTTAAAAATATTTGCAGCGCTCGCTACTCTCATCCGTTTCATTCCTCTTTTGAAGCCCCGTCTTTCTATTCGTTCTCTTTGCTTCGCCTGTCGCTTTCCGGGTTTAGGACAGTTCGACACGACCGGTTCGGCGACGGACTATTGGACGATGGGACTATTCGGCATCGGACAGTTTGGCGCCAGCCGTGTTCCGCGCGGCACAATTTCAATATAGTATTTTGGAGGGAATGGCGTCATGATAATATTAATATTGCAACTCTTAAGTTACCGAATCTATTGCGTAGAAATAAAAATGACTATATTTAAACGAAGATAGATTTAAATTCTTTAAAAATATAATCATTTTTATTTAAACAGTATTGGTTCGATGAAATCAAGTCGGCTAAATTAACTTACCAGTAACATTTGTATTAAATTAACATTAATATAATTAATTAATTGCGCAAATCATTATACATATCATCCAGTGATTTTTCGTCGTATAATTTTTATCGTCTACTTTTTCTCACGAAAGTTAATTTGAGGGGCGGTGCTTGCCCTCTGGTCTCACCGCGTTTATTTTACCCTCCTCTTCCAAATATTCTTTTTCTCTCGTGTTTTATCATGCAGGGGAAAAATGGAACGGGTGTGTATATCACGTAGCAGTGCCCAACTCTTGCGAGTCATATCCCCCTCGCTTTTTTCCCCTTCACATTCCTTCTCATTCTCATTTTTTCGCCTCGCCATACCTTTCCGCCTCTATCTCCACTCACTCACTCACTCAATCTCCGGCGTTTTCTGCGGGTGGGCGTGTATTTTTTTTTTCTGGTGCGTCGGGGTGGCACCTGTCTTTTTTTTGGGTCCCGACTCCCTCATTCCACCTCTCTTATCTTCGTGACCTTAGGTATTTTCCCTTCTACGTTTCACTCTCTCTCTTTTAAGACCCTCATTCTCTCTCTCTCTCTCGGATTCCTTCGCAAGTGCAGTCTCACGTCTCGCTCATTTCTCCTTCCCTTCCTCTCCGTCTTCTTAATCCTGTCGGCCACGTAGAGAGATGGCGGGGATGGGGATGTGTTTCTTTAAAAAGAGTTTGTGGGCGTCTCGGAGGCGACATTCGGAGGAGGTGGCGATTCTGCGGGTCCGACTCGTCTCTCTTTATCTCGCTCACCCGCTCAATGCGGCGATGATGAAAGGTTTCATTGTTGTGATAATTTCGTTTTTTTCACCTTCCTCTTCCTGCGTGCTGCGATTACGAAGTGTCCTTTCTCTCTCTCTCGCTTTCTATCCTTTTCGTCATCCCCGGGTCTGTGTTTTTTTTAAAAAAAAAAAGGGATTTATTGAGCGATGACTGCCCGTTGAGGTCATCCGCGGCGTTGGATCACGGTGGCGTCATGAAGGGATCGAACTTGGGTGCGTGTCGAAGCCGGTTCTTGATTGGGTGTGGGTTGAGGCGCGTTATAATACCGCGCGGGGGATGCTTATGCTCAGTAATATGCCGTGTTACTGTTCGCGTGTGGATTGTTTATTCGATTGGATGTTGGTCGAGTTGCGTAACTAATGCGTGTGGGACGTGTTCTCAAGGATAAGGTAGGTTGTGGTGCATTGCACCCGCTGCCATCCACCAGTTTCGTGAATTTGCAGGATGGCAGGGAGATGTTGATCTGCTATGATATTGTTTTCGCATTTGCGTTTTTTTTTAGAAACTGAGCGCAAGCTAGATATTTCGACTTTGAAGTTTTTAAAAATAGTAATACCAGCAGCAATAAATAAAAAATCGCAGCTTTTCGGGATTTATCTGTAATTTAGCTTGTCGAAGAATGTATTTTTCAAATGTGTGACTTAATCTCTCTCTTCCACGAGAAGCAAATGGATCGTTGATGTCAGTAGAAGAGAAATAACGATAAGTTAATGTTAGCCAGAAGTCTTAGAGGTCTCGTCAGTTCGAGACCAGGGAAGTCAAGAGTTTTAGTGGGATAAAAGTACTCGTTTAGTTCTCTCTCTCTTTGAATCCAAAGTTTCTGAAGTCGTAAAATACCTCTCCGAAACAAAAGAACTTATCCTCCCGTGGTGCATTCAGCCTTTTTCTTCCTCTTTCCCGGGTTCTTTCCGCCCTCACGTGCCTCATTTCGTTTTTCTGTATCCCTTTCCTCTTCCTCTCCCCCCCCCCCTTTCGCCATCTTCTTTTGCCGAAATATCCATCCACCACCTTCCTTCCTTTGATGGCCCTTCTCATATACCCCCCTCCTTCCTTAATCTCCCTCGGTTCCTCCCTTTCTTCCTTTCCTCTCCATCTCCCTCCCTCTCTCTCAATTTTCCTTCTTGCTTCACGACCCATCATCCGTCACTTCTCATTTTATCTCCAATCTTCCAACCTCCCTCATTCTCTCTTTATCCTCTTGCGTTTCCCTTCGACTTTTATCCTACTTCCTCCGCTTCCCTCCTCTTCGTCCTTTTGTCCTTCCTCTCTTCCCCTCCCCCTCTCCTTTCCATTCCAGTCCTCCTCTCCCTCAATCTCGAAGCTCTCAACCCTCTTTCTACTCCGCCATGCGTTGTTTAACAACTTCGAGTTTTTCGCTCCGAGGAGAGTAAAAGGGAGAGGCGGGAAGAAGTAGTTGGTGGGCTCACGTGGAAAGGAACCGTCGAGAGTGGAAACGTAAGGAGTTGTGTGAGGGGAGGGAGGGGAGAGGGAAGGAAAATGGGTGGGGGAGTGAGAGGGTTGTAAAGGAGGCGGTGTAGGGTTTGAAGGAGGAGGAATGGGAAGGGACGGAGATAACTCAAGGGTAGGTAGAGGAGAGAAGATGCGGACGTATCCCCGCGTGTTTTCCTCATTCCTCTTCTCCGGTATTATTTCTTGCAGACTCCTTCACGCTCTCTTTACTCCATACTCGCCTCATTCTCCCTCTCTTCTCGCTGCATAGTTTGTTCCTATCTCTTTCCTTCTCTGCCTTATACCCTCATAACTCCCTCTGCTTCACATCCTCTCCCTCCGTTCTCTGTCTCTACATTTCTCCATATCACTCACTCCCACCCCTTCTCCCTCTCCCCCCTTTATCCCTCTCCCCCCCCCCTTTATCCATTTCCTCCCCCTTTATCCCTCTCCCCCCTTTATCCCTCCCCCCCCCTTTATCCCTCTCCCCCTCCCCCTTTATCCCTTTCCTCCCTCCGTCTTCCCCTCTCCTTTTCTCTATCCCTCCCTCTAACTCCCCCTCTTTATCTATCTTCCTCCATCTCCCTCCTTCCATCCCTCTTTCTCCCTCACCTCTTGTCTCTCCCTCTCTCTAGTCTCTCCCTCTCTGGTTCGTACCTTTCCTCCCTCAATCCCCGTTCTTCCTTCTCTACATTTCCACTGCCTGTCTCTCCCTCTTACTGTTCCTCGCCTCTCCCCCAAGTCTTTATCTGTCTCACGGCTCTAATTTGCATTCCTTAATGCAATTGCTTTCTCGCGCAAGGCATCACATTACGATTTCTTTGCCGCTCGCGCTCCCTCTTTCTTTTTCTCTCCCTTGCCAAGTGAGTTTGTAAAGGTTTCAAGATGATTATTGTTAGCTCGTCACTTTTTTTCCTTTCTTTCAATTTTCCTGTTGCTAGTCGATCGAAGGGTTGAAAGTGTGTCGTTCCGGATAGGAAATGCAATACTGATCCCAAAAATCAATACAGGTATTTCGGTATTAAAAAATAAAGAAAATCCTGAATAATTCAGGCAAAAGAAAACACGAGATTAATTCAAAATATACTTCATAGTAATTATTATTTATTGTGTATATAATGCAGGGTGAAACACAAACTAAGTAATCTCAATGAATCTAAAGTAAAAACTATAACAAAATAAAATAGAAAAATACCATTCAATCAAACATAAACATTAAGTCTAAAGTTCGATTTTAAATAAAAGTTAAAATTACAATTCACTTATTATCAGTGAACAGAGAAATGTGACTAGAGCACAAATACAAAGTGATACTTCTTCGTCAACGATCAAAAAAAGAATGACGACACTTCACAGCCACTAAAAATGGTGTATCTAACGATAAAGATTTAACTTAAATGATACTGTTATATAAAACACATCCGAGAGATTGGCGAATTGGTGTAAAAACCGCGAATAAACTCATAAAATACAGTGTATGACAATGTAAGTAAATTCAATGAGAAAAAGTCATCAAGTCTTATAAAATCTTTTATTTGAGTTCGTCCGATATATACTATATATATACACACACACAGAGCCAGATAGAGGAGGGGGGGGGGGGGGCGCAGGGCCATTTGGCCCGGAGGGGCCCCCAAAATTTATTCTAAAGGTTTTTTATTCATATATTTGCATGGATTTCGGAATGGGGTGGGGTCCCACATTTGTGACTGGCCCTGGCCTCATCTCATCTCTCTCAGGCCCTGTATGTATATATGTGTGTGTATGTATATATATATATATATATATATTGTGGTAGACCATTATTTGTTCCCTCATATATCTTGAACCAATGATCGGATCGTAAAGAATGTTACATTGGAAAGCTTATGGCTTGCAGACAGTTTTCACCCCATTAACAATTTTTCGTTCGGCGTTTATTTATTTATTATTTCTACGGAGATGTTTCCATTTTTCAAGATGTGGATTCCTTTGTGTAAATATTTTTGTACGAATATGTATCGCATTCTTACTAAAACCGTGCGATTTTTAACGTCAAATGAAATCCGATGCGAGATAAACGAGGGATATGGGAAAATTTTGCGAGCATTCGGGAGGAGAAAATGATTTCCCTCCTCCCTTGCTGTACGAACACGAGACATTCTCGCACGTTCCATCGAATCATCGCGATGATAACGAATGCGCAAACCGAAACCGTTCGCAATTAAACGCGAGAGTGGAGCGGCCCCCTCCTGGAGGTGTAGTTCTTCCTTAATATCGATCCGGGCGCGGTTTTAACCGACGGCTCCATATACGAATCGACTTGTCCGAAGACGTACGCGAGTCCATTGGAGGGAGTCTCCTTTTCGTCATCTGTCTCTCGCATTTTAATCTGCAAGGTCGCCCATTCATTCCACCTCCTCTTTCCGATTCCTTCTCCCCCTCTTACTCCTCTATATCCGCCCCCCCACGTATACTCTTCGCCTTCGATGCGTCTTCAAAGGCGTCGGGTGAATGCCAAGTTCCCGGTACGATGCAAAACGAGAGAGAGAGATGGGAAGGGGGTGGAGTGGATCTTCCTTCTTCCCATCGGAGTTGGGTCATGTTCAAAGGAGATATTTGTCGAAGCGGAATGAAAATGCGTAGTAGGCGTACGTATAAATAGAGCTCAACCGTTTTGGCTTTGCCTCCGTACTCTTCTCGTCCTTTCACTAGCGGCAAAGAACGAGAGGGTTAGAGAAAGGGACGAGAAGAGTACGGAGGACTTTCACTAGCGGCAAAGGACGAGAGGGGAGAGAACGGGAGGAAGGGGATAAGTCCTCCTCCCCCTCATAGACAATTAATTCTCTTCTTCTAAGTGTCGAACGCGTGTCGTTACACCGTCTCGAGATAGAGGGGAAGAGCGAGCATGTTTATGCTGGTGGAGGGATTTAGAAACGAATTTAGCTTGGTTGTTCTGAATGAGATGTGCATAATCGATCGACGAATTGCCTTTCACGGTTACTTTTAATCCAGCAGGAATTTCAAATAAATTAAACACAGAAAGTCGCGTTAATGACGATTATTTAACAAAACATTTCGCCAAAGTATATTAAAGTTGAAATTACTGACTGATTAGTTCACTATAAAATATTCATTATTAAGTAAATTGTAGGTAAGAATAGCGTTCAAATGACAGTATAGCCAGACCCCCTGATAGGGATCGCATTAGAAGAACCAACACTGTGAGGATCTATTAGGATAGTTGTCGCGCTTTACCTCCTTCCATCCGCAAATCTCACGAATTGTAGCTTAATGTATGGAGGTGGATTTTGATTAATAAAAATCGCGGAACGTGATAAACAGCGATTTGGATCACGAGTTTAATTCCTATCCTCCTAGCAACGCGTACACTCAGCGAGAGAATGAAGAAGTTTTTTTTTACCGTAAAACAGATGTTTATGGGTATCAATAGATTATTTCGAGGTCTTCGGACCCGGCGAAGTGCGATATTCGCAGAAGTTCACGAGTGGGAGGCATGTCAAAAAAGGAAAACGGGAAAGTCAGACACTTAATATTAATGCGTTCACATTAAAGTCGAATTCGGATGCTCATTTGTCCGCCCTCGGTAATAGCCAACCGCTCCCTCTCTCTCTGTCTGCGAACTTAGGAATACAAATATTGAAACAGTCGTGCGTCTCTGAGGAACGTCAACAATTCCCGGCAATAAACGGAATTCGCGTAGGGAGCGGTTTACGCGGAGGCCTCCATGCGGTCTTGCATCCTTGCTCCCGAAAAGCAGTACGAAGCTTTCTTTTAATTTTCCTCTAATTCCTACTACCTCGCGTAAAATTAAGGTTTTGTTGTATCCCTTTACCGGCATTTTTACCAGGACCGTCGTCAGAAGCTCTTTAAAGAGGAGATTTTCCGAGCTTTTTTTGCTACCTTATCTGCTTGCTATGCGGGAGGAAAGTGAGGCCGTATGGGTTTAGGATGGGCATGCATTGATCGTACCCTGGTTGGTGGTAGCTTCAGTCGCGAGGGCGCGGTGAGAGGAGGGGAGAAGGGGGGGGGGGGGTCGGAGGGAGAGGATAAGCCGTCCAGCTTACTCTACACACTCCCACCCCATTCATCTGCCACTCCCCCATTTTACTGTTTCCTATACCTCCCACCTTACCTATCCCATTTTCTCTTTTCCCATTCCATCCGTATGTCCTACAACAGATCCCTCCCTCTCTCTCTCTCCTTTCCTCCCCCCCTTCCTCTCTCTCCCTCAACGGTTAAATCCATCTCTTCCGGGAGGAGGAGCGTTTGGTGGTGGGTGTGTTTCGACATTTTTGGTAATGACCTTTATTGTGGCAAGGCGTCGGTTCGGGAGGGATGGATAATAAACGCCAATATCGTACGCGCGCGCTCTATGAGAGAGCTGACATAATGGGAAGGACGGAAATGGATTTTGAGGCGAGAGCGAAAGTTTTGTGTGGCGCGAGGAGGGGGAGGGCCGAGGAGAAAGAATGACGATATTTTTTTATCATCAATCCCGGGTGTCTGTGCGAGGGAGTTTTTCTCCTTTTTTTTTTACACTCTCTACTACGTTCGATAGAAATGACCCGCATCCGGGCGATGCCGGCGCGGAAGGAATGGCTGGTTTGTGAATACCTGCCGTGTTAAAATCTGGTGGCGCTGCGGGCGTCCTGCGTCTTTTTTTACCTTTAGATTTCTTTTATTTTGTCCTCGAGGGCGTTTAGATGAATTTTTGCGTCCTTGTGCTGCGTGTTTTATGCGTAGGGTGGGGGATATAATCGAGGAGTTTTATTGCGGCTTTCTTTTAATAAAGCGTGGGTTTTTTTGTTTTGGGCGTTTTCTGTTATTTTCTTGCGTGCCAAGGTAAATGGTGTTAAAGGTGGTTTCAGTTTCTGAGTTTTGAAACAGGTAGATCGTTAAAAGAATTCATCAAGCGGATTTTGGACAAGTGAGATTCTGTCCTATCTCGACGAATCAAGATTGTAGGGATTGCATAAGATTAAGGATATTTCATGTAAGGTTTGCGTGGGATTAAGCATGCATTCGATTGACGAATTTGTGGTAGTACTGTATTTATTATTGGTTTATCAACAAAAAGTTGGCTTTTAATTGGTGTTACTCATATATAACATGGGAAATAATTCTTAGCGCTTTGTTTGTTCACACTGTATTGATTGGCGCGGAGGCAAATGATTTTTTCATAATAGTAAAAATTAAAAAAATTCTTTCAATAAATAATGTAGAAAAGTGAAACATGTATTCTAATGATTTTCCCCTTTCTTTGCAGGTGAGTTTCGGTTTTGCTCGCAGAATTCCCAAAATCTCTGGTATTTATCAATGAGTTCCTAAAGTTGTAAGTATGAATTTTGCATTAAGAAAAACCTTTCTTATCCGGATCCAGTGCTTTTTATATGATTTGTTTTGGGATTGAAATCGGTAAAGTTACTTCCATAAGGTGTGTCAGATTTCAACACGTACGGAGTAACTCAAGCCCTCGAGAAAATAAAAGTAGGTATAACCGTAGACCTTTCGAATCGCGGTAAAATAGCATTTTCTCTTTAGTAAGTCACGCCCATGAGCGAAAAATGTGTCGAGTCGTCCTTAAAATCTTGTATGTTAGACTTATGGCAGCAGATTGACGGTATATTCCATTAATCCAAGTCACGGAAGATTTTTCTTTAGCCTGTGTTGTACTGTAGCGATCAAAATATCCCACGCGTGACTACGGCTCCCTCGAAAGAGTCGTTAAAAACACTATGTGGCCCCCGGGTACATTTCGCAAGTTACAAAACCGGGTTTCCCACCTCTTGACAGATACGCGCGCGCGTGTATGTGTGCGTGTGTGATTGATTGCACGCGTGGATCGCATTCTTTCCCGACTAGAGAGGGCCGGGCGTGGGGCCAACAACCCCTATATACCTCTACAATCAGAGGCTCTTCTTAAGGAAACCCCTTTTCTTCGCGTGGGAGTAGATCAAGGTTGGGACCGTATGGTGTGTGACCTCCGATGGAGGTGTGGCAGAAATGTCAGGGCGAAGTTTCGATTATCCGTCAGATTTCTCTCTCTCTCTCCTTTTTATATCTTCCATCCGCTTATTTTTACTGACAATTTTTCTTTCCTCAGTTTTTTTAAAGGGTGTTGCTCAAGCGAACTCGTTTTGCCAGCAAATTCTCTCATCGTCCATCTCCCTCACACCCCACCTCCTCTCTCTCTCTCTTGCGTGCAAATCTATAATTACCGCGTGACGTACGGGACCGTAGTGTTATCCCAACCTTATTCCCTCTTCGTCCCTCGCACGGGACAAGGCGATAATTCTTGTCGCGGTCTACTTTTCTCTCTCTCTCTCTCGCGGGATATCACTTTACGGTGTTTCCCTCTGCACCAAACTAGTTCAGAAAATTTGTCAACCGACCTCTATGCCTTGGTGGCGAGAAGCTGTTTAAAAGCGGTGCGTGTCCTTAACTCCCTTCCATATTCCCATATTGGACGCCTTAAATAAAGAGTAAAGTAATGTTTCTACCATCCAGTATCCGATTTACTACGTAGTTTTTTTTTTAGGAGGTCGCTAGTTTCAATTTTGGTCGGTAGATGGAGTTGAAGAAGGTGGTCTTCCCACCCATACCCATTTCTCAAGGGTTGAAAAGACTTGTTAAAAATGGTTCCCTTTCCGTCGTAAAAAATGGATTCATCAGTCTTCCTTAAAGCGACGCGTATGTCCAATTCCAAGTTTTTCCCCCTCCCCGCTCTTTCGAGTCTTTCTTCTTCGCGATCTGCGTTTCTCGGTCCGATTTGTTGATAATGGAGATGGTTGTCGAGTCGGCGGTGTCATCTTAGTGTTTGATGGTTGTGCGTGGGGTGGCTCTGCGGTCTTATTCATTCGGGGAGGCCTTTTTAAGGCGCACTTCAGGAGAAGAAAGGGAGAATGGAAGATCTCTTCTTTCCACCTCATCCCCTCTCTCTTTCACGATCCCCTTTTGAACTTAACCTCCTATTCTTTCTTCCCTATCCTTTCATTTTCGGGATAAAAAAAAAAACCGGGAGATTCGGTCCCTCGGATTGCGTGGAGATCATTAAGGTGTTCGTTCTTAGTATAATAGATGAGGAATAGTGGGATAAAAAGTTCTAGTGTTGAGAGTGGTGTCCTACCCGCCACCTGTCGCGAGATCCAAGAAGCTCGATACCGTGAGTTTTGATCCGTTTCACGTGGATGTGGATGTTTTGGTTGACTTCTGTAGCCATGAAATGAACCAAAATGTTTTATCCGATAGTTGGACTTTATTCCGAGCTTGAAATGCTTGCTGTTTTTGTCTAGTTTAAGAATTTATTTATTTTTTCTAATTCACGAATCATTTTGAGATTTACGTTTGCGTGTTTTATTCAATATACAACGCAGTCAATTCAAGTGTACGTGTGTATATTAGTTTCATCATTGTCTCTGTTTTCTCGAGTAGGACACAAAGTACATGCATCATGTTAGTAATATGTATAGAAAAAAAACAGTGGCGAAAATTGTAATAAATATTTCGTATATAATTATTTCTTTCTTTTTTCTTCGTTTTTTGAATTTCATAATTTTTTTATTTACGCTAAATTCCACGAAATCGATCGAATCTGTAATAATTCGTGTTTAACGCCAAGGTGTGGGGAGATGGATGGATTACCGTTGCGTAATAAGGCGTACCTCAAATTCCTAAAAGGCTCAATGTCGAGATTTTTGTCTGTCCGAGGGTCGTCCTCGGGCGACCTTCCTTTTTTTTTAACGGGGTCGAAAATGGTCATAAGAGAGGTCGCAGTTACGTTTACCGTAAGGTAACTCCGATAAATTATACGCTACTGAATATTTAACGGGGCGGCATCGGTAATATTTTCGTTCTCGCCGTAAATCTAGCTCGCCATGGTGGGAGAAAGTCTCTCCAACGGGTCATGCCCCATTGTCATATCCCACGGCGTGTGTGTGTGTGTGTGTGTGTGGAGAGAAGTTGGCGCCTTTTATTATGGGGGAAAGGAGATTCAGTGTCGGGCGAGTGCGAGACAGGATATTTACGTCCCTCGCGCATATGTATATATATATACACACACACACGCATATTTGTACGGGTCGTGGCGTTCGGAAGACCCCGTGCGAGTATGGGGGAGGTGGTTTTTAATGGGATTCGTAGGTCGGAAGAGGCTTCGGAGAAATTTTGAATAAAAAACATCGGATTAGTCTTTTAAAGGTTTTTTATAGAAGAAAGTTTCTTGGAGGCTAGAATAGGAGTTTAAATAGATCATAAGAGTGGTGAGAGGTTGTGGGAAAGATCGGTGGGGCAAGATTGTTAAAAAAACATTCTTTGTCAGCCCTAAGTAATCGTTCCGTGACTTAAGGGATTTAGTTGTTCTTTTTTTTTTATTATTCCGCCGTCTCATACCACGCACGTATATCCCTAACCCATCTCTTCGCGCGGATTGGCTTTAAAGGTGCCATCTCGTCCCTTTTTTTTCCTCCCTCCCTACCTTTTTTCTCGAAAGATAAGGTCAGAAGAGTTGGTGGAAGGAAGGTTTACCGGGGGTTGGTTGGCATAGGGGATATTTAGGGAGGACTCCTTTTTCCTGGTGGAGGAGGGGGGAGAGGTTAAAAGGTCTGGGTTGGGTGTGAGCAAGATTGGAATATTTTTTTCCCTCCAGTTCTATGCGGACAAGATGCCTTCTTCTTGGCTTACCTTTCTTCTGTGGCCACATTTCTTGACCCCCGCGTGTCCAGGCGGATTACCCTTACCGAAACCTATTCTCCTCTACCACCTCCTGCAAAGTCTTCCACACATACGTACACTCTTTTTACCTTTCATCATTATCATCTTCCAACCCCCCCCCCCCCCCTCCCCCTCTCCTAGACTTATTCCTCCTCATCCCGTAGGATGGGAATTATTTTTACCTCTTTCGTCCCCCTTTTTACTTTCTCATACGAAGTATCTAGAAAGTATTGTTTTCGCGAAAAAATTCGACCTCGAGATTTTTACGGAAAGATACGTTTTAGGTGTCGCTGGATCCGAAAAAGTGGTTTTCGCAATGCCTGTCTGTTAATGGCTCTGGAATCTAGAGGGTAGGGCGAAAATGAATGAAATATCGTACTTAGGCATTTTATCATACTGAGCAGAGTATGCATAAAAATGGTTGACGTTGCTCAATAATTAAGAGTAGTTTATTCTACGCATTTTAAACAACAATCCGATTTTCTCAAAAACGGCTCTAACGATTTTGATCAAATTTCGTACAGTTACTTGAGTATACATCTACAATAATACTACGTATTTCATTTTTCTGAATGAATGAATATAAGGCTAGTTTATTCTTGGGCAACTTAAATAAAAATTGGATTTTCTAAAAACAGGCTCATACGATTTTCATTTTCTAAAGATAACTAAACGACGCATTAGTATCTATATATGAGAAACTTTGTACAATGTATGTTGTACCGATTTTTTTAACAAAGGGTGGGGGAAACTCCTTACCGAGAATGTCTTGGAAACTCCTAATTTTACGGAGTGTATCCTACTTCTACCTTTTTTTTGGCCGAAAAACTTTCGTTTTGACGGAGTTTAGAAGGGTTGCGTGTAATATCTCGTGTGTGTGTGCGTTGGCCTCGAGATTTGTGAGCCTTCTTCCGTAACCGCTCTCGTAGGCTGGCTAATTTACCGTAATAATCACTCCGTTCGCGGTATTACGTGCGCCGTATCTGGCGCTATCCTAGGTGAGGAGGGGTGGGGAAGGAAAGGTCGATTTTTTTTCGTGCCTCTACGCAATTTTGATAGATATAATCATTCGGACGGGATACTTATTTATTCCTCGGGAGGAATAAAATAGGGCGACAATTAATCGTGCCACTTTCGCTAAAATAAAACCGCGGCGTTTTTTTTATAGGGTAGGCATTGTGGCTACAGGGTTGCCATATCTCGTCGGAACCGGGGAGGTAACTTTTGCACTAAGATATACAGCTCACGGCATGCGAAATAGCCACTCAGTGGCTTTTTAATGGTAATGGATCCCTATCGCGAGCCTTTCCATCTTATTGCCTAGCAATCCACTCTGGGTTTATTCTCTATACGTACGAACGTAGACTACGTCGGTTTTGATTATTAAACAGACAGACCGCGTTTTCTCTGGGAATATAATAAATTGTGCCAATTCGGATTCCATCTATGAGCAAAAGATAGAGGAGGGGAAGGATTGCGTGGATTTCTCGTGTAATACAATGGGAACGAAGCCAAAGACGGGGTGCTATTTTGCCGAATGCGGTTCGGTCATGAATCGGAAATATCCCGTGAGTCATTGCTCAAATAAAAGGGAGAATCATCTTCTCCTCCCTCCTCCCCCCCCTCTCCCTCCTCCCGTTAACAAATGACCGCGAGCGATAACATCGTCTGCGAAGGTCGGGGCTCCGCGTGATAGATAGTCTTCGCGGATCGTTTTTATTATCTCTCCGCTCCGTTTCGAGAGTATTGCACCGAGCGCCCTCTCAGCCGGGTAACGCGGGAATCTCTCTTTAAAAAAAAATAAAGGTCACTTTTTTTTACGCGCACGCCATCTTTCGGAGAGGTACTTTTCCCGCACTTTCACGGTAGATAAATTTATTTCTCTCTCTCTCTCTCTCTCTCCGAACTCATTAAGAATTTTTCTCCTTTTATCGATTCCCTATTATTTTTTATTTCGTTTCATCCTTTCGATTCTCTCGCGTCGAGAGAGAGAGAAAAAATGAAACGTCCGTATCCCTTTTCACCCGCCTTGAAAGGTCTCCATTGTAAATCGAATCGCCCTTGGTATTCCATCTCGTTCTCCCTACCCTTCTCTCACTCTCATCTTTTTCCCCTATCGCCTATGGCGGATGGAATTTTGTCTAACCGGGCAACAAAAAAAGATTGAGAGAAAAAGACACGTTCCCCCCTCCCCCACCCCCTCTTTCCACTCGCTCACGGCCCTACTTTAATGAGCAGTCGGGTCTAGAGGGAAAATGGCGGAGTCCGTAGCAGTTGCTTGGTCGTGGAGGGAGGGAGGGATGGACGGACGGTGTGTTTGGGATGGAAAAAGAGAGGAGATGATGTTAGAGTGCCCCGTGGCTCAGAAGACTTGACTGGTCGTATACCAGAACTCATTCCGTGATCTTCAACCCAATCCTATCCTACGATTTCGTGGTAGTGGTATGATGAGTACGGTTCTTTCTTTCTTTTTCTCCCTCTTTCTCTCTCTCTCTCTCTTTTCTCCTTTTTTTTGAAAGGTGAAAGGGCAATCGTTTTCGTGCGGTGGCCTTTTGTCGCTTTACGTGGTTGTTATACAGCCCCGAATCGTCGTGGGTGCGACGTGACGTAGGTTTTTCGTTTATTTTTTTTTTTTTTATGTTCCGGCGTTAATGTAACGTCCGCCCGTTGTTTTAAGTTCCGGAGTCATCTATCAAAGCGTCAAGGTGTTTGGGTTGTTTTTTAAAATTATTTTTCCTTTTAAAGTGGAACGCCGATGCGTCGTCGACCGAACTCTCGATCGATTGATTCTCTCTCTCTCGCTCTCTTTTTTAGCGAAGAATTTTATCCGCTTTCTTTCGAGAAGCGACGCGTTACTTTCTTTATTCATCACGAGTCTCTTCGCAAATTTCCCTAATTCCGAATCGTATGGAAACGTCGATTAGCTGCCGCTTTGGCGAAGTGTAGGGTTTTTACATAGCCGCTTTCTATGGCGAAGCGAGCACGATTTGCGCTACCACTTTCGTGCCAATTTTTTTTCCACTCCAGTCTCGAATGCACACACAGGTGCGGTCATTACGCGTGAAATTTCTATAACGTTACCGGCTCCGAAATTTCCGAACGAGTTGCATTATCGCGAGAGCGATCGTTTAAAACGCGGGTAAATAAGGCATATGCTATACGTTTTCGCTTGTTAATGTCCGAGAAGGATTGAGTGAAAGTTGCCCTAGAACGAGCGACTCGTATTAAGGTTCATTCGTCTTTATCTTTTTTTTTTTTACATTTGCTCGAAGAATCCAACGTATCCAGGTTTTTTTTTCAGAATCGATCGATTCTCATTTTTTTTCATTTCTCGTTTCGTCCGTCTGGAATTTCTCCTCTTATTATTTTTTATTTCGTCTCCTCTCTTCCTTCGGATCGTTTCTTCTTTTTTAAGAGTCGTAATTCCTTTTCATTCCCTTTTCGTCTCTCTCTCTCTCGCTTTTGCCGCACAGTGGCTCGTATTCATACCGAAACTGCTCCTCTCTCCTCTCGTCCCCCTCTTTATCCTCTTTCCGAGAATGCGGTATACCCTTCTTCTCTTGGGGGAGATCTTTCCCCTTCGCAATCTCCGCTCTCCTTCCTTTCCCTCTTTCTTCCTCCTTTTCCCCTCTTCTTTGCCTCCTCCTCCTCCCCGATCCTTTCCTCTCACCTCTCCTTCCTCTCCAACTCTCCGAAAATCCCCATTCCGCATCCGAAAGCTGTCTCCTCTTTCCGAATTTTTTCTCGGAATCTCCTTTTTGCTTCTCTTGAGAGAGAGAGAGAGAATGAACGCTCGAAAGCTTTCTCCAGGCCTTGGTTGTGTTCTTAGGGTCGATCTTCTTCTTCTTCCTCTTCCTTTCCTCTCACCGCTCTACCCTTTTAACCTACCCAAAGTCCAAGATGTTCAGTGAATTCCTTTCTCTTTCCTCCCCCTCTTCTCTCTCTCTCTCTCTACTCATATTCATTCCTCCGGTTTCTTTCACGGTCGTTCCGTATTCTTGCTGTTTACGGCCTCCCTTTTGCTCCTTAAAAACAATGGGTTCTCCTCTTTCGTTATCCGTCGTCGTAAGTTTTTTGCGGATAATTTCGCGAAACCGAGATTTTTCGCGAGGTCGATGTCAAGGGTTTTATACTCTCTGGTATGCGATCTAGATTTACGGTATCTGACGGTTGTGGCGGCTTAAGATTTCGTGGAAATCGTCGCAGGGAAACCTCCGGGTTATCGTCCCTGTTTTTATGGGTTTAATTTTGTTGCCGCCATTCTGTCATTACCGACTTAATGGTTCTACGCTTAGTTTGCGATCGAAAACATAATGTGTAATTCGCCGTATAATATGTCGGATGGGTATTTACTTTTAAAAGAAGCCATTGGCGATCGTTGACACATTTTTAATAAAATTACACATTTGCTGATTAACATTTACCGTAACGATTTAACTGAAAGGGGTAACATGTCACATTTCCGTCATTTGTTGTTCATTTTCTGAAATGTCTGGCGTAATAGCCACACTCGTTTTCTCAGACTAAAAAATCTAGAACATTACGGGATTAGGATGACGTGTTTCGATCACCAATGTTAAAGTGTTTGCGTGGAAAATAAGATTTTCGAAAATATTCGTCGATTTTCTCGTGTGTCCAAAAGGAGAATATCTCGGCTTTATGCCGCTTTTTAGTATAAAAAAATACAGTAGTCTGCTCGTTCTGCGCCGTGATACTCATTACAGATAAAAGACGCCGTGAATAGCTTATATTCGTCTGTGAAACTAAAGCCTCACAATTTTTTTCCTTCGAGTTTTTAAACCAGATGGAGTGGAATTGTTTCGTCGCCGGAATGTTCAAGTTGGGGATATTTCCGGAGGGAGTCCCTTTGGAACGGAAATCTAAACGCTCGGCAGTTACTTTTTTCCCTTCTTCTTTTACTGGGAAAAGGTATCTTTATTTTTATGGCGAGTTTTCGGATAGTGAGGATAGGAAGAGAGAGAGAGAGAGATCTGAGGGAGTGAAAAAGAGAAGAACAGGTGAAGGGGAGGGGCCGGAGGGTAGAGAGATATATAGGAAATTGGGAGGTGGGAGGTAGGGAAGGGGAGGGCGTCGTCCATGCCGGCGAAGGTACGAATCGTCAAAAGACCTTTTTATCCGACATAAAATCGACGTCTCCCCTGAGGCAACACGCACGGACACAGTTATAATACTCGGAGCCATCCGCCCTTTTGAGAGAGTTCCATCTCCCAAACTGCCTATAAACGAACCATTGCTTATGGCCTAGAGAAAAATCGCCTCACGTTTATTTTTTTTTATGTTGGGCACCCCTTCTCTCTTCCTTATCACCCCAGTTTTACTTATGTGTGTATATATATATATATATATATATATATATATATATATATATATATATATATATATCTTCACCCTCTTCTTTTAAAGAGATGCATTTTATCCCTTTTTTTCCGAGCTCCGCCCTACTCCGTAAGGTTTTGAGATATCGGCCTTTATAAGGAAAAACAGCGACCTCCTCCCAGCCACCCTTCTCTTCCTCAATTCTACCCCTCGTGTGACGGAGGGGTTGAAAAAAAAAGCCCATACCTCCCATTTATCCATCGCCCTGTTTTTTCCTTTCTTTCGCCGCGGTCCAGGGGTGGGGGTGCATCACAAACGGGATGGGCGGCATAAGTAAGGGGTGTTTTTTTTTTACCCTATAGGGTCTGGTTGTCTTCTCTCGTAAGAATGGGGAGGAAAGTGGAGGAGGAGGGGGTGTCTTCTCACTCATCCATCCTCTTTTCTCTCTCTCGTGAATCTTCTCATGGAAATTTCTCCACCCTTCCTGTGTTTCTCCCCCTTTTCTCCGCCCCCTTTCTTCTTCTTTCCTCAAAGGAGGAGTGCCTTCAAGTCGGTCCTTTTTGAAGAAGGGTAAAAGGAGGTGAAAGGGGGAAAGGGTTATAGGAGGGTGATCTTCCCTCAGATGGAGCCTTTGTAGTCATAGGGGAGTGGAGAGAAAGTCCTTTGATGCCCGGCTCTGTCGGAATACGTGTTCGACGCGCTGTATCGGAAGGTTTTTTATTATTAATATAGATGGTGTATGGCTCCGTAAAGGCGTCGGGAGGTTTTTTTTTTTTGGGTGGGTAAAGGGTGTTTTTTTGTTATTTTTCTTCCATCCTGTTTTAAATCGAATGTTACGTAAATTAAAGGAAATGAGGTTTTTTGTTACGTTACCTATTGCTCTCGTTTCGTTCTTTCCTTGAACGGAATCCGCGCGGTTATTTTTTTGTTTTTTTGGTCGGTGAGAATTGTGGGAAATTTTTTGGGGTCTAGATTACTCGTTTCGGGGAGTGGCGTTTTGTTTTTTGTCTCCCTAAGGGGGACGCGACGAAATTAAAGTTGCATTACGGAGACGTTGCGATGAAAAAGCGAAATTCGGGGGTCTTTTTTGTCAGACGATGATTTGGGTCTTATCGGTCCATTTGAGAGTAAGTGGGTGAATTGAATTATTTTTCACCATAGTTTTTTTTTCTCACGTTCCTTGGCCTATAATTTTCGTCAGAATTTCCTTTCTTTTCTGCGGTTACCGTGGCTAGTAGAATTCGAGGCTTTGGCAAAGGGTTTCCGAATATCTAGTTCGTTACAGCCATGGATCGAAATGCCTTCGTCTGCCTTTCTATTCTCGTAAGTTTAAGCAATTATCAGTATTAAAAAAATGGATTTTTTTCGGAATTCCTTAAATCGTTTATTCCCTTGATTGCATTCGGTCTAGCAGTTTTGGCGGTAGTCACATGACGGATGCTCACTTTTATGCAAATACAGTCGAACCACGATAATTGCAACGTCGGTAAGGTCGTGTTTTCCGTAATTCGAAGTACATATTTCTCTCATTCGTATTCATGTGCATCAAGACGAAATTATATCACTCCAAGTTTCGGTAACTCGAACATATTCCGTCTTTCCTCGAGGTTAAAGCTATGTTTCATCTTGTTACTCCACGTAGGGGATCACAAACGGAGAGTAGATGGTGATTGTTAGAAATATTTTGGTGCGTTTTGTCTTATAAATCCTCAAATCTATCGACCTATTACAGGGTGACAGATAGATATAATTATGCGAAATTCAAGGCTTATCATATTTCACCGTCATCACTCGTGCTCGTCCCGTGTCGCTTTTTATCCTCGAAGCAGACGTTGCCTATCGTAATCGCACGTGTACGACACGCTTTTTCAATTCGTTTAACGAACGCGAGTGGGAAATCGGGAAGAGTTAGCGCTTCGTCAGAAATCTTAGCCGTCATCCCGCAAACTAAAATTCGAGGAATCCGGGCATATTTCCGAGGCCTTTTCCCCCTCCGAAGAAAAATCTTTCGCGTGCCTTCTCTTGTCGCTCCCTTCTCCACGCGCCCGTCCGAGTGAACTACAGACGGTTAATTAGTCTCCCAGTGGAACAAAGCCTTTCGTTTCGCTGCCTTCGTGTCACGAGTTGTGCGTGGAAGTGGCGAGGAGGAGGAGGAGGAGGGAGGTGGAGGAGGAAAATGCAAAGTCGGTCTTGCGTGGATTTTTCTCGTGTCCTTCCTTCTCCCTCCTTTCGGTAGTCGGGTGCAGAGTTTCCAGCTGAGAGTAGCTACGCTCGCTGCTCTGCCCCGAGAGAGAAAGAGAGAAGAGAGATAGCAGACAAAAAAACACCTTCCTCCATAATTTTTGGTCCGTCCCATTTCGCCCCCACGCTCACAAAAAATTTAAACGAATGGGCACTTTCCCGGAGTATAATTGGAGCAAGGCGGAGAGTGGAAATAAATATTTTTTTGTGGGAGTCTTCTCGTTCTCTCCCGTCTCCCCCCTTCCACGTCTTCCGCCTCGAGCTGCCGAATATCTTTCCTGTTCTTTTCTTCTTTTTTATTCTATAGGATGGGAAACCATTAGTAAATTCGGAAGGCGGTTTTGACCGTGAAGAGAGAGGTGATGGTGATTCAGCGGTGCATTTTTGTGGAGGAATCCCTCGGTCTGATGTTCTCGAGGGATATATACGTATGATAGAAAGCCATCATCACCCCCTCCTCCCCTTCTCGCGAAGTTTTGGGTTTACTCGAATGATTTACGACGTTTTGTAGCATTTCTCGATCTTTATTG
Organism: Uropetala carovei; assembly: GCA_036926305.1. NCBI lineage: Eukaryota > Metazoa > Arthropoda > Insecta > Odonata > Petaluridae > Uropetala > Uropetala carovei. The sequence continues at coordinate 6,225,627 of JAXCHB010000277.1, forward strand.
TTATTTGTCATGGATGAATTTTATAGGTACATGATAAACATCTCAAAATAGGGTGAATTAGGTTACGTTAAAAAATATCTTCTCCAGAGCTAGTAGTAGTTAGAAAGGAACATTTTGTAGTTAATTATAAATTAATTAATTTTTATCAATTCTATAGTAGGGGAGATTCATTGCTATTTTAACGGATTTTTTATTTATGTATTAACTCTTAACGTAATAAACGTTAATGTTAAGACGTAAAAAAACACTCCAATTGTCTTTTGGTTCGATTATTCATAGGTTTCATAAAATAAACTTTTAGCATCCGCGATCTTCAACTGCAAACAATGAAGATAAAGCCATATTGCGTTCTGTAATCGATGCACGTTTTCCATTCATCACCTAACTCGTACCTTTTTTCTAAGTGGTATTTTCTCTCCCAATATGGCTTCCATTTCCGAATGACCTCTCTCCCTCTCTCCTCTCTCCCACTCTCCTGTTAAAGGATTGCGTTTGTGCAAAAGAATCCTAGGAAAGAACGAAAAAAGAGTCGATTTTTTCCATTCAGCCTTTCCCTCCGACGAATCCATTCACGTTGCGAACTTTGCGTGTCTGAAATTCTTCCCGTGAAGTCTTCTCTTCTCCTCTCTCTCTTTTCCCTGCCTCATTCGCGTTGCAAAATGCATCGCTCGACTTCTTTCGCTTCGTTCATATGGATGGATGTAGACTCCCTCCCTCCCATCTATCCTCTCTCTCTGATACGGGTTGGATGCGTCTAATATCGCGTATTTAATGGCTCTAGATTATTCTCGGGGCCTACATATATACCCGTCGTGCATAGGAAAGGGAGGAGGAAGACCCGACGCACGTGCCCTCCTTACATTTACTGTAATCCGGGATTTAAAGCGATTCAAATGCTATTCAGTGGGGTAAGTAGGTGGGTGGGGAGATGGTTTGAGAGAGAGAGGAAGGGAAGAATGTAGTGCGGATTATCCGTCGCGGTTAGAATTTAAAATAACGCTTTGGTCGGTAAGGAGAAGAAGTTCGCGTCGCGTACGTATCTTTAACAAGGTGTTGGAGGAAGCCCAGTGGACACTTACCAAAACTGGAGAGCCGCTGAGGGTGCTGAAGACACACGAAAAACAACAAAAATTTGAAATCTTTTCGGGCCGAAGCAATTCGTCAGCAACGGATATTCTTATTGAGATGTCGACTCATCCGAATGAGGATGCCGTGGAGGGTTCATCATTATTTTTTACTATGTGGCGTGTTTGCTTGTCCATTTCGACGTTTTATTTTGCGGCGTGTGTCCGCGATGTGTAATATATCCGTGTGTGGAAGACGAAAATGATTTTATACTCGACTAAAGGCGATCTTTTATTGATTTGACGTTCAATAGGGAAGCTTTTGAAGATGTGATTTTCGTACGTTTTATTTACATTTTTCTTTCGCGTTAACTATGCAACCGCAGTTTTTCTCATTATTCGAACTGAAATGTGTTATAAATGGCATTCGCCGATGAAGGTACGTCATACTGTATGGTATTGTATGGTATAAAATGTAATAAGTCTGTAACCTTGCCACCGGGCCAGGCGTCCAGTTGCATCGTAAAAGAAATAATAATAATATCGTGGCAAAATCAACTTGAAATGGCATTCGTTTCTAATAATACCCTTGAGGCCATTACTTTTCCATCTCCGTCCGCCCCTTAAAGTGACTCTTTTTAAAAGTCATTTGACGTCAAAGTTCATGTTTTTTTTTTGTTGGGGAAAATGTTAAGAAGATGGCTCGGATATTTAGATTTGATTAAACAGAAGTCGATCGGTACACGGGTACGGGATAACCACTGCTGGATTTGAATAATAAGGTCCGTATACGGGTAATGTGAACTGAACTGTCGTCATCATCTGTGTTATTTCTAAATGTTTAAATGCTTACTTTAGGGCTTTCCCTTTAACTTCCGTTTTAGGAACAGTGGTATCATTATAACACGATAGTTATTGTAGAATTAAATTAATACACTTAAGATTTACGAATACTTGTCAGTCTTCGAAGTTGTCGCGACGTCAATCGTATTTTCGATAGCATTTCGTTTTATTTTATTTTTGTCATTCGCTTTTTTTTTCTCGGCCCTAACATACTTCATGCCATCAAGAGAAGCAAATCCTCTTATTTCGTCGTCACGGTTTTCCCGGGCCAATTTTTGACGAAAAGCATCTTCTATCGTAAGCTGTTTTACACGTAAATCCTTTCTCGATTCGCTATATGTCCTAGTTATTATCGAAGAGGAGCTAAAAAATGGCGTCCGATTTTTTTTTCCTCTCGAAGTGGCCTATGTTTGGCATAAAGACGAACACGCGAGGAAAATCGTTAGGGATATACACTTAGAATAGTGGAGGGATTTTCCGCGGTGGGCGGGAGAGTTGAGGGGTAGACTTGGGAGAAAATTGCATTATCGGAAGGGACGACCTCAAGGAGACTTCGACTGGGACGACAAATCCCTTCCAAACCGCACGCACGCACTCCACACGCGCACTCAAGCACTAGACGCTGTCTTCTAAGGGTAAGAGAGGTCCGAATGTCATTTTCGGACACCTCTTGTCCTCCAAGGGGGCTAAACCACAGTCCCCTAAGCGCCTATACCTTCAAACCTCTTTTCATCCCCCATACCCTTATACTTGCCTGCCCTTTACTCTCTCTCTCTTCCTCTCTCCTTACCTTCTGTTCCCTCTCTCTCCCTCCCTCTCTCTCTCTCCCCCCTCTCTCCCTCCCCCTCTCTCTCTCCCTCCCTCTCTCCCTCCCTCTCTCTCTCCCCCCTCTCTCCCTCCCTTTCTCTCCCTCCCTCTCTCTCTCTCCCCCCTCTCTCCCTCCCTTTCTCTCCCTCCATTTCTCTCTCCCTCCCTCACTCTCCCTCCCTCACTCTCCCTCCCTCTCTCCCCCCTCTCTCTTCCTCCCTCTCTCCCCCCTCTCTCTCCCTCCCTCCCTCTCTCCCTCCCTCCCTCTCTCTTTCTCCCTCTCTCCCTCCCTCCCTCCCTCCCTCTCTCGCGGGGCCTTTTCCTCCAAGAATTCCGACCCCTTGGGGCCATGCCGGGATTCCGTATGAGGGAGAGAGGGTTGAATTTTGGTCGGTTAAATTGAGCCGGGAGGATCAAGTTTCTTACGTGGCGGGGGCGGTAGTAGGGGGACGATGGGTGAGGGAGGCCGTCCTCTCCTCTCTCTCTTTCGGAAAACAACTTGGTGCTGCTGCTGCCGCCACATACTGGGAAAGGGTGCCCCCTCCGCATTTTTACTCTCTCCATTCTGCTTTCTCGCTACTTCACCGATGCTCTATTGTTTTTTCATTATTTTTCTCGGGATATATATTTTTTGCTTAGTTTTTTCCCTTCTTCCTGGTTGGATTCTTTTCCCCCCATCTTTCGGTAACCCACTACTTTTCTGGCGAAGGGAGAGAGAGAGAGGTTTGGGTTGTACTCCCCCTCTCCTTTTTTATGGCCGAGTTCTTTTTCTCTCCTCATCCTCTCTTTCGTCGTGCAGTAGGTTTTTTTGTCTCTTCATCTCCTCCTCTTCCAGTCTTTCCTCGGTGTGTTATTTTTCGTTTACCACGCGCTCAGTTTCCCACACTCGCTTGAACTTTTTCCCTCGCACGCGATGTTTTCTTTATGGAACGCTAGGGTGGAGATGCTTAGGCAGAGAGAGAGAGAGAGACAAGGAAGCTCGTAGAATGAGCGCTTTTAAGATTTGCAAACGGTAGGGAGTGGAGGGTAGTTGAGAAGACGTAGGGGCATTGATTGGGTGAACATGATAGAAGGGATCTTGAAAGTCACTATTTGTTCACATGTTCAGCGTGCGTGCGTTAGCTCTCATGCACGGCCAAGCTTCGTATAGTTCGATTCTTAATTGTAGAGCAAAATCATTCGAATTGTTAATATGTCGGGCTATCGACAGAACAGGATTAAGCCGTTGGGTAATAAATATTTTGTCGTAAGTCCTCGTGTTTAGCCCTCTTGTTTCCCATCGGATTGACGACTTAAAAGGTCCCCCTATTACTGAACATTTGTCCTTAAGCAACTCAACGCCATAATCTTGCCTTAGCTATTGATTATGAATAGAAAAAGGAAAAGGCGAATTCTCCCTGTCATCGGAAAATCGAATTCGAGTCGTAGAGTTAATTATTTTTGTTCCAGAATTTTGGTCTATTTCGTCATAGAAATAGATATTTGATTAAATAAATTTCTACTGGGTTTTACGCACGAAAATCTAACTCCCGGCTTTTAAACTTTGGCTGTTTTTCTTTCGTTGATGTTAAAATTCGAATCGACCTTATGGTGTGTGACTTCCATGCAACGCTTTGTGTGTTATCTTTGTAAATATTTTTTTTTAAGTTTAAAGAAATTCTCATCAATAGCGTGTCTGTATTCGCTCCCGGATTGTTAAAGAGGCAATTTTAGGGCACGCTCCAAGGGCGTTTAAAGTTTTAAATTACCCCCAAAGCGAACAAAAAGCTTCTCTGAATCGGAGGGTTAAAGAAAAAGGGAATAGGGCCGTGTTAGGAAAAGAACCGAAGTCCTTGCGGAATGTTTCCGAGAAACTTTGGTCGATTTGTTGGGACTGGATTTTTTTTTTAACGAACCACTCCGAATTGTTAAAGGAAAGGAAAGCAACCTCGCCATCGCCAAAAACCCTTGGATTGTTTCGGGCCGAATTCTTGGCCCTTTAGCACTTTCTCTCTCCATTTCTTCTCTTTTATTTCTCTTCTCTCGTTTCTTTTTCTTCCATTTCGTTCGGTAGGCCACCATCCCACCGCGTTTCTCCCCCAACCTCCTCCTGCCACTCATCCCTCTTTTGATTTCATCACTCCTCCTTTCTCCTTTCACTTCCCCCTTTCACCTCCGCCTACGCCAACTCCGAAAACCTTTCCCTCATGGTTCTTTTGCCCTCCACGTCATCGTCAGACGCTCAAGATCCGCAGGGTAAAGCCTGGTGTGCGAGATTGTTATTTTTTTTTACATCCTTCCTCCCTCTTTTCCCCTCACTCCTTTCTCTCTCTTCTCTCTCTCTTCTCTCTCTCTTCTCTCTCTCTTCTCTCCATCCACTCTCTTCCCCTCCTTTTTATCCCTCTTTTCCTCGTCTCTCCCTCCTTTCTCCCTTTCTCTCTATCCATCCTTGTTTCTGCTTCCCTTTCTCTCCCCCTTCTCCCTTCTCTTTCTCTCCCCCTTCTCCCTTCTCTTTCCTTCTCCCGCTGCCCTTCCCGTCTTTTCCTCCTTTCTCCGTATCTTTTTTTCCTACTCCCTCCCCCTCTCTCTTTCTATCTCCTACCCACTCTCCTTTTTTCCTTACCCCCCTTCCAACGCACTTCCATGATGGACAAAGTTTCTCGCACCGAGGGAATGAACTCTACGAGTCTGGGAGAAAGTTTTTTTTTGAAGAGCTTGGTGCGAAAGGAAAAGGTCTGAAAACCTCTCTCCCTCCTCTTCCTCTTAAGCTATCTTCCATCATCTCTCCCTCTCTCTCTGTCTCTCTTATTTTCTCTTCAACTTCAACTTCCGCCCTCGTCTTTTACGAATCAGAAAAATTCTCTCCGTTCTGTTAGTTAATAGTACGGTGCTCGTTAAGTCAATTTTTTCTATCCAACTTCCCCCCTCTCGCGTTTCCGTAGAGCGTTGAGGTTATATAAGTGTACATTATTTATTTCTTAACAGGTGTCGTGGCATTCGGGATGGCGTAGACTTACCGTATAAATTTAGGAGGCGAGTCTGTTTCAGAGTTGAAATTTTTTCCGAGGTATTATTAAAAATTTTTGTTATTTATTTATTAATATCTTGGCTATTTTGAAACGAGGTATTTTATCTTTCTGAAAACTTGCGATAATTACGTTTAGACTGGAAATTAAATTTCACTGAGGGTGTTTTTCTTCATCTGCTTATGTAATTGTGGCATTTTAGGATATAATTTTTTTATGTAAAATTGTGTATGCGAGCTGCCTTTTGCGTGAGGTTATGTGAAAATGTAATACCTTATAGACCAAAAATAAAGAACTAAGAAGAGGATATATATATATATGCAGGGTTATTCAAAATCCGTGAACTGTGACACGCGGTGCACATATTGAAAATCGTTAAAACTAGCGGGCTACTTAAAAACTCGAAGTGTTTCTTGATCATATGGTGTTTGTTTCATTGTTCTATCTCTTACAGTTTTTGTGTAATACATTTACGAAATGGTCCACGGGCTTTTGAATAACCCTGTATAACTAATGATAGTACATTCAGACAAGGATGTGCGAGCTTGTAGCTCCATAAAATTTCTTGGTAAACATTTTTATACTGTGAAAGATCTTTTTTAACTGATGTTTGAGAAACTCAATAGAAACCCAATATTGTTTTATATTAGAAGTTTAAAAACTTAACTCCCGCCTATACCGCGAGATCTCAATCCTTTTCCTCGTTGCTCTTTGACCCTTGGAACTATGAAACTACTTCGATCCCGATGACGATAGCTCTCCCCCGACTTTGGGAACATCCCGCTCGCTTCCGGCTTAGCAGCGACTAACATCTACCAACGTGCATTTCACCTCGTATATCAAGTAGGTGGTTGCGTGAGTAGGTAGGCGACCACGGATTCAAATCGCTAGCTTACCATTGACATCACCGTCTTATTATCTTTTTTCTGGAGTTCTCTCGCCTACTTGAATGATCTCAACGTGAAATTCGTTCGGTCGTTTCGGGCTCGGAAAGATAATTTCGCAGCAAGAGTCTCGGCCCTTCGGCGATTACCGATGATAACCTATTTCAATTGCCGGATACTTCTCTCTCTCTCTCTCTCCATCACTATGCTCGCCCTTTCTCTCCTTTAACAAAATATGGACTCGAATTATAATGGGGATATTTTTATATCGTTCCCGACTCTAAAGAAACTCCAGATTTTCATTTTTCAGGCTGTTAGTGCAGCGGTTGCTTAACTTCATGCATCTGCGACCCCATATTAACCCATTCAGATCTGAACCATGTCTTGCGATAGCAGCCATATGTTATTTTTTTCACAAATAGTGTACTTTGTAAACGTCAAATGGCTATAAAAATCCCCATGATTTACATTGAAGATGTTGAATTGATGTTTGGTACAATTTTTCATTGAAAAATGGGATTGTAATTGTGCGCATACCCGTTGAACACCATGTCTGACGGGTTTATGGCAGCCGACCTTATCGCGATTCCCTTTAATCCTATTCACCAACCAATAAATATGAAATGATATTAGTCTCAAAACATTATGTATATATTTTATTTGCGAAAAAATAATCTTATTATAATTATATCTTGAAATTAAACGAAAAAATTTTGTCTTCGCGACTCTGACAGCCTTTCGCGAACCCTTTGGTTAGGAAATTGCTGCTGCTTAGCGTATATTTTTTTAAACGTAAGCTTAGTGTCGAATTCGGTAGTAGAAATAACAAGGGAGGTGAAGAGAGCGTAATCACGACCCTGATTATCAATGCGGGCGAAAATTTTCGAGAAAAAGTTATTAACATAGGGGAGAGAGAGAGAAAGAGAGGGGCCGGAAAGAAAATTTTCACTCTATTAACCGATTCATCTTGGAAGAAAAGAGAGAGAGAGGGAGAAAAAGAGAGGGGTTTATCCGGCGGCAGAATAAAGAGATGGGGAAAAGTTTGGGCGAAGAAATGCAAATTCAAAGAAAGAGAAAGATTCTCCACTCCAAACATCTTTAAGAAGTTGACTTTTTTTATTATCATCATCATCATCATTATTATTACTTTTGAAATTCTCCAGAGGAGGAATTCCTTATCTGTATGAGGGAGAGGGGGGGAGGAGAGGAGATGATAGAAATAGCGATGCTTATTAATTGGAGGAGACCCTGTTTCCGTCGGATGTTTAGTCATAGTCTCGATTCTCCTCGCGTAGTCCTTTGAGTCGGTCGCATCCATGGTAACTCCTTTTGTTGTGCGGAGAGACGAAGGAGAGAGAGAGAGGGAGAAAAGGAACGTCGTCGTGTGTGTCTTGTCTTTTTAGCTTCCCTTTAAAAGGAACGGCTATAAAATGGAATCGATCGAATGGTAGGAAAATTATAATGGCGGTTCGTGCGTCGTAATTTTATTCTTTGAAAAGGTGTTGTTCGTGTTTATATACACGATATCGGAGAGGCGCTTTTTGAAGAAGTCTCGGAGAGACGGAGTGGGGAAGATCGAGCGATGGTTAATCTCGCGGGAATTTTTACTCCTTCATTACGTTACGAGGGAGAGAGGGGATTTTTGTTTCGTATTTCTCTCCTTCTCTTTTGTAATCGCTTAGAACGCTGTCGTCTTGTTAACCACGTCGTGACTTGATAGCCTATCCCGAAAGGCTTCCGGCGACAGTGTGCGCGAGAGAGAATGGAGAGGATTTCATCTCTCTCTCTCTCTCTCTCTCATTAAAGGAGGCGTTTTACAATCGACGCGGGTCATGGATTTCCAGTCGGCTCTTAATGTTTATCACGTTTTTCCGTCTGCGGGATTTGTGAAGTACGTCGTCTCTGGGAGGAAGAAGAGTGGGGAGTCCATTACCGCCGTAATATGGATTTGCGGCGGGATGCATCCAAGAGTCTTATCTTCTCGTTCGGTTTGTTTTTTTTTTTGAATTTTTTTATTCCGATTCGCATCATCTCGAGAGGGGAATATTACGCTCTTTCGAGTCTTTTGTGTCCGCCGCCACGTTTCGAGTCCTATAGTCACGTCGTCGTCTCAAGAGTTTAGAATCGTTCTCGGTGCGTGAAATAAATGATTGCTCGAAATTTTGGTTAGAGGGCGTGCACGGATTGTTTTTATATTTACTCGGGAAATTTTTATTCGCGTCGTGGTTCGGGATGGAGAATTGCATTATATGTAGACTTTTCAGCTTGGCGTAAACCTGTCGCGTTTCTTGGCATTTTTTTAAAGAGAGTATTATCCCTTTCTTATCGTGAGACCAAAGTTGCTTACGGCATCAGAATGCGTATCTTGTTTTATTCTGCCTTATTCACAGGATAAATGTTTTATATGGGAAGTTTAGTATTTAGTTACGGTCATCAATGTTGGTTATTTCATGCAAAATGTCAATCTCATTCGCCAATTTGTTTGCAATCATCTTTTCAAAGTTATACATTAAGTGATCTTTTTATATATCAGGTTCTGTTGCGTAATTCTAAACTTAATGGTGTTATCTGAAGTGGTCGTCCAGATCATCCAATGCGGTTGGCAATTTACGGAGTTGATATTTCTCAAGGGCCTGTGATGCCAGATGTCATCGTCATTTGTCTAGCAAGAACGGCGCTTTTAAACGCGTGAAAATGGGTGATCTCGGAGAGAAGTTAACAGGCTCTTTCTCTGCGAACGAGCGGCTGAAGGCTGTCTACTCGAATCCAGACAGATTACGCGAAGGAACAGGAATCGGGAGTTATAGCTAGGATCGTTAAATCGTACTTAATGATTCCAGAAACGCGGGCGACGACGTTAAATGTTAAATGAAATCTGTTTGTAGCCGACGCTTTTGGGGAAAAAACCCCCTCTAAATGAAAAAAATCGAAGCTTGCTTAGAACTCGAACGGAATGGTTAAAACGTCGCGGTGCCATTATAAGAAAGAAAGGGCTAGGAAATGGCAATGGTTAGGATATGTCTCGAGAATGTTAGATTGCCGGGAAGTGGAATAGTAAAAAAAAAAAAAATCACACGTACCGACAGGAAGTCTGGAGTTCGTGGAAAGCCTCGCGAGGGAGTGAAGAAGAGCGGAGGAAGATGTTGTTCGGGAACACACTGCACAGGCGGTGGAATGGAATAAATCGAATGGGAAAAAAAGTTGTCCCAACAAACCGACTTGGAGTGTTCGTGGAAGAGATGAAGTAGAATATCTTGAAAGATATAAAGCCGTAATTATACGAGTTTTTAGCGATGGCGGGGTGATTTTTATCCCGGGAAATAATTCCTTACTCTTTCATGTGTGTGTGTTCGTATATGCGCACATACAAACACAGTGGAATCCTGATTTAAGGTTTGTCAGGGATACGGGCTGTCCGTGTCTTACATGGAGGCAGTCTTAAGTGGAGTTTGTCACATATAAAAGCAAAGCGTGTCTATTTTTTCACGTTATAAATTTCAAACTTAATGTAGCAATGTGAAAATATATAACTGCATAAACGACAGTACTTTATTTTTCGCGGAATTAAAGTTTGCAGTCATACGTATAACGTACAATTACAGATTCACACATTTCATTTACTACACATTTACAAAGCCTTCTTCGGTCGTATCTGGAAAGAAAGAGCAAAGCGTTTACAGCCAATTGTAAAACAAGGTACGGATTTCCTGCCGGGAACAGCATTACATACCTAAAACGCCGTTAACAACCAAATCGGGAATGATTTTGTAACATTTACATGTGTCGTAGCCCTGGATAACAAAAAAGAACCTTAATTCGAGGGAAAAAATTAAATGTGAGCAACCCTAATTCCATCGTGTATACATTACATGCATTTAAGGAGGCTATGTTGCGTTGATAATAGAGTCAAGCCTCTTTAACTAGTCACCGCTTGTTTGTCCGTCTGCGATCAAAAGAATCTCGTTTCGAGTCGTGCGTAGTGAAAAAAGTCAAGATTAATGAAAGTCTTCGCTGGTAGGAGAGAGGAGTGCCGTCATCTCGCGGGAAACTTCATCGGGAAGAATAAGGAGAAGAAAAAAAAAAGAACCTGTCCACCGACTCGTCCGTTCTTGCACGCTATTCTTCTTTTTTTTACTTTTTCCTACCCCCCTCTCCACCCCCCTCCTCCCTCCCCCTCCCCCCCTCTCTCTTTCTCATAGCCCAGGATATGACGTGTTCTCGCACCAAACACACATGTCTCAGCTGCCTCTGTCTCTCTCTCTCTCTCTCTCTCTCCTCTTTCCTCTCCCCCACTCTTCCTATCCTTATCTCTCTCTCTCTCCCCTGCGCTTCGGGGGATGTGTTATGTTTGTGGATGCGGCATCCCAAGAGAGTCATGGCTTTAGTAGTTAGCTTTCCTCACGCCACACGCTGCCTCCTCTTCCTCCCCTCAAGTCCTCCACCTCTTCCTCCCCGTCTCACCTCTCTCTCTACCTCCCTCCTTCCCTTCCTGCCTCCACTCCTCTCTGCGATATCACGGTCCCCCTTCATGCGTGCTCGACGTTTCGCTTCTCTCCCCTCCCTCTGTTCCCCTCTTTATTTCTCTCTCTCTTTCCCTTTCCTATTTTCTACCCCTTCTCTCCTCTTCCTGCTTTACCTCCCTTTCTCAACTTCCTCCTCGCACCCCCTGCATTTTGTCCTCAAGCCACCTTCTGTATGTACCCTTCTTCGCCTCTATATTCCATTCGCGCTTTTTAAAGCGATGCCTCTCTTCGTGCTGGGATTATGAATAATATTCAAGGCCACGGAAGAAGGAAGGTGTAGGTGGATTGGATGGAGGGGGGGGGAAGAGGGGGGAGGGAGGTGGGTGGGTTCATTAAAATTCTCCCCTTAAAGGACGGAAATAAAGGCGATTTAAAAAGCCCTAGCAGAAGAGAGAGAGGAAGGAAGAAGAGGACGGAAGCCTCTCTTCTTGCCTGAATGTCGCCCAACTACTTACGGTGGATGATTCGTTTTTCCGTTATTAATAAAATGAAAATATTCGTCGGTGTCGGAATTCCTTCAGGATTTTGGGGAATCCTTGACGGTGCGGTGGAAATTTCAATCTCCGAGTCTTGCTTTTTTATAATATAATTTTTGAGATTTCGGTATCTTATGGTAGTAGATGGGATGTTTAAGACGGTGGAATTGTTACGGTCGCCTTTAAAATGCCGCAGATGCTGCTGCCGTCTAGGTAAATGCGAGATACCGCGGCCGTCTAGCTGGATACTAGCTGAACTAACGAATTATGCACGTTTTTATTGTGCCGTTTACCCCGCTTCGAATGAGAGCCTTCACTCGCATAACTTTTTAATCTGAAACCGTGCCTAAATCGACGGCGTGCATAAACCTCGCCTCGCTTTTTTTTTACGTTACCATTCTTTTCTCTTAAATCCACGTCGGAAGCCACCAAATGTCCTTGATCCATGAATCCGACGTAACCTTTATAATAGTTGACGCGTCACGGAACTCTTGTCTCGGGATTCTCCAAAACGGACGTAACCGGCTTAAAAAGAAAACATTTGTATTCCTATCCGAAGAGATGACAATTTATGCCTCGGAGGACATCTCTCAGCCTTTTTAGCGTCTCCTCTTTTTCCCTCCTCTTACGAGATGGGTGTGACGTAATGGGATATTTTCATTTTATACTACCGGGTCCAACGTCGGGTTAAGGTTCTCTCGCTCTCTCTCTCTCTCCCCGTGTTCTTCGCACGTAATCCCGGCATCGGGAAAAATAAAGAAGTTGTCGCATAAATATTCCAGCGCGAGTGCGTAGGAAAATTTTCTTTCCCTCTGTTGTAACATCTCGAGGGGTTTTTGACGTACGACTCGTCTTTCGAAGGAGTTTGATCGTTAAAGGAGAGCGAAGGATTGGTGTGGGAAGGAGGAGGAGGCGGTGGTGATGGGGAGGGGGGGAGGAAGGGGCACTTGTCGATTCCACGCGTGTGCTTATATATTCTTTTATCCCCTTGCGTGGGCACGTTGGTTCCCTCGTGCTTTTCATGCACTTGGCTTCTTACTGGCGGTCTGGTAATGGAAGAGAAAGGGGTTTGAGGGAGGGGGTAGAAAGGGTGAGAATGGAGAATAGGAAAGGGGAGAGAGGAAGAGAATGATGTGGGAGAGAGAGAATGGCGCGCACGCTCGCGTGAAGGGTTGTGGAGTGGGGAGGGGAATGGTGGTGACCTATGTGGGCTTATGGAGGGCAAGCGGTGGTCGGAAGAGAGAGAGGGAGGGAGTGAGGCGTTTTGCGGAGGGGATTGAAGGGGGAGTCGAGGAGTAAAGCGTGTGTTGGCAAAGTCCCAAGTTGCCCCGCCCCGGCTTTAACACCAACCCGCTCCCCTCATCCTCCTATCTTTCCTCCCTCCAGGCGTTATAGGAGGGAGCGCCGCCTCGCACACGCACTCCACCAACATGCAGGAACCGGCACGCGGACGCCCACTCGATCCATCTCGACGCATATCCGTGCAATACGTCTTTAGTGCGTAATCTTCACCTTGGTCTCAGATCTCTTTTCTTCCATCTTCTCTCTCTCCTTCTCTCTAGTTTATCACCCTCTCTCTCTTTCTCTCTCTTTTCACGCACAAACACGATCGTGCGTCATCCGCGAGTGTTATGGTTCGTTTTGTTTTACGCCACAGTTTACCAATTTAGACGTATGGACTAAATGAAGGAGGCGGGTGGATTGTGTGTGGGGGGGGGGGGAAGTAAGATGGAGAGAAGCGATGGGTTAAGCAGAAAGTGTTAGTGTCGGGGATCGAACCTGTATTTTTAGTCTCATATTCGAAGTACTTATATTGAGAAAGTATCGTTATCGCGAAAAAATTCTACCGCGAGATTTTGATGGAAATATACGTTTTAGGTGTACTACCTGAGTCCGATAGTGGTTTTCGCAATGCCGTCTTGTCTATTACTGGATCTAGAGCCTAAACGGTAGAGCGAAAATAAATGAAATCTTGTATTTAAGCATTTTATCATACAGAGTAGAAGCTATGAAGAAATGGTTGGCATTGCATATTAATTAAGGGAAGTTTATTCTACGCATTTTAAACAATTTGATTTTCTCAAAAATGGCTTTAACGATTTTGATCAAATTTCGTACAGTTACTTGAGTTTACGTCTGAAATAATACTACATAGTTCATATTTCTCAAAGAATGAATATAAGACTAGTTTATTCTTGGGCAACTTTAATAACAATTGGATTTTCGAAAAAACGGCTCATACGATTTTCATCAAATTTCGTATAGTTATTTAAGTTGATGTTTATAACGATTATACATAGTTCATATTTTTCAAAATATAACTAAACGACGCATTAGTATATGAGAAAGTTTGTACAGTGTATGTTGTACCGATTTTTTTAGTTTTCGCGTGTACGCTACGTGACGTTGGGAACGATTCCTCGCGTCTTCCTCTTTTTTTGTCATTCTTAACTTCGCACTCGGAAAAATAAGCGTGAAGTTCTCGGTTTCCTTGGAGATTCCCATGCGTCGGATTCGCAAACAAGGTTCTCGTCGACTTCGTTCGGGTAGTATACGGTCCTGTGTGCTCGAAAAGTGTGATTTTCGAGGGTTGACTAAGGTCGACGACACGAAACGTCTCGGGACGAATGTGGTAATTCGCGGAAAATTGAAATTACGATTCCGAAATGTTTATTCCGCTGCCTCTCATAAAAATCCATCAGACCTGAAATTTTGTTTTTGTTAATTTTCGTCTCCTGTTTAAATTTTGCCTCTAGCTTGAGGAAATACGATTTTTAAAGAGAGAAAGAGAGAGAGAGAGAAAAGACTTCTCGAGCGGAAGAAAACGCTTTATGGCGGCGGGATAAAAAGAATAAAACGCCGAAGGAACTCTTTCAGAAGTTTCGAGCAAATCCAGTTTAAAAAAAAAAATTTTCTTAGGGCTCAACCTTGTTGCATGGGCAAAAAACGCGAAGAGAGGTGGATAAGAGTGGAGGACATCTTAAAAGGCTCCTTGATACGACCTTTAAAGGCCCTTCTCGCAAACATAATGATAATTATTCCGAAGTGTGAGTCGGGTTTGCGAAAGAGCGAGAGAGAGAAAAGAGAAAGGAAGGAAGGAGTGAACGAGAATGATAGTGCGAACCTAAACATGGCGACTTGCAAATAAATATTCCATCTTTCTCCAACGGTCGTTTTTTGTTGATCCTACACTTTATGACGGATGGCGTATCTTGATCTTTTTTCCCACTTTCGTGTTTTCGTATAACAATTCATACAGAAGACTTCTTCGAATTAAGCCAATTATTTTCCGAGTTTTATTATTCAGGTTTTCCTCGACCTCCCCAACAGAGCGTGGCGATGGCACTCATTAGCCTTCGACATATCCGGGGCAAGAATTTGTACCACGTGCTGTATAATCCCCACAGGGCTTTTATTTCTGTCGCCCTGACTTGCCATAGGCGTAAAATCGTCAAGTCTCCTATAAATCGTTCGTTGAAACCGGATATTTTTTTGTTAAGTTCACCATTCAGATATTCAAAAGTGAAAAACGTTCACCCTTCGAGGCACGCCGATTTCTCAAGCTGTTCGTCCGATATAAAGCTAAGTCTTGTAAAGTATGAAACGAGTCTGTCTGGCGTTAATGATTCCCAAGTCTCGATTCGGTCTTCCTATCGCTCTCGATCTTTTTTTTTTTAAATTCAATTTTCGCGAGTAACAAGCGTTTTCTTGTGCTTTGGTCGATTCGTGAACATGCCGGGTGACGTAACGTCCCACATTTAAAGCCGGTGTGTGCGTATGGTGCGTCGAGTGAGTTGTATTTCAGGCCTAAGCCAGTTAGGAAATCTCATATCTCCCGGCGTTGGCTGATAAATTCTCCGGTCTTCGCGGATTGAATCGCCTCGGTGACGTCATCTCAAATTTTTATAGCGCGTGTCGAACACGGTTTTCACAATAGACCGTTTGAAAAGCCTGTCGACTGTATCTAATCTCTAGTTTTATTGTTATTATTTTTCTTATCCTTCCCCCACCCGAACACAAACATATGTTCAGATTATCCTGAAAATGGTTGTTATAGGACATTCAAAATCCACTTAGTATGAAAAAGGGCCATTGTTCTCACGCGAAGCACAACGATCGTCGTGGTTTCCCCGTGGCACTTAAATCGTCTTCTGTAAGGGGGAGGGAAACGTCGAGAGTCTGTCGGATGTTTGGAATTTATTTCCTTCCCATTGTGTTTTCGCCGGTCAAACAAGGCATTCCTTAGGGGCGAGTCATTACGCGAACATCACCGCACTTAAAAAAAAAAGACGGTCGAATCTTTATACGCGCAAGACGGTTTACAAGGATCTCTGTTCGACGCGCGCGAGTTATGAAACCGGTACGGGAATGAATTTTCGACGCATCCTGATGGCATAAGAGCGGGGAATAGGGAAAGTCGTGGGTTCGAAGCGGTCGCGAGTCGATTTAGGGAGCATTAATTTTTGCGGATCCTTCTTCACTTCGCGAGGCGGTTAAATCATCGCGAGAAAACAACACATCACGTACGTGACTGAGAAAAAGGTCGTCGATCCGAAATAATCTCTTTTAACTCTCGTGAGGGGTGAGTCACAAATGTGTATCACGTACATGGTCTTCCCCCCCCCTCCCCCCGCTCCCCTTTCCTTCTTCTGAACTCGCCGCCCTCTCCTCTCCCTCCCTCCCTCCCCCCCTTCTCCTGCGTACATGCGATACGGTTTCGCGGGCGTTTTGGTGCGTGGGTTCGCAAAAAAATACAAAAAAAGGAAACGGAGAGAAAATGAACGAGCATCATCATCATCTGTGCACGCATCGTTTACAAAGGCTCGGTGTCTCGTTCCGCATCCGAAAGTTTTGGGTTGGGCTCAATGATGGACGGAGGATAGCGCAGAGAGAGAGAGATAGAGTGAGCTCACACAATACCCTTTACCTTCCCCACCCTATATCCTCTCCTCCCTTCCCCCCATCTCCTCCCAAATCATCCACGTTTCCCTCTCCCACGCCCAGCCAAAAAGTAATTTTTTTGACATCCGGCGTACCCGCGCGGAATTACCGATTCGAAAAAAAACAACTGTATATACGTGTGTGTTGTTGTGTGTCTGTGTATACATACATGCACACAACACACACACACACACACACACATATATATATACATACATACATACATACATACATATATATATATATGAAATGGGGTTGCCCAAATAAAAGCTGCTGAAGGTACATAGGCGTGGTCTTCGAAAGCGTTGCCGGTGTGTGGGATGTTAGGAGACCAACGCCTGACTTCGATATCCCCCTCGACATTAAATGAAAAAAGGAAGGTGGAGGAGGATGTAGTGGTTTGGGGGGGGGGGAGATTAGCGTCTATTTTTTTATTGTAGGGGACGAGGAAGAGGAGGGAGACGAGGGTCAAAGGAGTCGTCTTATCGGACATCTTCTACTATGATAGTATCCGCTTCCTGACCGAAAAGTAAAAAGGACCGTACGGAGTCACGTCGCTGTTAAAAGAAGAAAAAAAAATACATTGTCGATGAGCACGCGCGTGTTCATCGGATCCCCACCTCCTTCCGTGCACGGTAGGGTGTTTTTTTTTTAATCCCCGTCCTCTCCTTTAACAGTGTCGGCTTGTGTTTTAGGATGTGCCGTTCGGCGTCGTCGTACGGGTTGTTGCATGGGAAGCACTGGGACATATTATCGAAAGTGTGGCGTGGGTCGGTCGTATTGTGCGATTCGGATTTAGTTCGATATTGTTTCGTTTGGACTCACTTTTTTAATGGAGAATTTAAAACATTAAACGTGAAAATTTTCCTCTATTTTTTTATGAAAGTTCTCAATATTAAAATAATTTGTGTGTTACTCTCATCGTATACTCGTTGATAGATTAAAAACCTTTGATTTTTGACTGGGTAAAGATTAGGAGGCTTACGTAGCTGTTAAAATTAGAGCCGGCATCCTATGCCGGATTGTAGCAGCTGACTGTCAAATGTCTCGTTAAAAAAACGTTATTGAATAAATCGATGATTTGGAAATGTTGATAGGTCATCAGGGTGGTAGAATTTTCACTTACAAATCGGTAATAATGTATATCCGACGAATGAATGCGTTCAAACCTTGTGGTACCCCTCTGTATATTTATATTTATAACCTTGTCTCGAGGCGGGGTTTCTGTGAACTCCTCTTTGAAACGGTGCCACGCCTAAAAAATATTTTTTGGGAGCGCTGTCTTAAAGGCTACTGGTTGTCGGTATATTCCACCTTTTGATGATGGATAAGTTCCTTTTGTTCGTCAACCTGAATGAAAGGATAAATTTGTCGACCATCCATCATGCGTTCGAATTTAAATCTTCCGTAACTTTCACCCGCCGGTAATAATTTTTTTCACTCCCAAGCAGTCGCTGTGACGTCAAAATGAACGACTCTCTCTCACACCCTCCAAAAACCCTCTTTCTCTAACTGGGGCATATCTCCCGCATAGACCGCACCGAAGGTCTCGAGCCTTTTTTTTTTACCCCAGGAGAAACATTCGCGCATCGCGTTTTACTTTTTTTTTATTAAATAAGACGTCGTCTTTCAATCGCCGAACAACGCTTCCGGAGCGGTGCTGGCAAATATATGGGGAGATTGGGAAAGTGGAGGGAGAGAGAGAGAAAAGGGCGGGGAAGGTGGCTAGGGATTTTTATTTATTCTTAAGGAGGAGATGCCAGAGCGGAGTAGGTGGATGAGACATGCACGTGATCGAATATTCGATGGAGTCGATAGGCCTACCAAAAGTCCCTCCCCATCCTCCCCCTCTTCCTAAGGGCCTCCGCTTATTAATTCGCCCCCTCTCAGCCCCGGTCTGGTTCGAGGAGCTGCCCTGGCGTCGCCAATATCGGGAGAGAGGGTATATAAAAAAAAGAAGAAAGAGGATCAGAGAGAAGGGTGGTCGATTGATGGCGGGTTTCCTTTATATATTTTTTTACTTCCTCTCTCTTTCTCTGTCTTCTTATTCGTGAAAGGAGTGAGAGGTTCTTTTTTTTTACGTGCCTGCCCTCAAGAAGTCGCTCCGGGAAGGGCAAAAAAAAAGAATCGGGATGCGAGGTACGCCGTTAGCGCCAAAAAAAAAAGCCGATCGTAAAGATGGGGGTCGGAAGAATGGTACGCGGAAGGTGGCGTGACGGTTTGTCCGGCGCGTAGCGTGTCCTTCATCGATCGGTTATAGATCAATTTGTGTATTTCACTCCGTGTGTGCCTCGGTGTATGTGTTTTCGTAAAAACTTTAATCTATGGGTTTTACCCTGGCCTATTTCTCACGTTGTGCTCGAACTAAAATGCGAAACGTCTCTCTCACCCATTGGCGTTGATACGGACGTGTGTAGAGCGGTCAGTACAGCGTACCCAATTATCATATCTAGAATTCATCTCGAATTCCCAAAATTCAAGGGACGATCTTAAGATTTCGCGATAAGCTATCGGAATGGATATTTCTTTGATGGTTCTTCCCCCAAGGGATTAAAATTTCGGTCAATTTCATCGTCGCTTTCTTTGAAAATTTGGCGATGTATCTAGATGTGCGGATTATCGTGTCATCTCCGTTAAGCCATGCGTTACCGGTCGCGTGTGTGTGTGTATAAACCATTTTTAATGATCCGGTTATCATTCGGGAATTCTTTAAAGAAGCATTCAGTGTTCCATGTTGCCGGTTTGACAAGCCATAAAATGTTCTTTCTCTCTCAATCGACGCCGCACCTGGAAAAGAAGGGGGAGGATGGACTATTTAAAAAAATGGTGGTGCACTCTCGTTTAGCGCGGAGTACATAATTAAACTTCCGCCGTCTTTATTTAGCGTAACGTTCCGACTCCATATCTCACAGACACACACACATTCTCTCCCTCTCTAGCGTATGCCTGCACATAGATAGACTCTCGATCATTCTTTTGACCTTGTAGATTTTGCAATTATGTTTACGCAGCAAAAATCCACGCTCTCGCACACACGCACACGTACAGACGGACATGAAATCGCGACAACGCCATCTGTTCCGTCGTGCGTGTGACCAACCCAACACACCACCCCGTATATAACTGGAAATAATCCAACTTCGCTCGATGATGTAAGGTTTATATCTAATCCGCGTTGATGCGTCGGTTCTTTTTATTTTTCTAGAACATTATCATCGTCCGGTTGAAAAAAAGGAAACGTTTGTTTTTTTTTGTCCTCTACTTTTGTCGTTTGATTTCATCTCCTCTCCAACTACCCATCTCTCTCTCTCTCTCTCGTGTATTTCATGTTTTCATTTTATGCGCGAGAGATAACGAGAGCTGTTTATGTTTTCCTTTACTCGTCCGTTCCGAAGTGCTCCTTTAGAGGTTAGTCCGGGGGATATCGCGTGAGTCGTGATGGATCGCTTTGGGGGAAGAGGTTGTTTGCAAAATCCCGCGGCGAGATTTTTTTTTTTTTTTTTGCTTTCCGAGTCTTTCCTTGTGAAGTTGAATTAGCGAGCTGAGCTTATGACTCCTATCTAACTAACGCTTTATATATATATATATATATATATATATATATATATAATATATGACACTTACCGCCGTAAATAGTCGTGGAAACGATTTGAGCTTCTACAAAATCGTCTCCAATAACATAATAATTTAACGCCGAGGACGATTGCTCCCTATGTGAAATGGAAGTGTGGTTTATATAGGATTTGTGGCTCGTGTTATTTTCATTATTTCTTGATGATATATATATTTCTTTAATTAGTGGTAATCGGCGTAACTTTGAAGAATGGATCGGTGATAAAACGCAGAAAGGGTAAGGACGTTGTCTTCCATTAGTATATTAAAATCAAAAGTAAGGTGAAACCAGGGTCGTTTCAATGAAATTTAACGTTCTTTATCTTCTTATTTTTTTTGTCTAACTATGTCTTCGCGATTTATAAATGGAATCGAAAACAACGTGTTTGCTTGCTTGATTTTATTTTTCGGCATGCAATGTTTTGAAAGTTCAAGCATTACTAATGAAGCAAAGGAAACTATGGGTATTGTATTTTTACTGTCTTAATAAATATTAAAAATTTACTCCACGTACAAGAAAAAATACTGCATTTCTGCATACAAATTCAGGGAAACAAGTCGAGGCAAGTTACAATAGTGCCCTTTCACTTGCTCAAAACAGAGTCGGTTTATATCTTTCGTATCATACGTCGTTTTCGTCGAATCGAGGAGCTCGATCGATCCGCCTAAAAAGGTAGAAATTACGGAGGAGTCACCTCGACAAAATAGTACGGCCATCAGTATAAGTGATCGCGAGAAATGATGGACATGACGATGAGGCCAAGGGCTCTCTGCATGGCGCTTTTCCATCGCCCGTTAATCCGCCAACTCGTCCTCTTCGTCCTCGAAGGACGAACGACTACGCGCAAACGAAAAACGAACAAGGACGCCCGAAGGAAATTCAAGGGCGAGATAAAGACGAAAGAGAGAGAGAGAGAGAGGACTATCGTAAAGTTGGTGGATATCATTGAAGAGTTCCCGCATTTTTTCTAAAAGGAAGTCTATATCGCGGCCGTTTGATCTTTCGATCGGACATTGCCAGGTTTTTTTTTTCCTCTCGAGCCATTTTCACGAATACACGGATTCCGAATTTCGTTCCCTTTCGGAATTTTTTTCCCGCCTAGCCCGTCGAATCTCGATTCCCTTTACCGAACTCCCAGTATAGGGCGGGTCTCTCTCTCTCTTTATTTTTGTTACGATAAATAAAATAAAAGATGGTTGGTGATAGAAAAAATCGTAAGGTCTCTCTCATTCCGTCCGAACCGCTTCGCTCTCGTTCGGCAGAAAGTTGATGTCTTTGGAATCGAGTCGGCCTTCACCTTGGCCAGAGATAGCATACCCACGCGAGAGAGGCCCACCCACGGACACACGCACACGCCAATTCACACCCACACGCAGCAGATACATACGTCCGCTAGCGTTCGGGGAGGAAAAAAATTTCGCACCCGGACTCGCACGTGTACATTACGCGCTTACACGCGCGCGCAAACGAAGTCATGTGTACGTACGGTTATGCATATATGTACTCACTTATGCAGATACGCGCAAATCCGCATTAATGCGTATATCGTAAACCTACACACATATTAACACGGGCATACGCGTGTAAGCATACTCACCTACGCACATGTACGGGCACTTAAGTTCAGCACCTACTCTTACTTACTCGAACGAGCGTAGGATAGTTTCTTATACACTAAAAAAATAATTGAAATCGAGGTACGAGCTGGTTACTTGTACGATTTGACCTTAACTTTATATTTCGAGCCAAGAAAACTCGAATAAATTCTGAAGTAGCTTCTTTTTATCTTTAACCGCTTTGGGTGCTTCTTTTCCAGGAAGTGTTTAAATAAAATACTTGTTAAATCAATATGATTTACGGTCGAAGCGAGAAAATAATTCATTTTGGGAAATCGTAGATGTAAATTTATAACGTGAAGGGAATTATTACCAAAAGCAACATGTACTATTCTTATGATTTAGCATCTTTCATTTAATAACATAAGGAGTTATTTCCTTCCTGTCATTTCTGATGGGTAATAATTAACATTTTTTTGTGAAGTTATTTAAGTGTTGACCACGAGCCTTGGATTTTTTATTTAAGTTACTGTTTTGAATACACGCTCAGCCAAGGTCTCTAGCATGAACTCTCAGTATTAATTTAATATTTCTTGCCGGCCTGTCATTATAGACGGGCATTTAACTCTATCCTGTGTAATATATATAAATCCACAAGCAATCAAATGCGCAGCTTTTCTTACGGTTGCCTTTTTGTATGAGGAATTGTTTATCCGAAACGATCTCGTCCGCAGTAAGCGTGATCGGCATTCAGTTCGATTTTTAACGCATCCCGCGTTCTTATTAAGAGAGAGAGAGAGAGCAATTGGAACTAAGGCTCTCAAACCCATTTTGGCGTAAGGCACAGTTTGCATGCGCGTACGATGCGGGTACCGCGCTATACTACTACCTCTCACGGAGCCGTCATCTTTTTTTTATTCCAGCCTCTTTCGGGCGATTCTAGCCTTTCTCTCTCTCCCACCGATCCATTCCCAGTCATCCCAAATCCCGAGGACGTATTGTCGTCACCCGAGCACGTTTCGTTTAAAAAGTTGGCTTTTCGCGGGCGAAGGCGTGTGATATGATGCTGGTGGCTGGTTTTACGTGCCTTACGTACGCGCACGCGACCCCCCCCCCCCTACCGCGAATACTCCATCTCTCTCCCTCTCTTTCACGGCGGCTTCAATTAACCGGATTACTTATTAAATGCACCCGCACCATTCCGCACGCGGTGGGAGGGAAGTTCTTTTTTTTTATCCCGAGCGCATCTGCGTGTGATGATGCAGATGCTTTGGCGTCGTAGGATTCGCTCTTTTTCTTCCATTCTTCCTCCCCCCCCCCTCCCCCCTCCCCCCCCTCCCCCCTCCCCCCCCCTCCCCCCTCCCCCCCCTCCCCCCCGTCTTTCGCCTTATAACGCTTTTTCGTTGCCCGCAGGGTTTGTGTTTTAAAGGAGGGTTGGGGAGGGGTTTCGGTCGGTGGTTTGGATGACTATGGCGTCCTTGGGGGATCGTCACTGTCAGATAAAGAGGTGGAGAGAGAGGGGAGGTGGGAGGGAGCGTAAAAGAGCGAGAAGATAGGGGAAAAAAAGGGGATGTGGGAAAATCGGGAAGGTTCTCTCCCTCCGAGCCAAATTTCCGGCGGTGGTCATTTTTTCTTTAAATGAAAAGGTCGTTTACCCGTTTTCTTCGTGGCTCTCTTATTTTATCTCCCTCTCTTTCTTTCCCTTTTCTCTCCACCGTTTCCTCCTCCCCTCTTTTTCACCCCCTCTTCCTCCCGAGGGCTGGGCATCTGCATATCTGCCCCATTGATTAAGGTCAATGGCGGGTCGTATTATCGTATTTTGGCGGACGCATCGCGTGGATTAAATTCGTTGAGGGTTTTGTTCCCTACCCCTCCCCGCTTTCTGCCATTCTCTTTCTCCCCTTTTGTCTCGCGTTAACGAAAGGTGAAGTCCATTACTCGGTATTGTTTTGTTTCGCGCCGGCATCGCCATTGGGAGGCGATGGGAATTAGGCGCTCGAAGGACAAGGACGGTTTTGACGGTTCGCCCGCGGCGGGTTCGGAGACCTTCCGAGGATAAAATTGTGCGTGTGTTCGCAGGGTTTGACCGATCCCTGGAGAAAGGACGTCGAGTTGTCTGGAAATTACGTCTGGACTGCCAGTTTTATTTGATAATATTGTAGGAATGTGACTACCTCGGTAATGTGATGGATGCTTCTGTTGCGTGAAAAAGCACCATCTGTATATAGAAAGTAAATGATTTTTTGAGATTTTTTTTGTACTTTTAGATTCCTGTTTTGTGCATATAAGAATTAACAACGTATACATTTTTTAACGCAATTGCTCATTGTCAACAGCCTGAAAACTAACTCGTAAATGATTTGGTGAAATATGAGAAAAAACAGCGGATTACAGTGAAGATGTTGAGTTATTATTGAAAATTTCCGGCCATTTTCTGTTTTTCAGTTGCAATTTTATCCATTTAGTTAAGGATTTTATGAAAACAAACACCTGCTGTGTCACGTAAAATATTCCATATCGTTCTTTAAAAATAATACTTGGCCAGAAAGGCAATATTCGCACCGAGAACTTGGCGCAATTTCGAATTTGATGTAGTTATCCCTAGTCTCCAAGGGCGTTCGCAATAATGGCTTGCCCTAGAGGAGGAGAGGCACGTCATCGGACGTAATGAACCAGAGGCGTAGTAATCCTCCATTTCTAATGCACGCATGTCACGCGCGCGCGCACGCCTCTCGAGGCGTAACCCCATCTGCGCGCACCAAGGTCTGCTTGAATATTTATTTTCAGTGGGTCACACGCGCGCGCACACACACACTTCCTATGTGGGCGTAATGAAGGGTACGAAGCCGAAAGGTCGTTTCCCCGATCGCCGATTCTGGCGCTCTCTTCTGGGAGGAAAGAGGACCTCGTTGCGAAATCCGAGGGCGTCGAGCTCTTTGTTATAATAATACGTGACTCCAACCCCTCCCTCCTTTCTTCCCCACGCACGCATTCACATGCATACTATATAGACGGGCTACAGGTCAGTACGTTTAATAAAAAAAAGGGAGTTTTTTTTCCTTCGCGGCGGGTTTGGGTTGGGTTCGGTAGTGGGTCTAGATGCCTAATTAATTTGCCCGCATCCGCCAATGGTTCGCGTGTCGATAGGGGTGTGGAAAAGGGTGGGTAAAGGAGGCGGTTTGCCGAGGGGGAGGGGGGGAAGGAGGAGAAAAAAAAGGATCGGGTCTGGCTGCATAGGGATAAGGGAAGGGGGAGGAAGTGTTGGGCATCGCAAGGACAAATGGGATCCGTGCCCTTCGTCTCCGGAAGGTTAAGCGGGGGAGGGTGGAGGGGGGGGGGGGGAGTTTTTTTTAGTACCTCTTCGTATTCCTCTTACGAGCCCCGCTGCCGTCTTGTGTGACACGCCAGAAAGGGACGTTTAACGTCACACGCTTGGGCCGATTTGAGCTCGACTACAGGGAAACGATTCCTTAGCGAAGTAGGATTTAAAATTTAAATCGATGGGGCCTTTTTTTTATATATTCGTTCGGTAGTTTTTCTTCGTCGTTCCGGTTCAGTTTTTGAATCTCGAGAAGTAGAAAGGTTGGGTTAGAAGGGTGAAGGATTCTGGGTATGTTAATTATATTTTTGTCGAAGAAGTAATAGGCGTTTTATTTCGTTACGGCATAATGGAATCATTTGCGTGAGATGGGTAATGTATCAGTCGGAGCTGTGCATTGATTTGTCGGTCATTGCGAAGTACCGCTACCGTTTCTAATCTACTATTATACAGACGTACATTTCTATGTGTTTTGTGTTTATATATTTATATATATATATATAATCTCATCCATGTATATATGCGTACAAAGTAAACACATCCATATAAATCTCTCCTTAACATTTAAAAAGAGGCGTTATGTGCGACCGGAGCGAGTGAGAGAGAGAGAGAGAAAGTAGGAACGACGCATTCTGTAGAGAATAGGAATAATAAATAAACGCAGAAAAAAAAACTTTCGCATACCGCTCCCCGCACTCACACACGCACGGCGACCTTATAGAATCCATAAATCATCCGTTATTACTCGATTTTTTCGGATCGAGATTTTCTCTCTCTCTCTCTGTCTCTCCCTTTGTGACGGAGGATGAAGAGAAATAGGGAACGATAGATGGCGAGAGAGAGAGAGAAAAAGAAAAGGAGATTTAGAGGGGAGGAAAAGGGCGGGACGAGATAGAAACCGAGAGAGAGAGAGAGGAGAGGGGGAGATGAAACGAGATCTCTATAGCGGAACGTGTGTTGGGTGGGGTTCAAAATCTCTCGGAAATTGGACCCTCCGAAATCACCCGTCGTGCTCTGCACCCTTTGGCCGCGGTGGTGGCTCTCTCTCTCACACACACACACAGCAAAGGTGGAGGGAGGCGGCGGCATCATCATCATCATCGTCGCCGCCGCTACCGCCACCTGGTTTGGCGGCCATGCCGTGCAGTCCTCTGGCGTCCGGATCTCCCGGTCTCCCTCCTAGGGAAGCCCTCGTAATAAACTGGACCCATGCGACGTTTGCCGAGTTTTATATGGTGCGATAAATCAGAATGAGTCCGGAAAAAAGGGTACGTTAGGGGGGAGAGGATCTGGGAGGTGGCAAGGGATGAGGAGAGCGGGGGGAGAGGGGGGGATGGTGGCCAGGGAACATCCAATTCCGTCCGTCCAAACCTCTCTCTCTCTCTCTCCACTCATCCTCTTCCTCCTCCGCCACCCCGCTCGCTTGAAATGGTCAGTGCATATCAATACACGAGAGGGGGAGAGAGGTTCGTAATGGGCGTGGCGCCACCGTCGACTTAATTGCGCGGGCGCTCTTATTTTATTCTTGAGCGGTGACATTTTGTTTTAAACGGCGAAATGGCGTAATTTGTGGATGGTGCTTAGACGGAAAAAAAAATTTAAGCTTTCGAAGAAAATTTCGTTTTATTTCGGGGGTGAGGGTTTACGATTTCATTTGTCTCTATACGAAACGGATTGGAGCAAAGGGCTATCTCGAAAAATCTCGAATCGGTCGGTTTCGTTTTGTTTTATTTTTTTTTGATCGAAAAAGTTTGAGGAAACTGTATCGAGAAACCCCGATAGCCCGCTTCGATAGATGCGTAATCCTACAATTAATCGCGGCGTAAGGAATACGAACATTTTCCGAGGCATTGATCGATTTTTTTTTATCGACTCACGTCGGAAGGAAGGATCCGCCGAGCTTGAAAAATCCGGCTATCGACTTGAGTCAAGAAAGGAAGGAAAAAAAGAACTTTTTTTTGTTAAAAAGCGACCGGACTCGAGTAGCGTATCCTACTAGTCCACTCTTTTCCTTTTTTATCTATCCATCTCTCTCTCTCTCCCTCCTCCCCCTCCGTTTCCACCCCCCTCCCCTCCTCACTTTCCAAATTAGCGTCTCCAAGGGGCAAGGCGGAATTTAGTGGCTGCGGAGGGAAGCGGAATGGTCGAAGGGGAGAGGAGTAAGGGAGAGGGCGTGTGGGAGATTATGCGTCTGATTACATTGGAGCTTGGCCAGATGGGTAGGAAGGGGTTGGAAACAGAAAGGAGTGTAGGGGGGGGTGGGAGAGTAAAGGGGTTGGGGTAGGTGGGGGAGATGGTCGTGGGGGAGTAATGGGAGAGAATTGAGAGTAGGATGTGTGTGTGTGTGTGTGTGGAGGGGGGCAATGAGAGAGGGAAGGTCCACATGATAGCGTTGAAGGAGGGTGGGTGGGTGGGGGGGGGGGAACATAGTCGGGTTCGAATTGGTCGGAATGGTTTGGGTCAAAAGAGGGAGATTAGTCGATTGATGGGTGGGGTTTTGGATCGGTGGGTTAAAAGGGTGGGAGAAGGGAGGGGGGAAGGGGAGTTTGATCCTGGAGGGAGGGAAAGGGAGAGAGGTTATATGGGGAATGTTATTTCCTAGTGGAGGTGGTTGGAGAGCTGTGGTTTGTGACCTTAACGGTCCCTTCCACCAGCCCCCATACTCCCTACCCCGCCTCCTCCATGGTGTTTGAAGGCGACCCAGGAGATCAGGTCGGTTTCGATAGCGGGAGGGAAGGGGGGTGGGGGGAAAGCTATCGGTGATGTGGGGGTGGGTGTACGGGTCCGGGCTATTTTACGGATCCTGAGGGGTTTAAATGTATGGGAAAAGGTAAAGTGGCTATTTATTTGGTTGATAGTCGTAAAGTTACCAATTTAGTTGTTTTTTTTCCCTCCTCATCTCCTCCTCGGGATACTAATTACCCGCTGGTGCCTAGGACGTTGTTTATTTATTTTTCTGGCCGGAGTTGTGTCGTAGTTATATCTTTTCCGTCGAAAAATTTAGAGGGAGTTATCAGGTTAAATCAAATTTTGCCGGATTGGCACATTTATTCCGTTTTCTCTCGTTGATTTTGTTGGTTTAGGAATTTTACGAGGAAATAAACGATCTTGTGAAAAAAATGCATTCGATATGATCGCTTTAACATTTAAAAAGACGCTCTTTTACAAAAGTTTCGAGGTTATCATTTTATTGGTACATAAAACAAGCATGCTTAATCACGACCATGTAAATTATTCCGAGATATTCGAGGATTCTTTTCGCCTTTACGAGTTATAACTTAACCTTGTTCTCGTCTGTACTCGTAACTGGGGTAAAAATTTACTATTTTTTTAATTATCGATTTTGCTTACGCATAATGACTTAAATTCATGAGGTTTCCAAAGGCTTTTATTCTACATTTTTCTTCTTCTTTTAATCACATCTCATCCATTTTTTAGGCCGAATTCTTTCGATCGATAAAAATGTAAATGCGGTCCGTGCTGCCATCTCTTGCGAGAAGCCCAAATGAGGCACCGCAGTTAAAGGGGAAGGTAGTTAGTCGCGGAGGTGGACAAAAAACTCTCGTTAGCCGCGTTATGCGGCAATTTGTAATTTGAGATGGTAAGTTGAAGAGGGGGGGGGGGGGAGATGGAAAGGGGGAATCGGCACGCTTCCCAAGACGAGCGAATTGTTTTTTATAAAGCTTAAAAAGAGGACGAGGAATGGATTCATAAAGCGAATCGGCGATAACTTCGCATCGCTTTCAATAATTTACGAAAGGCTTTCGCGTTTATCGATCAGACACCGGCAGTGGATTGAGATTGGGACAAAATTTTTATGCATGAAAGTTTCGTGGACTTTATTTAGCTTCGTCTCGCATTTATTCACTTTTTCTATCAAATTTCGGAGCCATATCCTTTTTTTTTTTCTCGTTTTAATTCGTAGTAATTATTTTTTCCTCCGCGTGGCGCTGGTTTAAATATTCATCGGACCGTATGTATTTGTTCTTTAAACGTGGCATTCGTAATTACCGACCCTTTTTCTTTGTAAATGATTTTGTCGCCCGTTTTTAATTGACTCTTCGTTTGCATAACCGGATGGGTTGGTTTCTCGGGATAACCGGGAATTGTAGTCGCGTAAAGAACAATGAGGACGCGTTTATGAGAAATTTACACACAATAATCCAATATTCGTGTGGAATAGTAACGGCAAAAAAAAAAATTGAAATAAAAGTCTACTCGAGTAGAAGAAATAATAACGTATTTAACGACGCGAAGCATCGATACGAATGGGAAAGGTTTTTAAAGAATTTCAATCGACCTGAGAAAAATTTACTCGTTCGCCGTATATGACCAAGAGTAGATGCAGGACTAAAGAAGGGCAGCGGGTATTGTATTTAAAAAAAAAAAGAAATAAAAAATAAACGATTAAAATAAAATTAAGCGTAGTAGCCGGGTAAAAAAAAAAAAGAAAAACGGAACGGATGCGTCTGGAAATTTTACGTCCACGAGCGGTGACCGGGCTAAACTCGCTGCAAATATAAGTTTCCGGCACCCTCCTAGGGCATTAAGTTTCGTTTTATTGGCGTTCTCTTTAAAAAAAAAGGAGGGGGGGAAGGGGAGAAGGGGTAAGTAAAGGAGGAGTCGGGAGGGTGGAGTGGGAGAGAGGGAGGGAGGAAAGAAAAAGAGGATGGAAGAGGTCGACAATGGTTCCATTACTTATCCTTTCCTCTTTCTCTCTCCGGAGTTGTGTGCGATGGCCGTGCAGCAGATTCGAGTGGGAAAAAGGGAGAAAGAGAGAGAGAGAGGGGGAGGAGGGGATAGAATAGGGGTGTATAGAGACCATCCTTTTTGGATCCGGTCCAAGTGGAAAAAAATCGTGCAGGGAGAGAGAAGAGATCCCGGCACGAAACCTCTCGGCTACCGCTCAGCATCGTGGAAAAAAAAAACATGGCAGAGCGAGTTGATGCGGATGAGATGAGGAGGACATCGAGGAGAGAGAGGTAGAGGAGGAGAAGGGAGATGGGGTTTTTTAAGGGAGGTGGGGGAGATAATTGGAGGAGGGGTGAGTTAGGAGAGGGGGGAGTGGGCGTGGTTCTTCTATGGATACTTAAAGTAGGATTTTTGGGTTAGTGGAGGTTTTTTGGTGGAGGGGTTTGTCGAAGACAATGTTTTCGGTTTGGTTCGGAGGTGAGCGCGGGTGTGGTGAGTAGGTTTTTAAGTGCCCCTTTTTCCTCCCTCCTGTTTCTCTCTCTCTCTCTCCCTCCCCCTTCAATTCGCTCCCTTTTACTATAGGCTTTCATGTACGAGTGTTCCATCTCTCTCTCTCTTTTTTTCTCGGTTGGGGGGTTATTCTCCGTGGAGTTGACCGTGTCTCGTGGGGTTATGGAGGCAATTTTATTGTAATTTTTATCATTGGACGTGTTTTTTACACTTAAAAAAAATGAAGATAATGTATTCTCTCCTCTCCCCGGCTTTCTCGCGATGTTTTATTTATGTAAGGGATGACTCGAGACGGTGTTGGTATTTACCATGGTGAGCGTCGTTTGTTTATGTTTATGCGGGTAGTTGTAAGACGATCGTCTGGGATTTCAGTGGCGTACTAGAGAAATGCTCTCCTCCTACTGATCGTACGAGGAGCACAATTAGTATCTGCTCCGTCTCGTCTTCAATTGGTGCGGGAGCAGTTTATGCCCGCAGATGCGACCCAGCTAAAGCGCTCCGTGCATGTAACACTCTCTATAATGTGTCGGTGTGTGTGTGAGAGAGAGAGACTGCATGTGTGTGTGTGTCCGTGTCCCTTTCTGTGAGCCTGTGTCGAGTACTGCTGCTCGTGTTTAGGTACCCGCATGATGCAGTAAAGGACGTTTGTTACCAAGTATCCGGGAATGGTATTACGTCTTTAAAGCGTCCTTAACGGCTTTTCCCTCTCTTCTCCCCCCCCTCCCTCTCTCTCCCCGCCCCTCTCTCTCTCCGTCTCCCTTTTGTAGAGATAAGCTTTAAAACCGAATCCTTTTCCATAGAACAACTCGGGGATGTGTTTTTCTCTCTCCTCTGGACTAGAGAAAGAAAGTGGAACGCGGTAATGCCGGGAGGATTAGTTCGATAAATTCTCCCTAGGAGGCGTCCTTATACCGAAGAAGCTGCGCGATGTGCTCCACCCCGCTACATTTTTCATGCCCGCCATCTCTTCTTCTCCTATTCCCTCGACGGCGTCGTTACCTTCCTTAATACGGGCCATTCTTGCGTCGGAAGAATAAATCGTTTCCGTCTTTCTTTTGATCACCGCGGCACGGGTTTTGGGAGGGAAGTCATTTCGTATCATTGTATCTTTCCGCGGAGAGAAAGGGCGTGGAAGAAGGTTGTTCTGTCGCGAGCGTGGAAGAGAGAGAGAGAGAGAGAGAGCGTGGATTGCAGGTTGTTACCGTTTTAAGAACCTGCTAGAATTTTAGAACCATTTAAAACTGCACGGAAAGAGGGTGACTCCCAGAACTACTGTTTGCGAAATCTGCGGAAATCTAGCGAAAACTATAATAAAAATGTTACAATCCCCCTTTTCGCGGATTCTTGACGCTCTCAGACGTTGCTATAATAGGGGGAAGGGAATGGGTTATCTCTTTTTTCTCTCTCTCTCTCTGGACGAATACGAAGATGCGTTTTTCTTTTTTATTTTTCAGCTCCAGAGAAACGACATAGTCCTTTAACTCGAATGGGTTAAGGCCTTCGTCCGTCTCTCTCTCTCACCCTCTCTCTCTCTCTCTCTCTCTCTCTCTCTCACCCTCTCAAAGCGTTATGTGTACTCCACCCGGAAGTTTCCGAATAGGCCGCAGTAGAGGAAGATGAGGTCGCTGGGGACTCTCTTTAAGTAGGTTGTAAATGAAAGAAGAAGAAAAAAATGAAACGAAGAAGGCAGTCGTGCGCGGGTTCGTGCTCTCGCATACATAAATTGCGAGGTTTTCCATTTCGGGTGTGCGCGGGGCGTGCGTGCGTCTGGTCTTGGGTATGGTTCTGGGTGCGCTCGCACGCGGCGGCACACACACACACAAATATAACCACCTGCATATATATAAATATATGCATACATCTACGTAGGCGAGTATATACACACATGCCTGTTCAAGAGAGACGTTGTCGTCCCCAAGGGTTGCGAGGTTTTTTATTTATATTTCATTATACACACACACACATATATACACACATATATATATATATATATACACATATATACAGTAATACCTCGCTATACGTCGGTGTTGCGTTTCTGAAAAATACGACATAACGAAACAACGTATAGCGAAACAAAGATTACCATAAGATATATGATAAAGGTTAGGGGTTACGTTCCTGGCGGATATTTTTTGACACATTTGTTTCCCAAATAATACACATTAATACAGTACATTGGACATACTATGTTACCACTGTGTGTTTACCACTCATTGCTACTAGGGTTTAATATAGGTACTTACATTTTATCGTAACAACGAGTTACCGATTGCAATAATAAATTCAGAAATCACCGAAAATAATTGTCTATAGTGTAATGGAGCCCAAAAATTGTTTCTTTACTTACACGTAGACTGATACGCACTTTAGAGTACTTACAAGCAGATTTCGCAATCCAATCCAATACTCATGAGATATCAACGTAAACTTAAACACACAAAATGTTAGACACAACTGTTCACAAAGCTCTCTTATAGCTCACTGTCGCTCAGAAGTAGGTTTATACACATCGTCATTAAAACTGGGACAGTCCCTTTTATCCCCTGTGTATCTTGTGAACCACCTAACCCATCGTGATCTCTCAAACACATGGCCAGTAAATGTTTATTCCGAGTATGATTTTGCACGAATTGATTGATAAACATTAAATTAAATTAATTCACATAAATAATAATAAACTTGAAATTAAAAGCCGAATAGAGGGTTTTTATTGTTATGGTTATAATTTATGCATCGCAATTGGATTTTCTGAAATTTTGCTTTTAGTATTTCACAAACGACGTATATGCGAAGCGACACAATATCGAAATATGTTCCTTAATTGGCGACGTATATGCGAAACAACCTATAGCGGGGTTTTACTGTATATATGATCTTTCGTAGACAAACAGGTTCGTTTTTTTTGCGTAACGAGACATTTCCGGGAGAGGCCAGCGATATACGTATGTATTTTTCCCGCGAGAGAGTAAGTAGGTACATTTGGTTCATGCCCCCCCCTCCACGTCCGAAGAGGAAACGCGACCGCCATCTGGGAGGAATTTATATTAAACCGTAACGTATTTAGCAAAACAATTCAGTAAGAGATGGCGTGCCTAAAATGGCGGATGATAAATAATCTCGGATATATGAGATAAAACCTCGTATGAGTTATAAACTCGCGGACGTAACGCTCTCGGAGAGGGGACTTAATTTAAAAAGTGGTCCTTCTGAAAAGCTAGTCCTTATTTCTGCATCGTCCGGTTGGATAAAAAGGGTTATATATCAAAGTCTTCGCGAATCATATTCGGGTTTTATCCAAGGTTTTTTTGGACCCTCCTCCCTCCCCCTTTATCCACCCAACGGACAAGGGGTAAAAGTGGAATACATTTCGCGATACCGTATCGATTTTGTTAAAGCGACGCTTTAATTTGGTTTATCGTCCGCTTCTCCCCCCCCCCCCCCCCCCCCCCCCCTTCTCACGCGAGGGGATTCGTACCATAAAATACGTAAGTCGACGGAACACGTTTTCGGTACGGCGTCAAAGTCGGGGGGGGGAGGGGGGGGGACATGTTGCTTTATTAAGTTTACTCGATGTATCGAATCGAGCCGTTTCGATGTTTTTCTTTCATCCTTTTGAAAACACAACGAACGCTTTTCAGACGATCTTATCGCATCACGGTCGTGCTTCCCGACCGGTTTGCCAGAATATTATGCGACTTATAACCGACTCCTGAATAATAATAAAAGGAACTCGTGGCCGTTTTCGTTTCATGCCGAATCTCATGTTTATATATATTATATATATATATATATTTAGGACAACTAGGTGTTGAAGGAAACCCAGTGAACACTTACCGGAAGAAGAGCCGCTGGGGAGAGACACATTTGTAGAGGTTATTGGAGCTTCCGGGATGATCCCTTCGTCAGCACAAGAGAGACACTATATATATATATATTGATAGAAAGAAAGAGAGAGAGAGAGTGGTCTGGAGTTGGAGTCGGAAAGAAGTAAAGATATATTGCATTGCGTGCAGGGAGAGACGCAGAGCGCATTCTAATATATGAAACATGCGACACACTCTCCGTCCTCTTTCTCCTCTCTCTCTCTCCGTATGTGTATGCATACGTACGCTTCGTGAATAATTCGGGTCCCTATCGCCGCCTCGACCAAAGGAGGAAGGAAGGGTGCGGGAGGGGGGGGAGCAGGGGGAGGGGTAGCCGCGTTAGAGGGGAGGGTTTTTGGACTGGGAAATGTGTGCGCGCTCCTCACACACCTAATTGCTCGAAACTTTTGTGTGTAACACCCACCGTTAATGCTTTCGCCATCTGCCGGGAGGAGTGAAGGGGTTTGGCCTCACCCTTTGCTGGATGGGGTCAAGTGTATGTGTGCGCGTGTGGAGAAGCGCGGGTGAAAGATAGAGAAAGGAGAGAGAGAGAGAGAGGGAGAAAAAAAGGAGCGAGGAAGAGGAGGAACGGGAGAGAGGGTAAACTATTTCTTCTTATGCGTGCGAAGCTAATGTGGCGTCGGGTCTTGGCCTCTTGACTCTCTCCCATCCTCTCTCACTCCTCTCTCTTCTTCCAGTCCTATAATTCCATCCATCTTCCCTTCCTCTCCCTCATTTTCCCCTTCATTTCCCCTTTCCTTACGTTTCTTCCTTACTTCTTCCTTCCTTTTTCCCTTCCATTCTCTCGCTCCTTCATCCTTCCTCCCCTTTTCCCCCATCTCCTCCTCTTCCCATTCCCTCATCTACTCCCATTCGCTCATCTCCAATTCCTTCCTCTCCTCCTATTCCCTCCCTCTCCTCCCATTCCCTCCTCTTTTGCTCTTGCCTCGCTCTCACTCCCTCTTTTCTCACTCCCTCTCCTCTCATTCCCTCTCCTCTCATTCCCTCTCCCCTCTCACTCCCACTTCCCTCATAGCAGGAATTAACGAAGGGCGTATTCAGGGTGGAACCTTCTCCCTCCCTATCCTCCTCTCTTTTTTCCTTCCCTTTCGTCCAGAAAGGGAGGAAAGGAAAGGAAGCGACGGGGGAAGGTTTTTTTTCTATTCCAAGGAAAGGAAAGACGCGGTTCGTTAAGAGAGAGAGAGGAGTTTTTATTATTTTTCTTTCCGAGAGAGATATTTTGAAAGGTCTTTGCTTTTTCTAGGATTCTCGTTGGCAGAATGTCAGGACGGGGATTATTTAGATGGGAGGATACCGCCGCTGTGTGCTGGCTGGCAAAGAGAGAGAGAGAGAAAGAAAAGGAGAATTAATGTGTTAATACATTTTGATGATTAAGTGCTGTGTTTGGTTGCGGTAGTGTTTGGGGGATTTATTCCGTGAAGGGGGGCGATTGATGAGGGGATAAATGAGTAAAGATGCTGCTCCGTTCTGCCCACGCGTTGCATAATTCGACCGTTTAATGGAAAATTTTATCGCCTCAAAAATTACGACGATTGAATGTAATTTTTCATTTTCTTTCGCGTGTTCTGCGTCGACATCTACATCCGGTCCTGCAATTCGTCAGGATGGTGAATGGCAGGGAGTGCGATGCAGCAGAGTATTCGTAATAGCTGCGTTGGTTCTGTTATTATTATTATTATGCGTAATAGTGATAAGAGAATCGAATCTCGGAGCCTTAATTACTCTACTTTTTCTGTCTTAGTTTTATCTAGTGTGGCTTTGTTTTCATTTATGTCTGTTATTCCTAAAAAGTCTTCGATATATCAAGCATTCAATCGACATTATTCTAGTTACACCCAGTTCATATCCTGCATGAAGTTTTTATAAATTTACAGTCCATTCAGTCCATTCATATCTTTATAACGTTCGATTATGCAGCCCTTTTTACAAGTATTTTGTAAAGTTGACCAGCTGCCTAACAAGATTTGGACAAAATGTTTCTTGTGCCTAAAATAAAAGTGTCGTTTTATTTGTGCTGTTTTCATGGCGGCTTCACGTCAATTCCGATTAATCTGCTCACTTAAGTCATTTATCGCGCATATTCCTGAAGGCTAGAAGAATTCAAATGGTAATTTTTCCACGGGTAATTTATATCGGGTGAATCCGCCGCAACGCTGTGGGTCGTGTGTTCTGAAACCATACTTCAGGCGCGGGTGACCTTTTTATCCGCGAGAATTTCAAACAGTTCATCCACGTCGCGGCGGAGAATAACTCGACTCGGCGGCATAAGGCACGCGTATCTGCGATTCCAATTGCGGCCGTTCGTACGATTGGGAGACTCTCTCTCTCTCTCTCTCTCTCTCTCTCTCTCTAACCGGCGTCTCATCCGCTCCCTGCCATTTTATGCTTTCGTTCGCGTAATGCGATCATATTTTTCTTCGCCTCGAGTCTTTCACATTCATTTCGCTGTGTGTTTGCTCGTTGGTGGAGGAACTGCTGAGGGAGGGGGGAGAGAGGGAGTGGAAGGGGGGAGGGTAGGAGGAGGTGGTGGGTGGGGAGAGAGAGAGAGAGGAGTAGGAAGTCTGAAACTGCTAAGGGATGAAGGAGAAAATGTTCTTACAGAGGGAGGAAATCGTCTAACTCCATTTCTCCTCTCTCCATCTATTTTGCTTGTTCGTCAAACGTAATGTCGTTTTACTGATTCAATCGTATGTGTGGTTTCCGCACGTTTGGACAGAGTCATGCACTAGGAGATTACGAGGTTCTTTTTTTGTCGTTTAAAGGCTTTTAAAAAATGCATGTCCGAATGGAGATTACGTTCGAACTTTGTATCTAAAAAAAATCGTGGCTCGAATTTTCCGTGACTCGAAGGATATATTTTAAGATCGTAGACTGCGTTGCACCCGCTGCCATATGAATTGAAGGATTTAAATATAGGTGTAGAATAGAATATGGACGATGAAAAGGATCATCATCGTGCTTCTTAGGAGACAGTAATTTCGATAAAATCGACGTTCGGTAATACGTAGTTTGAATCGCTCCACTTTTTTCTTCGAATAACGGCTTGCTGATGTATTAAATCAGGAATTTTCAGCCTACCCTGACTAAAAAAAATATAAATGTTTAGTTTATTGACGTCGCTAAACATTTGGACGATTAGATTCGCGTTAGGTATTACACTCGATTTCTTAACAAATTTCTCTTTTTTTTTAACCTCCCAAATAAAAAAAAAGCACTATTCCTTGAAAATCGTCTAACTTAACGCTCGCGTAAGACGAAAAATATTTCCCGTGCGAGGCGAGAGAGTTATGACGGGAAACGACTAAATCTTCTCTCCTCGGAATTGTTTCCGTCGAGAGCGCGAGCAGTATAATGTCGAATTTGTAAAGTCGACGATTTTTCAGCGTCAACTTCTTCGCCGCTGATGACTCGACTGTGGGATGGGGGAAGAGAGAGAGAGAGAGGAAAATGGCGGAGCGAGGATAAAAATGCGAAAAAAGTAGCGGTCGAGAGAGAGAGAGAAAGAGGAGAAAAGCGTGAGAAACGTCCCTGTGGGTTGATAAGGTCGTAGGAGGCCTTTTGGAGAGAGGGTGGTAGAGGTCGTGGAAAGAAGGTTAGGAGGGAGGAGGGTGGAGGTAACCGCGACGATGTTAAATGGATACCGGAGGGACGCCATCAAATTCTCGTATTTATTACGAGACTTCTCTTTCCCTCGTACCATACCAACGGCATGAATGGGGGGAGTCTTTGGAAACCTGTGTGAATAAAGTTCCTATCTCCTCTTCTTTTTCTGCCCCCTTCCCACCCATGTAAGCGCCCCATCCCGCGACCCCCCCTTGCTCCTATTCCGCTCCTCCTCATCCTCCCCGCAATCCCCTCCTTTTTTTGATGATGAGTGGGCGCGTTGGTGATTGCCGCCCTAGAGTTGGGGGGGGGGATGTTGTGGTTACGGGGGAGGGAGGGGGGGGGGGCAAGGGAGGAGTATAAAACCCCCTAGCAGCAGTCCTCCACCTTTTGCTCTGGGTGAAATGTGGGTGTCCATCAAGGGGGAACCCTTTGGCGCCATTGGTCCCCGGAAAACGTCGTAATGATAATAATTTTGCGACTCGGTCCGACCTCCTCCGCCACCTCGCACATCACGCTCCCATTTTCGAGTACTCTATCTTCTACTCTCTCTCTCTCTTTTTCTCTTCTTTTCGCTTTTTGTTCCCCCCCTCCCCCCTTTTATATTTCCTCATTCTCTCCTTATCCTCATCCTCTCTCTATACCTTTTCCTTTCTCCCTGTCACAGGACCTCTTGCATGCCGGGAGGTTAAATTGCGATATCGCAGTTTGCTCGTAAAGGTAGATTTATGGCCGTTCCTGTCCACTTTGGTGGAGAGGGCGTCGGGCCAGCCGCCACAGTGCGAGCGCTAACACACACACGCGCGCGCGCACACACACACCCATATATGAACGCCCGCTCGCGCCACCGCCACCCCGTGCGGTTCATCTTGCCCCCCCCCCCCCCCCCCCCCCGTAGTTTAGCCCCCTTCGCGTCTCGCCCCCGTCCTACACCGTACACAAGGAGTTGTTAATGCGTTTATCATCAAACCTGTACCTGGCTGTTTTTCTTTTTAACACACTCTTTTTAATCACAAAAATTTCGTTTAAATTTTTTTTTGTTTTCGAGAGAAGTTGCAGCCGTCTCCGTTAATCTTTCCTTTTACGGAAGCGCGGTTGCCTTTTATTGGAGTTTATCTCGATCGAGATAAAATGGCGGTCTTATCTCGATTATCTATTACAGCCATTAGGTGAGGTCGATATTAATTTATTTTTTGCGACTAAAGCTCGTGCTGTAATAGGCGGAACTAAAACCTATATTTAAATAATTCGTATGCGCGTGAGTGACATGTCGGTGGAAATGCTGATGAAGAATTGTGTGTCGAAAACTTTCTGTAGTTCTTCCTTTTCTGTTTCGCGTTTATGTCGTCTTTGTCAAAAGATAAAGGAACGGGGTGGCCATTTTTTTAAAGGGCGATCGTGTCGTAATTAATTTGCGGCGCGGGAAACAATTTTCGACGCGAACTCCCATATCCCCGAAATTTTTCCCTCTCGCCTTCTGCTATATCCGAAACAATCGTTCAGGTGTTGTAATCACTCCTTCCCAAATTTCTCTCTCTCTCGCCCTTTATGGGGGCTAACGCATGTAGGAGGGACGTGCCAGGCATAGCACCAAACGAATCACGTCATAAAGCTTTTTTTTTCAGCAAAGGGCTTTCGAAAAAGCACGTAAAAACGTATCAAATCACGCGAACGTTTTAACCCCCCCACCCCCTCTCCATCTCCCCTTTCGCCATTTTTTCTCTCTGAAAAAAATTTGACCGGAATTCCTAAGTCGCGCTCGTGTGCGGCATTGATATCCCACCCTCGGTGTAATGCGTTCCCGTTTTCTCCGTTTGCAGGAAGGTCTCCAAACAACCCCCTCCCCCCTCCACTTCCCTATCCACCGTCGCCTGTCCCTCCCTCCCTCCCTTCCTCCCATCCTCCATCCATCCCCACAAAGCGGAGACTGTCAATCCTCGACGTGGCGGAATTTTTGCTGATCTGCGTATTCATCATCGTTACGTGCGAGCAGTACCGGTCTGTCTCCCCTATCTCTCTCTCTCCCCCTTCTTCCTGCGTGATTCACTCCCTCCCTCTTTCTCTCACTTAATGTATTATTTTCCTCTACACGTAACCTTCCTACCTCTCTTCCGACCTCCACCTCTCCGCTCTTTAACGCGACCCCTCTCTTCATCCACCTCCTTCCTCTCTTCATCCACTTCCCTCTCGACCTCTCCCCCTCAACCTCCCTCCCTCTCTCTCTCTCCCTCAGTCACCCTCTCTTCTCATCCTCCGTCTCTCTCTCGTCGGTTTTTTCTCTTCCTCCATCTCTCTCCCTCCATCTCACTCTCCCTTCGCCTTGATAAATGGCCGGCTTTCCATTTAATTGAAATACTCCTGGACGACTCGTGTCCGTGTGTTTGAGTTGGAGGAAAGGCTGGAGGACGGATGCTTTAATCCAAGCTCTTTCGCCATTCTATGACCGTCCCTATCTAATTCCGGTTTAGTCGTTTTAAATTATTGTCGCGGTTTTTAAATTCTGTTTTGTTTTTTTTCCCCTCCTCGCTCAGGCTGGTAATTAAACTAGTCGCGTTACAAACCCCGCCTCTGTTCTCGTCTCCTATTCTGCCTCTCTTCCTCTTTTGTTTCTTCTTCCGTTCTTTTTCCTCCTCACCCTTTCTTTCCAGCACCATTTATGAATATCCCAGTCGCATAATGGGGCCATCAAGGAGTTCTTTACAGGATCACTCGACGTTACTCTCTCCTTTTCCCCGTTAGACATTGTCTCGCTGTTTTATTTTATTTTTTAAGTCTTTGCCATCGCTCTATTCCTTCCATCCCTGCTTCGTCCGTTCTCTCTATTTTTCTTCTTCCTCTCCTTTGTCGTCATCATCTCCTTTTTTATCGCGTAGCTAATCGGTAGAAGGGAGCAGCAGCAGCAGCAAAGAAAATGTTTTGCATATAACTTTTTTTTTTAAAGCCGCCGTCCGCGTTATCTGAGGCGATAATAATCTTGCGTTTAATGTGGTGTGTTCCGGGTTGGCGTTCGCGGGTAGAGAGAGAGAGAGAGGGGGGAAAAAATCGGCCGTGGTTTTTTTCGTTTTTTTATGTTACTTTTTGTTTAATTGCCGGCCATTATTCGCGAGCGGAAATAATATTAGACGCGCGTGGAAGTTTTGATCGGTTCTGGAAAACGTTAGGTAAGTAGTTGAAGTCGGAATCGACGACCGGTGTGTTAGCACTGATGGATTTGTCTGTAGTGGTGTTTTGTTTTCCACCAATGTCGGGTTACCTATTTCTTCTATTGCCTTGCAGTATAATACAGCCCTCGCTGCATGTTACATATCAATCTTAGAGTAGCGGCGAAGTTTTTAAAATTAAATTCCAAATGTATTTTTTCGCTCGTGTTCTACATTAAAAATAAATACGGCCAGCCATGATACACATTCCAAAAGGACTTAGAGGGATGAAGATCTAGTGCATATAATCTGCTTCACGTCTGAAATACGATGCAGATTAAGTTGTAAATGTGCTTGCCAAAGATTTTTACGAACGTTGACAGAACGTTACACAGAGTGTCACAATAGTCGGGATAGTACAAGCAGATGTACTACTCATGAAGGTAAGCGAACACTCACGTAGGTTTTTACGTATCTAAGGAAATAAAATACATAGGTATCCCAGGATGCTATTTTATCTCCCGAAATGTTAAATCGACTGTAGAAATGTGTTAGTAACTTTATGAACAGAATGTCTACTTCCTCTTCGAGTCCCGGCTTTTGGGACAACGAGCCTGTTGAAGGCGACCTCTATAATCGATCATCTTAAATTATTTGAAGGCCATTTGCGAAATGCATTTCGATATTCGAGATATTTCTGCCGATCGAAAGTGTTATTACGTACTTGGCCGTTGCGATAATGTTAGCAATAGGTAAAATCGACCCGCATTGTAAGAGTACCGAAAGCACGTCGTCTCCAAGGTGGTGTCAAAGTGTTACCTTTTGGAGCGGATGGAATCGCTCCTTCAATTTCTGACCGGTCCGGTGGACGTGGCATGTTCTACGCTCATCAATCACAGGAATGTGATTCCATCCCCGAGCTAGAGGGAGGGAAAAAAAGAAGACGGGCTAGAATCTCCGGTGTTCTAAGCGCTCCGCCTAAGACGGGAAGCCGGGAGAGAGGGAGAAAAAAAACCTGTTCCCCCATCCGAAAAAAAAATATTTATAACGTTTTCCCAGCATGTTAAACATGGCGTAGGGAACTTTTTTTTTTTAACCCGGAGGAATTCTTCAGCGTAAGGTTTCGAAGCCTTTCAAAATTGAAATCGAGCGGGTTCGGCCTAAGTGGCCCACTGAATTAACGGCGAAAAGTCCATGTGTCACCCCGTTGGAAAGAGTATTAATTTCGGAGCTTATCTCTTTTTTCCCGTTTTTTTCTGTTTCCCCCCTGATAATTCGCGTGGCCTTTTCACAGTCTGGCGTTTGACCTTTTGACCTCCACGAAAAGGAAAAAAATAACCTCCGTGCGGTATATGCGCGGTCGAACTCGCGTTTTTTTTTTTAATTTAAAAAAACGATCTTCGGAAGAAAGCGACTCGTGCGGAAGGTTTTGAGGAAAAAACGAAATAAAAATCACGCCGCTTAACATCCTTTCCCCCTTGTTACCCCAATACATAGTCGAAATTTAAAGCTCTTCGTGTAGTAGAGAGAGAGAGAGAGAGAGAGCGAGCGGAGACTGTTTACTTAGTTGCCTTATGCTTTTTGGCCTCAACTTCCGACTGCGGGGAGGAACTTTGCCAGCATTATCTCCGGTCTGCATGAAGGGGCGGTGGTAGTCGACGGAAGTGTGTAGAAAAAAAGAAGAAGACGGAACAATGTAACGAGGTTATTCTTTTGTTCTATCTTTTATTTTCCTCCCAGAGGGCGTGTTAAAGAGAATCGTAGGTGGTCGTCGTTGGCTGGTGGTGTACCGAGAAGACAGCTCGTCCCTTGCGAGATGTTAGGAATGGGTGGGTTTATCTTTTTCTTTTGGTGGGGATCCCTCCCAACAGTTCCTTCAAGGAATATATTTGCTCTTTAAATATATGTCCCCAATATCCGAGTGTCCTTAACGTCCGCGGGTTTCACATAAATAATGCATCGGTGGAGAGAAGTGTTCGGGGTTGGCCGGAGAGTTTTCTCGAGGTGGGAGGGTTAGGTAGGGTTATCCTGCCCAAGAAGGGGAACGTGAGG
Source organism: Uropetala carovei (assembly GCA_036926305.1). Lineage (NCBI taxonomy): Eukaryota > Metazoa > Arthropoda > Insecta > Odonata > Petaluridae > Uropetala > Uropetala carovei. The sequence goes on from JAXCHB010000277.1 coordinate 6,268,542, forward strand.
AAGAGGGGGGAGGGTGGGGGGGGTAGAAGGAATAATGCGGAGTAAGGGGTGCTTTTTATTCCTCCGAACCCTTCCATTAGGATTGTTTCCTCCTCCTCATCTTTTTTTCCCAAAAAAAATTCCCAAGGGGTCCTTTTTTCTGAAGAGGGAGAGACGGAAAAAGGGCTTGGTCCCCCTAATCGAGGAATTTTTTCAAGGGTCCTTTCTTTTTTTTGTTGTTTTTTTTTTACTTGACGATTTTTCTCCTTACCTTTTGGGAACTGGATTCCGTTTCGTAGAAGGGGAAGAATTTTTCGGGCCTCTTTTAGGGTGAGTCTGTTTTTCGAGGGTGTGTCGAGCCGCGAGTGTGTTGGGGCCTGTTTGAAATCGCGGGGTTGTAAGTCGTCCTCTTCGTATCGGATTGCAGAGGCGGAGGAAGTCGGGGGGCCCGATCCGTCGCCCCTTGTGTTATCCGGCGACTCATCGCCATGCGTCGCCGGCCGTCTCCTTCTGACCTGAAATCGGGTCGTTTTAACCCTCTCGGGGCGGAATGAGGAGTTTACGTGTCCAAAAAAATTCGTCATGATTATTCAGTGGAAATGAGTACCAAAATTTATCCCATCTAAGCGAAAATTGCGTGATGTATGAGGAATTTAAAAGAGAACGTACTTTTTCTGTGGGAATTTTTTAATCAACAGCAGCTTTCGTCGCTCGTCAAGATATTTAAAGATATTAAAAATCCTCCCGCTTTGAAGGTTGGTATTTGATGATGAAGGTCAAACAAATGAACCAATTCGAGAGCTTTGGCTTTGAGATATTCGGAATATATTTAACGGCGGCGCAGTGAGATTGCTTTGTTGAAAGTTTCCTAATCTTAAAGTACTTATGCTTGACACTTATTCTTAGTACTGTCCTACAAAAAATCCTCACACTGCGCCATATTTATTTCGAACCGTAAACGACGTAATTTTTTTTCCCTTCGATATTCGACATCTCCGTCCGCGTCGAAGTCTTTATCGAATTCTTGTCCCGCGTAGGCTATATGTTGCAGGCGTTATTAAAAAACTTCAAGCATCTGAAGGTCCCCTTCTCTCTATCGTTGCGTAATTCACTCCGCTTTTGTGTAAAAAAAAAGACATTGTTCCTACTCGAACGTGTGTCGATAACGGGAACGAACTTTTTTCCCCATCACTTTCTTTCTGTTTTTTATTTATTTTTTTACCGTTCTAACTCGCAATGTAGGTCTAGATTTCCTTCGGTGTAAATAAATACGTTTGAGGGAAAGATATTCCTTTTACGTTTCAATACTCATCTTCTCAACTTTTCCCTTTCAGATTTTCTGTATCACTTTCTTCTTTTTTCCGTCAGATGCCTCCTCGAGCGCTTCTCTCTCTCTTCCTCTTTTTTTATACATATTTGGACCCCCACGACCGGCATCCTTAGCGATCCGAGGGTGAAATTTCGATATCCATTTGATATTCCGTCGGCCGGAGTGAAAGATAATATGTTCTGGGACTATTTTTTTCGGAAGGAAGAATGGAGGAAGTTTCCAGTTTGAATATGAAAGAAAAGGACCTGCTTTTCCCTTGTTTTATTATTTTCTTTTTTCCTCTACGGAGAATGTCTGCTGCCTTCACCGTGCAAGTCTTGAAGCGTGCATGTGTGTCTGTGTGTGTGTGTGTTTGAGAGAGAGAGATGCCAGTTGTTTATAGTGCAGAAGTTTTCCTTTGAGAAAGAGACCCTTTTATATTCTCTTTTCGCTTGTTTTTTTTGTATTTATTCGAAGGCGTCCAGCGTACGGTATTGTGTGCAGCGGATTGCTCAGTGTCTAACGGTATGGTCGCTTTTTTCCTCTCTCTATCTCTCTCTCTCTCTCTCTCTCTCTCCTACAGTGAGTTTTCCGTTTTGATATCGACGAAGGACGCGAATAAAAAAAATTGAATGGAATCGTTTTTCGTAATTTCTGTTGTTATTGTAGGTTCGTCTTTTTCCTCCGCTAAAATGAGAGGGGCGATTTTCTGCGGAAAAGTACCTTCAAAAATTGTAACGTTTTACGTCTTATTCTGGTTGTTTGTTTTATTTTCGTTTTGGCGTGTGCGTTTCCGCTTTATTCGGGCGAGGATTTCCCCGACCGGATGGAAAATGTTTTTTTTTGCGTGGGCGCGTCTACGTTTCTCGAATGTGCGCATGCGCGCGGGTGTGTGGCGTAGACTGCATCCGTATCGAAATGGGTTGTGCCTGCAGTATTTTAAAGGTTGCAGCAACCAGAGTTGTAATTTGTTAGGAATTAACCACAGTAAAATCGTACTTTCTTTTAAACATTAGCATTATTTTTTAGTTTCTTTTTCTGGCTCGGTTTTGGTACATAACCGCTTTAATTCTTTTCTTCCAAGTTATTAAAAAATAAATAAAGCAGGCGCGCATGATCCTCAAAAAGGATTTAAAATAAGATAGCCTTATATCGGTCGAAAAATCTCGAGCAGTCACGTAATATCTTAAAAAGCACTTTTCCAAATGCGTCAACTGTTTTTCATACTGTATATCTTCGAACGCCGTCTGCAAAGTGAAAGGAAATTTCCGCGCGGGTCTGAACCGCCTAACCTAGCCACTAATGTCCTTGCGCCGTACTTTCTTCCTCAATTTACCAGTTATTCCTCTCATGTTTCACCCGTACTTTCTTACCTCTTCCTTTCTCGAAAACTCCGCTAATTCCTCGTTTCTTTTTTATCTCTTTTTCCTACTCTCCGAGAGAGAGAGAAAGAAAGAAAGTAACGGGAACTCCTTTCTCCACCCTTTAATAAAGCAAGAGATAAGAGGCGAAAGCAATCCCTTCAATAAAAAAATAGAGGATAAAAAATATTTAAAAAAATATACATATAAATGCGTGACGATTTCCATCGTGAGGTCGAGGAGGAGGGAGGGAGGATCCGTCGATTCCTATTCCGCCATAACGTACATAAAATTCGGCCCACGGAGGGGAGAGATGGGGTGGGAGGGCGGTGGGTGAAGAAAAGGCTATTCGCCGCATAGAGAGAGAGATATAGTGGAGAAAGTGTCGGTGGGTGAGAAAATACTTGCCATGGAAGGGGTGCCATCTTATAGGCGCTAAACTCCCCTTAACCATAAATAAGGGAATGGCGTAAAAAAACCCTCGTGGAGCTTAAAACTGAACTCTTTTTTTCTCTCTTTATATCCAACCATGTGCCACGACTGTTAAAGGGAAAGGCCATTTAAAACGACAAGGGTATTTTTCTTTTTTTATTAATGGTAAAAAGTTTTCTTTCTCTCCCTCCCCCCTCCTGTTTTTAACTTTGCCGTCCTGCTAATTTCTCGAGTGTTTTTTCATAAGAGGCTTTAATGTTTTGGGATAGTTGGTAGTATTTTTTTTATCACCTCCTTAAAAAAGTGATGGGTTTGTAGCTAATGGTTTCGTTTTTATTGTCTCGGGGTTGGTCCCGTTATTTTTATTTCTCATTTTTTTCCTCGCGCCGTTTACATTTCTCTCCCGTTTATCGTGTCGTCCGTCTTTTTCGTGGGGGCGTTGTATTTTTAATTGAAGATTGGCGTGTGAGAGGGAGGTGAAATGGGGTACTGGTTTGTTTTTTAAAATTTTTCATTTCGGTTTGAATTTCGAACTGAATAGACCGGAATTTGGTTCGCTCGACTCTGTGATTGATAATCCGTTCAGGTGCCTTAAGCTCGATTGCAGCAAAAAAAAAAGGCCAGATAAATCGGGTTTATTGGCGATTAAAACCGTTCCTTTTAGGTTTTTGCTGGATAGGAATCTCTGTGGACCTTTTCTCACCAGGAGGATAACCATAAAGGATTTTAGAGAGCCGCGCTTATTTTTATTGTCTAAATCTCAAGCCTCCCGTAGTCGTCCCCTCTTTTTTAATTTCGAATTTCGGGGAAACGGGCCCGGAAGTTGTAATTTGAATCTGCAGTTGAAGAATGGTAGGTTTATATTTTCGGGAGAAATCTTAAAATTCTTAGCGATAACGCGATGAGGAAAAAAATCGCCAGCAAAAAATTAAAAGATGAGTAATTCGAAAATTAATAATGGAATCTGCCTTATCGGCAAATCATATCTCTCCGATTGCCATGCAAAGGTTGGGACTATCGAATGCGCATTTCTGCTGCAAAAGAACCCTTTGCCATTGGCGACTCACCGATTCCTTTATAATCTACGGTGAATCACCACTGAAGGCGGCAGCTTTGTAACCGAAACGGGTATCTGGTTTTTTATGGTTATCTGAGAGACATACCGCGTCGATTCGATTTCATCCATAAAGCCCGATAATTCCCTTTCTCAGAGTGAAGGCGTAACGTTTTATATCTCGAATCGTGTACGTGATGATCGTGATCACCACGAAGGCACAAAACGGTTTTCTTTCTTTTTTGTTAGATTCAACGATCTTCGTTTTACTACCCGCGGCCGCTTCCCCCCTTCCCCATAACCGAAACTCGCATCTGGTTTATTCAACTGTTTTACGGCAACAGCGGGAGTTTTTTTTAACGTCGGTCATCTATCCGTCGGGCGAGAATTCACTCTATTACGGAACGCTTTTTGTTAAGGAAGTCTCATTTTTCGGCGTTTCCCTCCCCCCCACTTCTTTAGCAGTCGGATGTTCTACGTCCCTTCTCCGTGCCATTACCGTGGTACTTCACCCATCTCCTCCCTCCACGCCTCCCCTCTTCCGCCACGCCATTTTCCACCTCTTCCTCTCTCATAGCCGTAGTATGGCGGAATGCCCCTTCCCGTCCGACCAAAATGGAACCGGTGAATAACAGCCCCGTTAGCGAAGGGGGAGGTCCTTCTCTCCCGCTACCACCCTCTTCCCGTGTGGGTGGGTGGGTGGGTGGGGGGGGAGGGAGGAGGGCGGTGAGGTGGCCGCAGAGGAGATCTGCCGGTTTTCGGGGTGGGGGAAAGAGAGAGCTTCTCTCTCTTTCTAGGTAGAGAGGTTGGGTGGGCAGGTCCCGCAGTATATCACCCTCACCCACCCGCCTACCTGAGGGCCACCACCACCGCCATCGCGGCCCCCTCCGTCCCTCTTCCGCCTCCGCACTCGACACTCCTCCGTGGAACCTAACCCATTCCTCTTTTTTGTTAAGGTCCCCCTTTTCTACTACCGTGGAATCATTAGCGAGATTCCTGCACAGTTTACGCATTTTGGTCAGGGTGGGGGGGGGGGAGAGGAGAGCGAGGGTGTTTGTGTGGAGGTGGTGGATGAGGCCGTTCTCTCTTTCTCGATCTCTCCCGGAGAGGCCGTCGTGGGTGAGGAGGGAGGAAAGGAGGGTATGGCGCAGAGGGTCACGGAATGGGGTGGTACCTGCTTGCATAAAAAAATTCCTTCCCTCTCGGATTCTCTCCATCTTTCACTGCACTCCTTTTTACCCGATGTCCACCTCCCCTCTCCCTTATCCGTTACATTTGTCACCTTGTCGTGTGCTTTTATAACTTTTTTACTATATTCACCGGCGTCTTGTATTCTTGTCGGGTATATATATGATTCACATTTCAAACTGCGCATGCGCAGATGCTGGAACGCCTCGAGTAGGAGTTGTTCGTTTTCCCGAAATACCATAAATGTATCTCTTACTAATATATTTTAAATACAGAATAAAGTATCATTATAGGTATCTCTCGCTCTCACTTCTTTTCTCTCCCCCTTTCATTCCTTCCTTCCCTTTCCTTCCTCTGATAACCGTTCGGAAGGCGTGTCTGGATCGCATTTGGAGTTACAAGTCCCGTTCGCTTCGTTAACTTTTTTTTTCGATAATCGTTTTGCGAACCGTAGTGGAGTACTTTTTGCAGTTTTTTTTGTCGTTTTTAAAGGAAAGGAGGGTAACTAGAGAAGTCTCTCCGAGCTATTTTATTGGAGATAAACTGTTCTTAGGAGTTTACGCTCGAGGAAATAGTGTCTTTGTGTGCGGAAGTGAGGTATGTCCGAGATTACGAGTCTCCTTGATTGTGTCTTACAAAGGGACGTTAAATTCAATGCAGAATTATCGATCTTGCCTTTTTGTTAAAATCGAATCGACGCCGTGTTTCTCAATTATTCGTAAATTTTCGTTCATTGTTTGTCAGGATATAATGTCGGCGAATCGACACTGATAGCGGCCGCTTTGTTGCCGAAACGAGGAGCGAATATTTTCCTGCCCTTTTTATGGCTATTGGAGAGAGACTGTTAAAGTTAAAATTGAGTGAATTGGTAATTCGATGGATGAAATATCGAGCCGAACTGAATGAATCCAATCTATCCTCGAGTTAAATGCAACTTTCACCCGACGGTGGGGAGAACCAGATGCGCACTGCGGCTACAAAGCAGCCATCCTCAGTGGCGATCGAGCGATCGTTGATTCTGCTTCGTAGCTAATAGGCACATCTGTTTTTTCCAGTCGTTTCTTTCCTATCGTAGTTATCATAAACGTCGAATTAGTCGGTGGTTGAAATTATTTCATGTAATCAATATCAGGCTTTTCTCTCTCTAATTAAAAAAAAATATGGTTAGAAGTGAATGATTCCTCATCCGCGCGAGTAGCATCGCTATCTTATTTCGAGACGGCGAAATGATGGAAAGAAATTGCCAAAAACCGGTCATAAACATAGAGCTATAATTCCCTTACTCGGATGGCATTATTTCACGTTTAATATATCTCGGCACGTGAGTTTAATAACCGAATCGCCGTGTTCGCCCGTCGTCATTGAGAGCCCGAGAGAAATTTTACGGCCGTACCCGTTTTATGAAACTCGTGATTCAGAATTCTGAGGTTTCTCGCACTGCGAAAAGTCCTCCTCCGCTTCTTAAAACCTCGCCGGGAGGAGTAGGAAAAAAAGATGTCGAAAATTTTAGAACATGCAGAAAGAGATGGCGAGAGAGGGAGGGAGGAGGAGAGAGAGAGAGAGGAGCCAGAGAGAGAGAGAGAATTTCTTGCGAGCTTAAAAAATTCAGGTGCAGAGTACATCCAGAACTTTCCTTGTTCAGCAGCAGTAAACAATGCGTGGAAAGGAGGGAGGGAGAGAGTTACGGAAGGGAGAGGTGGAGGAAGAGAGAGGAGGAGTGACGGAGGTAGTGAACGGAGGTTGAGGAGAGAAAGTGGAGGGAGGGAGAGAGAATGGGAGAGAGGTTGTGGAGAGAGAAATGAAGACTAAGAGGAGTGATCGAAGTAATGGAGGGAGGTGTTGAGAGAAGGGAGGGAGTGATGTTGAGGGGAGTGGTAGAGGAGGTAGTAGGAAGGAGAGGAGATGAGGGAGGCATATAGTGAAGGTTGGGAGGTAGAGGATGCAGAGTGACGAGAGAGAGAGATAGGGGGGAAAGGAGGAAGTGAGGGAGAGAGACGAGTAAAGAAATAAGAGTGGGGAAGAGCGAAGAGGAAAAAGAGAGGGAGAGAGAGGTAGTAGAGAGAGAATGAGCGGGGGAGGGAGGGGATGGTAGGATTTGCGTGTGCGTGGAAGGGTGGGGGGAGGCGGGGGGTTTTTTTAAGGAATATCAGAGGTGGAGAGGGAATAGGGAGGTGGGAAAGCGGGTTATAGAAGGGTTGGGAGGGAGAAAGAGAGAGAGAGAGAGGTAGGTGACGAGCTTCGTAAGTGGGTGGATAAAAGGGGTAAGGTCGGGGTACAGCTCGGATGATATTCTGCTTCGCCTGCCTCTCTCTCTCCTCTCTTTTTCCTTTCCATATCTCTCTTGTTTCCTCCTTCCCTCCTCTCGCACCCTCTCCACCTTCCTCTTTTCCCTCCACCTTTACCGTGGTGGCAGCGGAGAAACGCCGGCTGGAATCGATTCCCGGCTGGTGCGCGCGAGGCGAAGTGGGTAGGGCGGCAAGAGGGGTGGTGGGTAGGGCTGGCGAGAGGGGTGGCGGAGAGGGCGCGGCGGCGGGGCCTGGCAAGAGGAGGGGGGAGAGGGGCTTTGCGGTGCGGGGAACGGATGGAGAGAGTCGCTCCCTCCCTTCTCACTGCCAACGCTTCCCCCCCCCTCCATCCTTCATTCAATCTCACGGGAAAGGATGGAGAGAGAGAGAGAGAGAGAGGGAGGGAGGGTTGGGGATGAGGAGGGAGGTGAGTGAGATGGTGGAAGGGAACTAGGACGGTCTCGCCGTGTCCGAGGTAGGTTTTCATGGATCGTTGGGTTCCACGGCGGGAAGCGAGGTGGGGGAGGAGGGTGTGTGTGTGTGGGGGATGTGTAGGGAAATGGGTGACAGGAAGGTGGTGTATGGACATATCTATATACCGGGTGCGGATGTGGCTGAGGTCAGCTCGGAGAGGGAGGGAAGGGGAGGGTGGTGGCGTGGCGTGGTGGTGGTGCTGGGGGGAACACTCTGGTATCGATCTTGGGTCATTCCCACCACGACAAGATCGACCGTGCGAGGGGTAGGGTGGGGTAGGAGAAGAGAGAGGTTTTTTCCTCTCTTTTTCTCTCCTTTCTTCCTTTCTGAGTTGGCGGAATTTTTTTTACGGATTGTAGAATTGGTATTTTCTGGATGGTAATGGTTCGCGTTTTCTCTCGTTTTTTTTTTTAATATGCCGGCGTGGGTTTTAATATAATTTTTTTCTGGTATGCGAACAATTTTTCGGGATTTAAATGATTTTCTGAAAACGTTCAGGGGCTTATAATTGGTCGTCTTTTTCTCTCTCTCTCTCTCTCTTTCTCTCTCTCTCTTTCTCTCTCTCTCTTTCTCTCTCTTTCTTTCTCTCTCTTTCTCTCTCTCTGTTTCTCTCTCTCTGTTTCTCTCTCTCTCTCTTTCTCTCTCTCTCTCTTTCTTTCTCTCTCTCTCTCTCTTTCTCTCCTTTTTCCTTCCTTTTTTTATCCAGGGCTTGCTTTTTGGGAGATTCCTTTTTTTGTGTATTTACGAAAGGAGAATGAAGTAAATATGATGGTCCAGCTGGGTCGCCGAATGTTGGATCGAGTGCCATGTTTAATTGAGGGCGTCTGGAATGCGCCGAAATCCGCTTTATGTTTGTGGAATATATTTTTACGGGAATGTAAAAGGCCTGGTACCTCCTCGCGTAAAAGGTTTCATGTGCTTTATATCTCTCTACAACTTGATATTGGATTCCTTTGACGATTAGTGGAATAACGTTGCGATAATATTGTCCAGTGTCGCAAGAGTATGCAGAGCGAACGGAAATTTTCATTTTAGTTTTACGGGTTAACTTATCTTTTCCTTATAGCATCTCTCGCCACCAGTACTTCAGAATTTAATTGATCGCGTGGAAATTATCCATGTATTTCGAAGAAAAGCCGATTAGGGTTTTTATGCCAGCTCCAGATATATAACGGGAAATGGTATTTTGCATATTAGTTAAATTCCCGTTCGTCGATACAGGCTAACTTGAACTTGATTATATTCAAAAGAACCGAACGAAAAAAGAACTCAACCAACCATTCGGTGGACGTCTTATGAGAAGAGATAACATTATTACTACGAACTCGTAGGAGCGATATGGTTTCTATCGCCGTCCGGTTCGATTTATTCTTCAACTCCCTCGTTTAAAAAAAAAACAATGTAATTTTATGCTAAGTACACGGTCGTGCCTTTCGAAGTAAAAACATTCGACGATCCCAAGTGGCTCGGAAAGATAAAGGGAAATCTTTCCGTGTGGACGTATAGTCGCGAAATCATCCTTTTCAGGAAAGAAAACTTTTCGTCCACGGGTCGAATTTTTTTTTTTTATATTTCCCTCTCCGTTACTACTATCCGAGTCTTTTTATTTTACGCGTGACTGCCTGACATCACTCTCCTCGAGAATGGGATTTTTCTTTCCCTCCCCTTTCTCCTTTTACTCCAGTATTCCTCCCACCCCCGTCTCCCACCCCGCCTCTTTACTATTCTCCGGGACGGAACTCTCATTTTCCTTTTTCCGAGTGCATTGCAGAGAATGTGTGTGTGTACTCTCCTCCATCTGGCGAAGGTCGACTTTTTCCGATTGATCCAGTTCGAATTTTTTTATTTCCACTCCCTTCCTGACGAGACTATCGTGCAGGGATGTCTTCGATATCGACGCTCTCTCTCTCTCCCTCTCCCCCCCCCCTTTCCTCCCCCTCTATCTAGCTATTAATATTTCTGAGATTTCCGGAAGATTTCGATTTTTTCTCATCTCTTTCTCTCGTGTTCTGTCTTTCCATCTCAAAAAGATTCTCATCTAGTCACGAAATTATTTCTTGTTACGTTAGAGAATTTTTCTGATTTTCTTTTGCCTAATTCGTGAAAGATGTTCTTTTGTCTTCTCCCCTCTTCGATCCAGTTATGGATCCCTAGAACGAACGTATGTGTGCCTAAGGAAGCTCAATTATATAACAATATAATTGTTGATGTCTTCCTGTAAAAATGATAAAACATTGACTCGGTCGAGATGTCGGCGTAGGTCATGTAATGCACATGAAAAATTAATCATTTCTTGCAGGAAAAAAATTCGCAGATTTAAACAGGATATTATTTTAATCTGGGCTGAGACCATAACTCCTTTTTAACCGGAGTTAACTTGGGCTATCCCATTTTACCGTCTTGATAATTATTCGCTCGTATCTTTTTTATTGATTAAAATATAACACGTAAAATCCACTGTTTTGATGGCTCTGGGTGTACAGTATTTCCTTGGTAAATTATTTAACAATATGTAAAAGTCTTGTTTGAACTATTTATGGAATGAAGCCACAGCTACATTTAATAGTTGGGGGCGCATTGCCGAACCTGAACTATAAAGAATGTTTTTGCAATGATAGTCTTTCGCGAAATGGTTATTTCGGACCCTCTGTTTTCCTATCGTTATAAGGAATGGCGTTATTCGACTCCTCATCCTTTAATTTCGAATAATTTTCGTCCGTTTACAGAGCCCATCGACGGGATAAAAATGGCCCCGTAATTACGTCCGTCGTTTTCCTAAACGCGGCGAAAACGCAGAATTTAACGCACGTTAATTTTTTTGGCGGTTACTTGATAAAACCCCTTACTACGCTCGATTCGCGGTGGTTTAATTAATGACTTTTTTAAAGGCGGCGCCGAATGTTTAAAAAAAAAAAAAAAGATCGCCTTAAGAGCTGAATAAAAGCCCCGTGCATATATATCCCCCGCTTTAATCTCGACACCAAGGGCCGGGGAAAAGGGATCGAAACAGCCGAGTCGATTCTGGCTGTGGGAGGAAGGTGGGTAGAGAGTTGGAGGGGAGGGGTGCGGGGGGAGGGGGGAGAGAGGAGGGGAAGCGGAGAAAGTGAAGGGTGTGAGTGGGATCTGAAGCCTGGTCTGCTGATGGCTGCGTGATCCGCGGTGGAAGTGGAGTTGGCATGGAAAAATAGGGGAAAGGGGGAGAGAAGAGGGGTGAACGTGGAGAAGAGGAGTTAGTGAGAAAGAGGAAGAGGAGGGGTGGTGATGGTACGGAAAAAAAGCAGGGCTGCCACATTTTCCAAACCAACACGTTACGATAGTATTCAGTCTTTTTGTTTTATTAAAAAAAATCTTTTTTTCGAGACTGGTGCGTTAAAAAAAAAAAACGAGGGGGTTTTCTGTCAGACCAAAGCCATCTCTCAGAGATTCTCGCACGAGTGAAATCTCGTGAAATCCTCGAGTTCGACGCGTTTTGTGGGGGGGGGGGAGGGGAACGGGGGGGGGGGGAGGAAGAGGAAGAGTGGGAAGACAAAAGGAATTCCGCGATAAGTGTATTAACGGAAGCCGCTTTGCTAAGTTCTCTTAATTGGTTTACGAGGGTTAACACGGGTAAAATTAGGAGAGGCGCTGGGGGGGAGGGGGGGGGGGGGGGAGTTTTTAGAAGGGCGATAGAGATTGATAGAGAAACGGCAAGATCGTCAAGAGCGTGTAACGGTGGTAGAAGAGGCGGGGATTTAAAAGTAATGGAAGAATTGGAGAGAGTGAGAGAGAGTGGATAAGGAGTGAATGAGGAAGAGAAGAGATACGTTTGAAGTGCAGTCATTTTTGTCATCGAGAGGAATACATGGGAGTAGACGAGGTGCGGTAGGATGGGGTAAGGAACGGCTTGGAATGGGTTGGATTTGGAAAGGGTTGAAAGGAGTATTATCGAGTTGGAAGGATTGGTAGGGGTTGGGTTGGAAGGGGCTGGATAGGGTTGGACTTGCTTGGAAGGGATTGGATCGTGTTGGAAGGAGTTGGAAAGGGATCGTATGCACGGGACATAGCGAATGGAGTAGGAGGTAGAGAGGGGAAAGGAGTGCTAGAATGGAGCGAGACGGGAGAGAGAGATATGGGAGGAGGGGGAGAGTGTTAGGTTTGCCGATGGGGCGTAGACTGCGCGAGGGTATGAGGAGTGGGGTTGGGTTGAGGGAAAGGGAAGGGGGGAGAGAGAGGGGGGGAGAGAGAGAAAGAGGAGGGAAGAGAGAGAGAAAGAGGAGGGAAGAGAGGCTTTCCGGCTGAAGAGCTACCCACTTGGGATAGGGACGCCCGGGCGAGAGATGGAAAAAGTATTCTGGAAATTTATCTCCGGCCTCATCACACCCTCTCCAATCCCCCTTTCAAAGAATCCTCTCTAACTCCCTCTTTCGTTCTCTTTCTATTCCAACTTTCACAGTCGAAATGTTTCTTTATTTTCTTTATTCCTTTATTTTTTTTGGTTTGCTCGTGTTCGAGGAGAGCGGGAATGAAATTCATGATTCTAATTTCTTTTTATTATTATTATTATTATTTATGGATGATGTAAGGGGTGGGAGTAGAGCTGGGAGACTCTTATTATTCTTTGGTGGCGTTGTTTTTTTTTGTTCAAGGATAGCGTCGTCGGTGAAAAAGATGGATGCGTGGTGTTTCGCCGGGTGGATTACCGCGAGGGAGAGATTCGCGTATACGCAGTACGTCAGAGGAACGCAGATGCGTGTGTTTTATTTTCGATATTTTTACGTATTTCTCGTTATTTTATATACATAAAAAAGGAACGTTTTTTCATTTGCGCTGCGTTAGCCCGGTTTTTTTACGTCGCGCATACAATTCTGACTACGCGTTTCGCCATTTTGTACGTAAGATGGAGAAAAAGCGTACGGACCAGTCCTGCTAACCTTAGAAAGGCACATTTTTTTTTAGTGTGAGAGACGAAGGTGTAATTTTGTCTACTTCGATGGAAGATCAGGGCGAGGTTTTAGAAATTCGGATGAGCTAGTTTAAACCTAAGCGTATTCTTTATATGAGGCTGTTTTTTATGTATGCGTAGGTGCACCGGGAAATCCTCGCCGGTGCGAGTTTCGGATCATTAATTCTCGACCTCTCGTAATTCGAGTGATCCCGACATTACCGTGCGTTCTTCTCCTTCATCGGGAATTACGTTTTTTTTTTTTTTAAAGAGACGATCGGAGTTAACGTTGTTTCCCAGTTGCGAATGGAGAATTATATATGTTTTATATCAGTGTATTTACTTCCGTCTAATCCTTTATTTACTTCGTGCGTTTTTGTAGTTCTCCACTAGACTTATCTTTTTCGTCACATTTATTTAGAAAACAATGATAAAAAAAAGATAAAGAAACCATCCGTCGCATTTTTTTAATCATTGGAAACGGTTAAAGATGAGGATCGATACTGTAATCTGCATGGAACGAGTGAGTGAGAGAGAGAGAGAGAGAGAAATGAAGAAAGAAAGAAAAAGCGAGCTTGTCGTCGTCTGGGAGTATCGTGAGAGGGAGTGGGAGGATCTTTTTAAAAACGGAGGGAAGAGGAAGGGGTGGTGAGGAAAGGAGGGGGCAAAGAGGGAAGAGAGGGCGAGGCGGGGAGTATAGGGGGGGAGGAGGGGAGAGGGGGGGGGCAGACCATTCGTTCGCACTCGCAGTGAATTTTTTTCCTCTTCACTCTCCGTCTCCCTCTCATCTCCCCTCCCAAACCCCCCCCCATCCCTTGCGTTCTCTCCCACCCTCTTTTTGAGTCGATGATGAGCAGTAGGTGAAAATTACACGGAATAAGGGAATCCATTTGTACGTAAAACCCCCTCCTTTCTCTTCCTTCCCAACCCCCTCCTCCCCTCACTCACTCTCGCTCCCTCCCTCCACGCGTTATTCCACCTCTCCGCCTTCGCATCCCTCTCTCTCTCCCTCCCTCTCTCTCTCCCTCTCTCTCCCTCCCTCTCTCTCCCTCCCTCTCCCTCCCTCCCTCTCCCTCCCTCCCTCTCCCTCCCTCCCTCTCCCTCCCTCCCTCCCTCCCTCCCTCCCATCTACATCCACCGCCATCCCTATCCACTAGCTTTTCACGTGGCTTGATGGTGATGGAATGGGGGTGAAAATCGTAGTGGGGGGGGGGGTATTCCACGGCGGCCGGCTCGAAATCCTGCAGAGGAGGTGGGGGAGGGTGTGTGTGTGTGTGTGGAAGGAGAGGAGTAGGCCGCCTCCCTCTCTCCTCTTCTCTCCTCCACTCCACTTGCAGCCATTGCTCCACTCTGTCTCTACCTCTCTCGTTCTTTCTCCATCCAACACTCTTGCTTCTCTCTTCTTTTACATCTCATCTGTCTACTCGCCCCCTTCTATCTCTCTCTCTCACTCTCTCCCTCTTCTCTTTTCCTCTGTCCCTTTCCTTCCATCTCCATACTTCACTCCCTCCCTATCTATATCTCCTCTTTCTCTCCCTTCTCTCTCCCTCCTCCCTATTTGTACATACCTCCTGTTTCCTTCGTCCCATATCTATTCCTATCCCATTTCTCATCTTTTCTTCCCTCCCTCCCCTCCCCCCCCTCTATCTCTCTCTAGCTCCCCCCCTTCCACCTTCCTATCTCTTTCTCCTTCCCTCCCTGCATGTGTCTCCCTTTCTCTCTCTCTTTCCCTCCATGTACCTCTCCCTCCCTATCCTTTCCCACCCTCTCCCTCCCTATACGAACTCCGAGACTGGTTATCAAGACTCCGTATTGAACCTATACGCCATACGCGGTGCGAACCTGTCTATCCCTCTCGGCAAGCCGTTCGTAGGGTTGAGAGGGTGGAAATCGCGTGCATGTGCGGGTGGAAAACTGTAGGGTAGGAGAGCGGCGTGCGGTGTGGGATTTTAACGTTTTTTTTTCGAGGACGAGATAAAATAATCTCTTCCCTCCGGAAGATATCGATCAGTTATAAGTTATTACATTCCGCTCCTCGTAAATGAAACGGAAGACCATCTGGGTCGTCGTCGAAATCGCTTACTTTTGTTCTTGCTAAATATACGTGTATGTATTTCGTTTCACTCTCCTTTCGCGACATCTCTGGTTAAAAAAATCGTCGCATACCTTTCCACGTAATGCCTCCCGTTCTCCAGACAGTTTGACCTTCTTCAGTACAGCCGTACGGGGAAAAGTAGGAGGGGTGAGGAAAAAAGGTCGATAAGTCACGTCTCTCGGCTACCGCTCAGAACAGAAATGAGGAATACGGAAAGGAGAGATGCGGCGAGGGGAAGGATAGGAGGGATGGGGAGAGAGAGAGAGGAGTGAGGGAGGGAATAGGAGGAGAGAGGAGGAGGTATAGAACAAGTGAGGCGCGCTCTGGATCTCCCCCCCCCTCCCCTTCAATTTTTTTATTGTAACCGTGGAGCTCGCGCGCTTCATCCTTCCTCTTTTGCTCCCGGCCAAAGAACGGGAAGTGGAAGAGATGATGGGAAGGGTTTTCTAAGGAGGAGGGAATGGAGAGGTAAAGGGAGGGAGGGAGGGATGGTGGGAGTGTGGCGCGGGTTGGAAAAATGGGCGAGTGGGTGGGGGTGTCGGTGGAAGCGTAGGGGTGGAGGGTGTTAAAGGACTCGTCTGCATGGAGGCTTACTCCGCCTCCCTCCTGTCTCTCTCTCCCTCTCTCTTTCCCTCTCTCTCTCCCTCCTTACGCCCTCCCTCTTCCCTTCTCGGCCTCTCTCTCATTCCCATATAATTCTTCTCTTTCTCTCCTAACCATCGTTTTCGACCCTCTTTCTACGTCCATTTTTTCCCTCCTTTTCTGTTTTTCCCCATCTTCTTTCTCTCTTCTCTCTCTCTCTTCCTCTTTCTTCCTTCTTCCCTCCACTCACGATTCTCTAACTCGCAACTCTCATCTCATCTTTCCATTTCATTCTTCCTCCTTTTATCCCCCTCTTCCACCCTTACCCTTCCTGGTTTCTCTCCTCCCATCGATTATATATCTCCCATTATATCTTTCCTTCCCGTATTTCTCTTTCTCCTTTCCTTCGCCCAACTTTTATTCCCATGCTTTTGCGTCTTCTGATTTTCCGTCATTGTAATGTCATGTTCGTTCCTTCTCTTTGTCGACGCCTACGTTATTTCACGTCGAGTTTAGTTAGGGAAGGGGTGTGGAAAAAGGGGGTCGGTGAAGGAAAGAGGGGGGGGGAGGGAGGGGAGTAGGAGGAGAGGGGACCATTTCGACGCGGTGGTCCCCGGTTCGTTTCTCGGGGGTCGACGAACTGAGGTGTCCCGTGCGAAAGCTCGGGTGGAAAGGGGGAGGAAAGTTGAGTGTGCGTTGGTTCGTGCGAGTAGGTTAAAAAATATTTTCTCCCTCTCTCTCACTCTCTCTCTTCCCTCGCCTGACATGCACTTCGTCGCGTGTATTTTAGGGAGAACAGGCGTTGGAGGGGAGGAGAAGGGAAGGGGAGAGGTAAAGAGAGTATTGGGCGGGTCTTTTAAGGGTTGGCTTACCCCTCTCACCCTCTTTACGTTCCAAATACCTCGATATATCTTAATTTTTTGCGGGGTTATTCAAAAAATAATCGATCGTGCTGTTTCGTTCTGTAATTTCAGTCCGTCTATCCATTTCTTACCTTCCTCTTTCCACTGTTTTTCCTACTTTCATCCTATTTTTATCCTTTTGTGTTATCTGTATGAATTCCCATAGTGCCCCCTCCCCCTCACTTCCCCGCCCCCTAGACGGTTTTCTTATTTTCTCCACTCGCTCTAACCTCTCCTCCCTCTTCCGTCTCTTTCCTCCCGCCTCCCCCCTTCCCTTTCTCCCACTCCCCTCCCTCCCTCCCTCTCCCCGCCATTGTGTCTTTGACGTGGCGTATTCTTTCTTCTCCGCCCCTCCCTCTTTTCCTCCGCCCCCAAACCTTCACCGCTCCCTCCTCGCCTCTCTCACTCCTTTACACTTCGCATAACCCCGCGAGCGCACCCTCTCCTCTCTCTCTCTCCCTCCCTCCCTCCCTTCAACCGACTCACTCCCTCCTCTCTCCCTTTGCACACTCCTTTTATCCTCGCACCACTCCCCTTTCCTCCTTTTTCTCCCCCCCTCTCTCTCCCGACTCATTCTCTCTCTCCTTTCCTCACTTCTCTGTCTCACTTTACCTCTCCCTCTTTCCTTCGCTTCCCTCCCTCTCCCTCTCTCTATCTTCCTCTTTCTCTCTCTCGCACGCCAGCCTCGAAGCTGGCTTTTGAAAAGGTCCTTTTGTCACCGCTGGTTTTCGCCTAATGAGGCAGCGCAGCGACCAATAGAATGAAAAAAAAAGGAAAGAGGGGGGTGGAAGGAGGGAGTTGAGGAGAGAGAGAGAGAGAGAGGAGGAGGGAAAAAGGAGAGAAGAGTGAGTTTTTGAGGAGAGGAAGGGAGCGAGGCATTTTTTTATTTTATTTTCGCTCAGGAGTGAGGGAAATCGAGCTACTGGTTTGTTGCTCGGTGAGGTTGCGCGAAAGGATTATGAAGAGGAGGAAAGAGGGAGGGAGGAGTGAGTGAGTCTGTGAGAAAAGGGGTGTGGAGGGTTAAAGGATGGAGAGGGAGATTATGAAGTTTTGGCCTGTTAGAGGTAGCTCGGATGGAGAGCGTTTGTGGTTTATTACTTGTTTAAAATCTCGCGAGGTTTGGCTGGTGATTATATAGGTTTTTTTACGTAAAAGTAACGGTTTGATAGTATTTTGACGAGTGGAGTACGATATCGATAATTTTTCGAGTTTGTGTACTCTTTCTTTTGTACGCGTTTGCGTTCTTTCAAATTGAGTTTTAAAGCTCACTCCATCTGCCCGAAAGTGGGGGAAAAGATGGCTGCCATGTTTTTGTCCGCTTTGATGTAGTTTTAAACCCGAGTGAAGCTCCGAGTAAGTGCGATCGAATCGAATTCTGTGGATTTTTAAATTCCTCGGCTGAACGACACACGGAAAAAAATGTACAAGCTTCTTCTCCATAAGGATATGATATAAGAGCCGTTTCAAGATTACTTATCGTCCCATTCTGTAATGATTTCCCAAGCCATCGATCTGACCTATTTCACTCGTTTCTAAATTTATATGCCAGATAAAAGGATTGTTTTCCTCGTAAATACTTCTTCACAAGTCGATGGAGCCAAAGCCGGCCGCGATAAATCATGTTTTAAAAATGAAACGGACGCGGTGGTGTGTATCGATAACCTCTACGGATCGGGAAGCAAATTGTTGACGCAATAAATGTAGGATTCCGTTTAAATGCTATTGGATGCTTTTGAATTATGTTTCCGATCTAGTACGAGCTATTAGAAAGCTTTTAATAAAGCTAGGGCTTCATGGGAAGGCATGTACTGGGCAATTTCAGGTACATTTTTTGATCCATCTTGACCCAATCCTTTTGTTGTACGGTGGAAAAAGTGATGTCCCTAACCTCGATAAAGATTCGATCCTATTGTCCTGGAGTTTTGTAGCGTAGGGCTAGTCGAAATTCGTGTAGAGGTCCATGGGATGCGCTCGGGGAATGGCATGCTATAAACAGTAAACCATCGTTTTTAAAAATAATCTTCTTCGGCATGTTATACCAAATGCGCACGCATGATCTCCCCTTCAAAGCTACACGAACGCGCGGCATCCACGTCTTAATTCCACCCAAGTTTTAAAACCTTCCGTTTGTTGAGACCACAGTTTTATAAGTTTTGAACGCGTGACCTCCCCACTTGAAATGTGGTTTTCACCTCGTGCTTACTGTGCTTTTTCGGTATTTTTAGATTTCATTCCTACCTCCTCCCGCTTTCCTCCTCTTCCTTATACCCTTTTAATTCCTCACACTTCCTCGTCTTTCTCTCCCTTCCTGTTTTCTCCTCCCTCCATATCTGTCCCTTCTATCTCCCACCTCTCACTCTCTTCATCTCTCTCTCCCCTGTCTCTCCCCCCGTATCTCTCACCCTCTCCCCCATATCCATTTCTCTCTCTCCTTTCTAGTCCCGTTTCCTCGTCAGCTGGGGTCTGCGTGATTTGTCGCCTTTTGGTCATCGAGAGTGTGGGGAAGGGGACTAAGAAGTTGGCTCCAGTGACCCCGCTCTCGAGGAATGTCGGTCTTTCCCGCTACCTCATCCTTCTTATCGTCTCTCTCTCTACCCCCCTTTCATCCTTCCCATTTCTCCTGTAGGCCACATCTCACGAGTTGTTTCACGTAAAGAGCACCCCTCTTTCTCGAAGACCTGCCTGTTCCGAAAAACGAAAGCGGGGCCACCCTTGAAAAAGTACTCGTCGCTCAGGTCTTCATAGGTCACGCTGAGAGAGGAGGGCACGAAAGTTTTCACTCTCTCTACTTTCATTTCTCGCTCTAACCTCCCTTGGTGGTGTATTTTGTCTTTCGTGTTGTTTCGTCAGCTGGTTCATGTGCCCTTACTGTTATTCAGAATTGTCCCTTTCCCCAATTGCTGTTCCATATTCGTAGATAACGCGTGTGATTATTATGGTTATGACGGTTTTATTTATATTTCATTAGGCCTTAAAGAGCTCGCATCAAAGATCTTTTATAAATATCTGGCTTCTCAACGCTACATTAAATCATTAATTTCTTTAATACGTGCTTATTCGTATTGGGTATCATTAGATATCGTTATTGAATTATGTAAACGTCCTTTTCCGATCAAATTGATCCAATATACTTTTAATAAACGCGAATAAAAATTTAAACAGAAAGAAATCTCGATATTATCTCTTTTAACTTTTCAAACGACCTGATTAATCATTTGAAAAGCTTCGTGTGGTCCTTTTGGTGAAAAGTTTGGTGACTCCTGTCTTAGATAGATCACACCATTTCGTGGGTGAACGTAAAATTTTTTGTCGTTCAGTGCATCTTCGACTTTAAAGTCTCTTATATTTTGAAAATAAAAAAGTAGAATAGAGCTATCTTTATTAGCTTGGATTCTCAACGCACAGGCAGAAAATCATCCCGCGGTTGGAAAACACCAGTTTAGCCTGTGGGCGTATTTCAAGATGTCTGCGCGTTCACTGTGTAGAAAAACATGTCTCGCTATCATATTATATCTTCAGAAGTTCCGCATAGAGCAGTTAATTCCGACCGTTTTCTCTCCGTCAGGAATTCCCGGACCGGCTTCCGCAGAAACTCGCGGGGACGGAGGTTTAAAGAGGAAGGGTGATAGAGAGAGAGGGAGGGAGAAACGGAAGGAAGGAGAGATCGAGGAAGAAGGAGCTTCTTACTATATAGCTGTATCCGGAGGGAGAGAGAGAGAGAGAGAGTGAGAGGAGGAAACTGGTGTGTTGTTTGCCCGGCACCAACATCACAGTGCGTCTTGTTTGCCGTGACTGCTTGGGTGCACGGAATCGTTGCCGGAATGGCGTGCTTGTAAATTAACCGCTTCGTCTGTTTATATTTTTCGTAGTTTTCGCGTGATTTTCCTCGGCGCGAGATCGGTGCCGGCTCGTAATTGCCTCCGCGGCCGATGGTGTACTATATTGTTCCCGGTTATAGTGGTAGTAGTAGTTGTGGCACGCGTGCGTTATGCGTCGCGGATAAACATTCTCTTTAGTTGAACGGATCTTTTTCGGGACGAGAAGGGATAGTTTGCGGGTGAGTAGTTGGTGTTTTTCGAGAGAGAGGTGAGTTTACGATGTTGTTGTTTGTGGATGATGCCTTCTGGTGATCTTTATTAAGTCGATAACGGATGTGTATCTTAGGAACGGAAAATATGAAGGGGTGTGTTTTTGCAGGATTTCGAAGATTACACGCGAGAAACACGTTTCACGCGGAGGTGTCGTCGATGCGTCGTTTGCTTAGGAGAGAATTGTTCGGATCAAATCTGGAGATTTTTTTCGATTGAGGGATTTTTGAAAACGGGCGTGTAACTTATTGTTTGCTTCCCCATTATTCTGTCATCGCTCGCGGAAAGCGTTACGCGATTCTTGTAAAACGATGCGAATTCAAAACTATGCTAATTCGAGAGAGAGAGATAGAGAGTAGTAGGGCGCTGCGTTCCGTCCCATCGCAAAAGTGGGACAATAGCGAATCCTCTCACACGCTCTCTCGTGCCTAATATGTACGTACGTGCCGTGTAAGCATTACGTGAGCCCTCGAAACTGCATTACGTATACTCGTTTTCTTCTTCTCCAAATATTTGCTTCCCCTTCTATCTCGTTGCTGAGAAATACGGTGGCTGTTCTCTCGAGGGTTGTTTTAACCATTTATTTATTTTTGATACTTTCATCCGGAAAAAGTATTAATTTAGCCTCTCTCTCGTCTCGATCGTACCTCCCTTCTCGCCATCTTGTTATTTTTGCTCCCTTTCTTCCGCCTCCATCCCGCCACCCTCCGCAATTTTTCGTCCAATAACCTCGTTCGAAACTGCCAGTAGAGCGAGACGGGGTTTTTGATTCGCGTTGTTGCTTTTCGAGAGTTTCCTTATTCTTCGGTGCTTTTTTTTTATATATATTTCTTCTCTCATCGATTTGGAACTCTTCCTTTTTATCTACAGACTTATTATTATTTTTTTGAGGAGGAAGGGAAGGTTGCGCCATCTCTCGCTTCTCTCTCTCCTCTTCTTCCTTTTTTTTAATTTCCTTTCGAATCGTCTTTGCCCGCTTAATGAATACTTAATAATTTTGGGGGAGTTGGACTTCTTCTTCTTCTTCCCGGCCTTTGAAGTCGGTGCGTGACGTCTCTTCCGATATTTTTAATTATTTGGTCTCGGGCCGCTAGTCGATCGTTCGCTCTCTCCTTCATTTGTCAATTTGTTATTTTCCTCGTCTCCGTGTCCTTATACCTTCGTCTGTTTTTTAATACAAATATAAAATATTCAAGATCGAATTATTGAGCTCGCGTAATGGCTCCATTCTTAATGTTTTCGAAAATTCTTGTCCTTAAATGGTCGAACGAGCCATGCACGAATCTAAGCTACAGTGGTTTCTAATGCGTTATTGATGCTTCGTAGAATAATCTTCGGATTATCTTTGCAGCACTGATGAGAGCTACTTTGTATCTAAAATTCGTTTGTGCTTTGCTAAAATATTTTATGGCTAGTTCCTTGTACAATTGGTTGACTTTTCTCGTTCCTTTATATTCATATTTTGTGTCGTTCGTGACGTTTAAAGAAGGGGAAATGGTTTGTCTTCTTTATTGCACTCCTTTTTAGGCGCGTTTCGCTTCCAGCGTGAGCGCCTATTATCGTCGGTTTGTCCGTCCGTCCGCATGTTCTCGGCTTCTACCGAACGGATATTCATGAAATTTGATATTAAGGACTTACAATCAAATATAATAAGAAAATCGCAAAAATGAATCACGTACGCCAATCAGGGGTACCACTTTACTGGTGACAAAAAATGAAATTTTCGTCATATCTCGTCAAGTATTGCTCATATCAAAATATTTTTCAAATAAAAGATGTAGAACTGGTAAAGAAGAGTATTTTCTTTTCCTATACATGTTTATCCTAGGAGTAGCCGTTATTGAGAAAATCAAACAAAAATGTCTTAATTCGAGTTGAACTTAGAAATTTTCTTGCATAGTTACTTCTTCATTGTTGCTAACATTAACAGTCTCCCAAACAAACGTTTAATTTCCTTACGTGTACATGCGATATTTTTAAATAGGAAGAAAATGGATTATTTATGATGAAGAAAAGAACTTTAAAACGCTACTTCCCTTACGTACAAGTATATAATTTCTTTCTAATACTCCATTGCACGGAACGCGCCCATTTGTGATACGTTTTACACTTTTCTAACTTGTTTGCCTTAGGTCGGAATACGTCCTATCGATTCTTTGTGGAAGGAAAATAATTTCCCAAGTATTTTACTACGAAATGATTTCTTAAATGCGATTTATAATCTACGGCTAATAGGTTCTTTTTACTTAACTCGCGTCTTTCTCATCAAGAAAACTTTTTCCCCTCATATTTCGCATCGGCCATTAGGGATAATTGGTCTTTTTCTCTCTCTCCCACTCACGTTCTCCCCGGATTCCCAAAGGAGGCAAATCGTCGTTAATTTTCGTCGTCGCATCTCTTTTATCTCTTAATCTCCGATTACTCCTTTTAATTCCGTTAATCTTTTGAGTGCGATTTGATGTACGACGGTTTGAGGGGGAAAAATGTATGCGAAAGAGAGAGAGAGAGAGAGAAGAAGGGAGAGCTTCCTTTCTCCCTTCAGGCATGGAAATTATTCTTTTCCGAGTCTTCCCTCCCTCTCTCTCTCCTTCTCTCTCTCCCTCTGTCGTCTCCTCGACGAGGTGTCTTTATTGTCCGGGATCACTCCGCCGAAAAGAATGTTTCGCTACGCTCTTTTTTATTATTTTTTTTCTCTTGCTTTATTTGGAAAAATTCCGCGTTCTCTTAAATATGTCCGAAATCTCCATTAATTTTTCATTCGTAGATGTTCCTCTTCAGAGTTTTTCTGTGATATATATTCCCTGGAAAAATGTATGAGTTCTGCAACATAATAAGTTTCGCTTGAAATGCTGATTGAACGTTTAAAAAAAAAATCTCGAAATCGTATTTCGAGGAAACGTCTAGTGTTAGAATTATGGTTTTCAAGGATAATAATGCCTGATGAACTCTTTGAATTTTTATATGCGACGTGACCTTCGCTAGTTATCGAGCGAAGCTAAGGAAAACTGAATTATCTTTTTTATATTCTTCTCGGCTACTTCCTTTATCGATACATATATGCTTCCGTGTGTTGGTTTTAGATAACTTGGTTGGGAAGTGGTATGTTTTGTCCTCTTTGATTTTCGCTTTCCAGACGTTCTTAATTTAGAAGGTGGGATCATGCGCGTAGGAAGAAAAGTGAAAACCTCAAACCGGGGCTTCCTCTCACAAAACGAGAATTTCCGTGAAATTGAGCGAGGAATCCTCACGTGGTGCGATAATTCTCGGTTCTGCTTTTATCGAGCGCGTCATTGTAATTCCGCCGAATTCCGGACTGATTCCTTCCTAATCCTTTATTCGAATAAAAAATTCTTCCATTTTGCCTCATTTTTGTCGTTGCTTTTTAAATCTTCGGCCGACGATATTCAAATACGGGTTTGGGAAAATCTGAAGTAGATGGTAACGGGCGAAGAAAAGCAGAGGACGATATTTTTTGCGTTATTGTTGGAAGTATAATAGGGTACATAGAGAGAAAATAGGGTGATATTTAAAAAAAATAGTAATAGTGTGTTTTCTGTTTGGCACTTTTTAATTGGAGTGGAGAGAAGAAGAGAGGGAGGAAGTTAGAGAAAGGGTTGTTTTGAGAGACAGCGTCTGTGCGTGGGGATCTGGTATTTCATCTTTTTTTTTTTTTAAGGCACCGGTACCCTCTAACTCCCGTAAAAAGGAAGGGCTTTTCGAGAAATTGCGTTGATGGACGGGTCAATACGAGTAGTTGGCGTGACGGTGGTTCGTGGGGGCAGCAGACATGGCGCTCGATGCGTAGGCGGCGCGAGGTTTTTCTTTTCATTTTTTTACTTTCTCATATATATATACTGAGAAAGTGTTTTTATCGCGAAAACATTCGACCTAAAGATTTTGATAGAAATATACGTTTTAGGTGTACCCGAGTCCGAAAAAGTGGTTTTCGGTTATGTACATACTTGAGTATGCGTCTGAAATAATGCTACACATTTCATGTTTCTCAAAGAATGAATATAAGGCTAGTTTATTCTTGGGAAACTTTAATAACTACTGGATTTTCGAAAAGACGGCTCATACGATTTTCATCAAATTTCGTCTAGTTATTTTAGTTGATGTTCATAACGATTCTACGTAGTTCATATTTTTCAAAATAACAATAATAATATTTTATTTAATATGTACAGGTAAGCCCAATTACTCACACTATAATAAAATGTTAATAAAAATACACGAAGAAAAATATGAACATACAAAGCAGAATGAAATAAAATTAAAAATTAGAACGTCTTGGAATGCAGAATATAAAGCTGTACAAATAAATTAAACTAAATTAGTACTTTGTCGTACATTCATTAAAGCGGAGAAAGATTTTTTCTTAAAAACATTTTGAGTCATTGAAAACGTCAATGTTCGTTCCTTGCACAGTTCATTTCCCGCCCTGATGATTAGGGGTATAATGGAGTGCTTGAGCACATTCACTCTTGAATAAGGGACGTGGAAAAGCTGGGGATTTCGAGAGCGACGAGGTGGAACCGATAGCCCAATTGATCCAACAAGTTCGCTTGAAGCTACGTCACCACACAATATATTTCTAAGAAATGTTGTCTAGCACATTGCGTCTAATATTTAATGGCGTTAGTTGATATAACTTGCACAAGTCGGTGTATTTGGCGGATGAATAGTGCAAACCATCTTTGAAACAAAGCCGTTATTTCACAAACTTTTTTTTTGGACTTTTTCAAGTGCGTCTGCGTTCTTTGCGTGCTCGGGGTTCCAGATGACACTCGCGTATTCCAAAATTGGAATCACCAGTGTGCGGTAAGATTTGATGGCAGTACTGAGGGAAAAGTTCCGAACACAGTTTCTCGTGATGAAGCCCAATAATTTAAATGATTTGGAACATATAGCGTTAATGTGGCCACTAAAGTTGAGGTCAGATGTAAATGCAACGCCCAGGTCATTAATGACGTCAACTTTTTCTATAACTAAACGACGCATTAGTATGTGAGAAAGTTTGTACAATGTATGTTGTACCTATTTTTTTCTGAGGTCTCTCCGCGTGAGGAGGCGAGAGATGGGTGTGAAATGAAAAGAAAGGGACGTGGAATTTAGCGCATCGTCGAAATAAGAATATTTAACCGTCCATTCCCCATCACGGCCACCTTCCTTTTCGTCTGTTATTTCCGTCCCTGTAATGATTCTCACAGCGCAGGTAGCTCTACTTCCAGATTCTCCCGCCTTCTCGCTTCGCCTACCTCTCTCTTCAAGCTAACTGGTCTCTTCCATTCTTCAAACGTTTTTGAGCTTACCCGATCACTCTCACCGGCAGCATTGCTTTTCTCCATCCATTTCGCCGTCTTGTACAAAAAGAATTCGGGGCTCGAAATTCGAGTGGCAGAACAACATCATAACGTGTATGAATACGAAAAATTCGACGCACGTAAAATTCTAGTTATAGGAGTTTGATTTTGTATGTATATACAGACGCTTACGCTTTTTTCGTATCTTTTTGCGATGAATTCCTTTTCTTCTCTTTATTTTATTTCCTCCCCCTTTCTCCGATCCCTCCTCCTCCTCCTCCTCTCTGTCTCCCTCGGGCGCCATCTTGTTTTCCTCACGTCTCCCTTTCCTTGTTTTTGTCTTTTCCTTCTCCGAATTCCACTTATCATTCCTCTCCAACGATACACTTTTTTATTTTAACCCCTCCCCCGTCCCCCTCTCTCTACCTCTCCCTCGGAATCCGCGTTCCCTTTCTCCTCAATAACGCCGTCCAAAATTCCCTCTCACTCCCTTTGTACGAACGCTCCTCTTTTCTCCCTCTCATTTCATCTCTCTTCTCCTCATTTCAAATTCAATTTCCCTCTCTAGGAAGCTATCCTAGTCTCCCATCTCTCTCTCTCTCTCAACTTCCTCTTTTTATCACTCCCTCTCTATCCCTCTTTCCCAATTCGCCCAATACTCTCTCTCTCTATTCCTCCCCACCCTCTTCCGTCCCATTTGGAATCGTAGTAGTTGTAGGGTAGGGCTCTTGTCGGGGGGGGGAGGGGGGGGAGACTCGCATTCTGTTGCATTGTCCGCCGTATCGATTTCGGGGATAGGAAGGGTTCGATTGTCGAAGCCGCCATCCCAAACCGCCGCCGTAGCGATCTCACTCTTTGAAAAAATGAAGATAAAAAAACGAACGTCGAAACTCTCTTCTGAATAGGTGTGTTTGTATGTGTGTTTTTGTTTGTGTGGGTGTGTGTCGTTTTCGAGTATCGTGCAGTGGTAGAGCGGAGATGGAGAGGGAGAAAGGGTGGAGATTACTAGGAGGAAAATGATGGGAGGAATTGTAGCGTGTGGCAAATAGATTTCGAAGTGTGTTCGGAATAGGGTGACCGGTTTTATTTCGCCTTTTATTTATTTTATTTCGTTTAATACCACGCTCGCGGAAGGAGTGTAGAAGTGGTTGAGAATGTCGCCGCGAAGCTCTTAGGTAAGGGGGAGGAAAAATGTTAGGTAACGTGCGTGACGACTTTTTGAAAATTTTTGTATTGTGAAGTATTATATTGACATTAACATGCTTAAGAGTTTAGTAAAATCTCCTGAAAGCTTATTTCATTGTGCTGGATCTGAGTTGGTTTGAATGCAGTTTTCAACGCATGGATCAGTATGTCTTTATATACCATATAAGTAGTAATTATTTTCTAATTTTTCTTCCGGTTTAAAATATATATATATATACACGCAGTGGCGTATGGGTCATGGATCCGATGGATCGGTCGATCCAGGGCCCGGAGCTCGAGGGGACCCGAAGGCCCGTGGTCGACATATACAAAATTTTACCCCTTGTGTCATTTTAAACCACAAGAGCTGCTAAATACAATTAAAAGAATCCGAGATCATGAAACATTTCATTAAAATTTTCCCCTTAAAAATAAAATAACCAATATATATATATATATATATATTGGAGGATAGGGGGGGCCGTAAAGAATTCTCGAACCAGGGCTCGGCTTCGCCTTGCTACGCCACTGTATGGAGATGTAGGATTTTTTTAACCCAACGTGACCCAGAATTTAGGTTAGCGAAACTATCCACCCGAACTAAAATTTATTTCTTGCCTATCCGATTACCGAAGAAACTTTGTTAATATAACCACTGATAGAATCTCCATTGCAATGTTATTTAAATATTTACATGAAATATTAACCACAAAGCTTCAAAATGTTATCATCTCTCATGTTTACTGACTTTAATCCGCGATGTTTAATCGTTTTATGAAATGGGAATGTTTAGCCGAAGAAAGTGATGCTTTTCAGTTAGCCATTAAGACATTTCCTATAACAAACGATCCGATTTAAGTATGGAACCAAACGCTTCAGTCCTGCACCGCAAAATGCAAAATCGAGCGAAAAATTGTATTCTCTCGAAGCTTTTACTTTTTTCAGTAATCTTTTACTGCCGTCTTTCCCGTGTCCCGATTTCACTCTCTTACTTGGCGTCGCGGACCGATACACGTTGCCAATAAAAGTTACACAATGCCGTCCACGTTCTAAATAGAGAGTTTTAAAAAAAACCCGATCGATCCTCGAGTTCTTCCGGGGGGTCGTTCGCCGCTTCACCTCTTCGCGACGGACCGAAAACTCGTTCGCGTACCGTGTCCCATTTTTATTTTTCGAACCGGCGGTCATTTTAGAATAATCGTCGCGAAGGCAGATGTTCGAGGGGGGAAAACCGCTCTCGAACAAACTTCGCGAACTATGCGGGATTAGAGAGCGCATGGAATCTCAAGAGTTCCGAGGACTCGTATAAAGAGTTGCAGGGGGAGAGAAGTCTGAAAACGAAAACGTTGGCTGGACCTACGACAAGCGAGCAAGAGTGCAAAGAGGGGAGGGGAAGGGGTGAGGGGAGAATAGAGTAGGAAAAATGGGAAGGAGGAGGAGAGAGAGAGAGTTTAGCAGTGGTCGGGCTCGCTTTCCAGGCCTTACCCGGTCGTTAGGGCAGTTCCCCTTTAAGTCGAGTACGTCTCAGTAAATCAATGATCCCCTCTGCCGTGTAAAGCGGCGCATTGTGGCTCACCCGGCGTTTTCCTCCTCCTCCTCCCTTCTGCACTACCTCTCTCTCTCTCTCCTCCCCTCTCTCTCTCTCTCTCTACCACTCCTCCATGTCCTTCCAACATCCCCTTTTTTCATCCTTTCTCCCTCTCGCATGTCTCTCTCCCTCTTCCCCCTTTTACAAAAGTGGAAGGGTTTTCCCCCCACCTTCATTTGACGCTCCCTTGCGACTTCCCTCTCTCTCCCCTTTCTCCCTACGTCGCTCCCTTTCTCTCTCCATCTCGTTCCCTACCCTCCCCCAACTAGAAGTCGTATGTATAAGGCGAGGATAGATCGGTTTTTTTTTCGTTTTGAATGGAGGGGAGAGAGGGAGGAATTGAGATGGGTCTAGGAAAGGCCATTCATGGAGAGTGAGTTTTACTGCTGTAGTTTAGTGGTTGGGGTAGTCTCTCTTTCTCTCTCTCTCGCCATGTGAAAGTCGAAAGGGTGGGGGATGCAGGAGAGGAAAGATTGAGTGTAATTCCAACGTTCTTAATCGTACCATCTCTCCCACCCCCTCTCCCCCCCTCTGCCTGACTGAAAATGCGTTCCTCTTGTGTCGATATTGCGCGAAAGACGGACCGAGTTTCTCTAGGAAGCTTTAGTTTGTTTTATTTTTCAACGTTTTTTTTTATTAACGCTCCTGAAGCCATTTTTCCGTCCTCTCCCACGTTTAATCCCTTCCATAAAGTCTCAAAGTGATGTGTATATATCGCGCTACAATGCGATTCGATTTATAAGCAAGCCGGAGGAGGGGGTAATGGTATGGGAGTGGGGAGTAGATGATATCTGGGTCAGTTGTCTTCGTGAATAAGATGGCTACATAACCTCCACCGCCATATATCTCTGTCTGTCCTCCTGGAATACCCTTTGTGGTGGCCGTTTCATTTGTTTTCGGGTCTTTTTTTTTGAAGCTCTTTCTTTATAAATCTCTCTTTTCTCGGGTGTAATATTGCTGAATATTATAACAACATATGATTTAATATGGTTCTTTCAAGAGTTTATTTTGTCCATACCTGTGGTGTAGAGAGAAATGAAATCGTGAGGCAAAACTTACGACCATCAGCCTTGCTCTCTCAATTATTCATCGTTCGTCTCACGTTTGATGTTGGGATTAATTTACGAAAAAGAATTCGCATCGGATTTATTTTTAAGCTCGTTTAGTAGCGTCAAAACTTGTGAAAACAATCCATTGAAACAACAGCGGCGACGAATTTGTGGTGTGTCTTATCGCATTGGCTACGATAAAAATAGGGTGTGATTTGTGAAAGAAAGGAAGATCGTAATGAAAATATTTGTTGGATTGTATTGATTTTGACGAGGGCGCCGCAAAAACGTTGGCCATAAATCGCTCCAACGTCTACGATAAAAGCGCAGCATAATCCACCCACGTCGTCCACAGTTTACGGGGAAAAAATCTCACGATTTAGATCGCGACGGCAATCTCATCCATATTTCCCCATTTCGGCATTAAGTCGAATTGAACGAAAGGTGACGTACATATAATCTCGCGCTAACGATCGGCTTCCCTTTTTATTTACCGTCGACGTACCAATCGCGACGTCTCCGCGAAAGCGATTTTTTTCTCTACCGCGATAACCGCTCCAAAAAAAACAGTCGATTCCCGTCTTGTGCATACAGAAGGGTTCGCGAACTGGAAATTAAAGTCGTTTGCGTATTTATGTACCCACCCCGCGACTCCCTTCCACGTTGTAACACCGCTAAAAAGAGTTTCTTTGGCTGTATGTTGAGGGGATATGGGGAGTGAGGGAGGTGGTGATGGAGTAGGAGGAGGAGGTAAGGGTGGAAGAGGAAAAAGGTGGAGGAAAGCATTAAAAGATCCGTGCACCCTTGAGGTTTTAAGAAAGTGAACGTCTTTGCGGTTGCAATGGCTTCTATAAGAGGCTTTCCTCCTTTTCCCTCTTCCCTCCCATTTTTTCATCACCTTCTCTCTGGTTTTTCCTCTTCCTCGCATTCTCTCCTACCCCTGTTTCTCCATCGTCTCCTCCTCCTTACAGCCGCAATGACTTCCAGGATATTAATTCCAGCCTCTAATTTTTTTCTCCCATTGTCTCCTTTTGCAGCTGAAAGCGAGGGCCGTGACGGCTTGGAGGCACAGCGGAGACCACGGCGGCGGGGAGCTCTCAGTGTTCTGCTGGTGAACCATTTCTGGAGACTTCCCTATTTCTCTCTCTCTCTCACTCTACCCAACTACTACTACTACTACAGCAACTACTACAACTACTATCGCCACGACTACCAACATTACCGAGCGCCGCCGTCGTCAGCGGGAGAATAAGCAAGCGAGAAGATGAAAACAGCAGATGATGATGAAGAAAGAAATCTTTCTCTGTGTGCGCGTGTGTATATGTGTATGGAAGCAAACAGCAGCAGAGCTTGAAAACTCCTTCCCATCTTTTAAGCGGGATCTACTGTCTCTCTCTCTTCACTACACACACACACTCACGTGCAGACACACACACACGACTGTTTATGCGACTTATTTTGCCCCTTTTTTCTCCTCGTCCTTTCCTCCCACCATCAGCCACACACACCCTCAAACGTCTCAGCAGTCCTGCCACCTTTAGAACGCAAGATTACCCTATTTTTTTTTTTAAGCGGGAGAATGCGTTTCTGGAGGATCAAACGTAAAGAGACCAGTCTCTGAAAAAAAATAATAATAGCCCGCTTTTATGCGACAGTGCGTCGTTAAGACCATCGCTGTGCGACGCAGTGCTCGTGTTTCATCTGTGTGGTTTTTTTTGTTTTTGTTCGAAGAACTTCTGAAGTGTTTCGTTTCCGCCAAGATAAAAAGGAACTGTAAGAGAGACGTGGCTAAGGTTTTTGGTTTTATTTTATTTTATTTTATTAAATCCCTCACCTTGCGTCTTAAGCGAGGCGTTTCCGGATCTCGATCTTGGGCGAATCTCAATCGGTTTCGTCTCTCCACGTCGATATTTCTGACTCCTCCGACAGGATTTGTTGATTTGAAAAAAAAAAAAACAAAACCAACAGTCCTCTAGGTCAACACGCAAGAAAAACCTAGGAAAAAGTCTATTAAAGGTTTTTTTCTTTTCTGTGTGGTGCCCCTTATTTTCCTCCGACAAGGTCGTGTGTTATGTGTTGACTCTCCATTCACCTCGAATCTAATGTTTTTGAAGGAATTGAAACAAAAGGTTTTGTTGTGTGTGTGTGTGTATGGATGTCATTTGTGAACCTCAGCTTGGTTAAAAATCTTTTTCCCTCAACTACGCTCCCCATGATTCGCTTGGTTTCTTGTGAGAAAAAGTGAGAGAGGATACGACTGATTATCCTTCTCGAATCAACGTTCGCCAATTCCTTTTTTTTGCTTCGTTTTCTCAGAATAAATGGTAAATAAAAAAGTTTTGTCTGGAGAGGAATAAAGAAAATTCCGTCTCGTGCAAAATAATACAAGAAGTTTTTTTTTCTCTTCTCGAAAATAAAGCAAAACAAATCGACTATTTTGGCGTCGTGGGTTTGAGAAAAGGAGAGAAATTTTTCGGAGCTGCGGGACGCGGGTTTCTTTTGTTTTCGGTTTTCAAGTTTTTTTTCGCGCTCCTGGTTTTCATTTTCTGTTTTCGTTTGTTTAATTTGCATCGCCAAGCGGACTCGGGAAGGAGGCCGGGTGCGGTAAGGAGCAGGATATGTCGCGAGGCTGGGGTCACCGTCACCTGCCTCCCTCTTCCCCCCTCCCCTCCCCTTTGGATTATTTTACATTTGGCTCCGTAGGAGGATTGTTGGACTGGCTGTGTAAACTGGACCAATTTCATTTGTACTTCTTACTCGTTTTCATTTCCGGAAAATTGTCGTTTCTCTCTCTCTCTTCTCTCAAAAAGGATTACGGTCGAAAAAAATGTAAATTTCGATCGGTTTTTCTTTTAATCGCCTCGTGGTGTAAAGTTGCTCCGCGGTGCCGGAGTGGCGCATTTTATTTCTGATTCGATTTCGATCTAAAGATTCCCGGTTCCCACCATCTTATTCTCAATCACTACGCCACCCCCAAATAATCCCGAAACCTTTAAGAAAATCTCCCAATTTTTTTCTCTTTTGTGTAAATATCTTACTTTTTTATTTGAGGATTCTCCATAAGAAAAGGAGAAGACGCGTCAGGGCGCGTTGGAACGCATGGAATTTTTATTTTGTATTACGTCTTGTTTTTTGTAATTGTCGCCATATCTTCAAGAGCGTGCGAATCAGTACGCGAAGTATGCCAAGTTTTCCCTTGCATCCCTGTAAAGAAATGTCATCCCTTCCCCTTCGAGTAAGCGGCGGAAATTTTCCGAAAGAATCGGATTTTTAGTTGGCATCCAATTTGAAATAGCTTGATTTTTTCGGCATATTATGTTGATGATGATGATTCAATTCGCTTTCCGCAAGTTTTTTATTTTATGATTTCGTTTCCTCGAAGTGACCCACCCACCTTTATCTCACGGATGTCGATCGTCAATTGTTTAAAAGAAAAAAAAAAACGGGTCCATCTGTTGGCGTGATCCGTGATTTCATTCGTGTTTATTTCACGATTTACTTTTTTTGTTTTTCCCGTTTCTTGTGTAAGCTAACGAGTGGACATAGTCTTTTTTTTAACGGGGCACCCGAGATCGTGTCTGTATGAGAGCGTGTTTGTGAGTGCTTGTGTGTGCGCATGCTTGTGACGAAAAAGATATATATATATATATATATATATATATATATATATAATACATACTACCAAAAAAATATTAATATCAAAAGGAAAAAAATGGTGTCCTCTCTTATAAAAAAGTTTTTTTCTTTGGCGCAAATTAAAAGAAAGACGCGCCAAGATGTATATATTGGTAAATATATGGACATACATATGCATATATATATAAATATATGTGACGATGTACCGCGCGTGCCGAATTGGAGAGGAAATGGTTTATTTCGAGGGCCGAAGTGCAATGTGTTGTTTTCTCCCCCAGCTTCCTTTCCTCGTTTTAGAAGCCATTCCCACATGGAAAAATTGTACGATAGGGAACGTTTTCACGTCGATCGCTTTCGACGTTCAAACATTTTTTTCCCGACGAAGAAGGATAACACTTTTTGTTGGAAAAGGAAAGAAGTTGTGCTTGTGGTTATTTTATAAGGCGGATGTTCCTCTCTCTATTATCAGAGCTGGTGGTGACCTCTGTGCGTGTTCTTTTTTTTTCACCCCTCCCCCCCGATTGATGGCTTTTTTTTAGTGCGACCCCTTTCCTCGAAATGCCTGAGAGAGAGGTGGCAAAGAAGAAGAAAGTCACCGCGCGAGACGCTTTTACCCAGTTTTTTTCTCTCCCACTCACTTTAAAACGATCGGCGAAGTACCAACAACAAAATGGTTGATTTACTCCTCTTCCCCTCTCTCAGCAACATAAAAGTGTTGGTGCTTTCAAACGACTACGAAAGATGACGACGAAAAAAAACTGTTTAAAAAACTAATGCAACTACAACACAGATTGTGTCTCCTGGCCGTCCGGAGTAAAGCCGTCGTGAATTGATCGCTGCAGAAAATGGCGGGAGTTCTCCACGCAACCACTATTCTCCCAGACGAAGAAGAACACGAAGGAAAAATACCCTCCAATTTTATCGTTAATGAAAAAAAAGTTTTTCTCCCCCCTCCGCCAAATGTCCCCGTCTCTATCCCTCCTGCCTTTTAATCAAGTGCAAGTCCACTTTGTAAACACATATAAAGCATATGTATATGTATCTTACCGGTTCCCTTTAAAATGAAAAAAAAAATAATAATACCAGCAAAAATGTACCCAATCTCTACTACTGTCCCCGCCTGCCACCCAAAACCTCCCTCATCCAATATCTTTGAAGAAGAAGAAAAAAAAGAACAGTCACGACGTCCGACGCATTGTGAGAGCTTCTGTGTGTTTGCGCGCGCGCGCGGCCCTCTAATTTTTTTTGTAAAAAAAACATTCGAGGAGGAAAAGCAGGCGAAGATAATTTCAGAAGGAAAAGAAGAAGAAGATAAGGATATTTCTCTTTTTTTGTTTTTTGAACAGTTGAAAAGAAAATAAAAGTGTATTGTGATTTTCATTTAAGCTGTGAATATGTTCAAGGAAGAGTAGAGAAAGTTTTTTAAGGGTTCTAGAATGGCGAAGGATCGTGCATGAAGGAAAAAAGAAACAAAAGAGAGACATTCAAGAAAATGGACGCTTTTGATGATGGACATTTTTTCTCCGATGTGGCGTTGTGTTTCAAGAGTCCACGAGTATTTTTTTAAGTTGATATTTTTTCGTTCTCTTTTATTTTTCACTTTCTATCTCTTTCTCTCTCTCTCTCGCCCAAGAAGGAATTTTTTTGAAATTGGAAAGATAGTGCAGTCGTGACCGTCTTATGTCTCTCTCTCTCTCTCTCTCCCTATATATATATATATATATATATATATATATATATATATATGTATATATATATTCATTCTTGCGGAAGAGGAAAGGTGAATGAGGATATTTAGGGCAACTAGGTGTTGAAGGAAACCCAGTGAGCACTTACCGGAAGGAGAGCCGCTGGGGTGTCTGAGAGACACATTTGTAGACGGAGCTTTCGGGTTAATCCCTTAGTCAGCACAAAAGAGACAAATGTGTCTCTCCGACACCCCAGCGGCTCTCCTTCCGGTAGGTGCTCACTGGGTTTCCTTCAGCACCTAGTTGCCCTAATATATATATATATATATATATATATATATATATGTATATTTTTTTTTTTTGAAATTTTGTTAAAATGTTTTCATTTTAATTTTCCGTTGTGTCCGCGAGAGGGGAGAAACAATTTTCAAATTGTGTGTTTAAAAAACGTGTGTCAATCTGAATAGGCGACATTGAGAAAGGCTTTGTTTTTTTAAATGTACATACATATATATATATATATAGCTATATATACACACAACTATAAGATTGTGATGATTATGATTTTTTGTATGAAATTCGACATTTCGCGAGGCAGGGAAAGAAGGACGAAGACAGCTAAAGATCGATGTGCGAGAGGATTAATTTTTTTAGCCTCCTTTTGTTGTAATTATTTTCTTGTTTGACTTTTTTGTTCACAATCGAGCGATGGCAAAAGTTTACGAGGAAAATTCTTTCAAGGATACTCCACATTAACGTGCATTAGGGATATTTCAGAGTCGCGTGCCGAAACGCT
Source organism: Uropetala carovei (assembly GCA_036926305.1). Lineage (NCBI taxonomy): Eukaryota > Metazoa > Arthropoda > Insecta > Odonata > Petaluridae > Uropetala > Uropetala carovei. Next base: position 6,304,457 of record JAXCHB010000277.1, read on the forward strand.
GTTCGAATAAGTCGGTTGCATTTACCTTACTGCTAACCTATGAGATAAATAACCCTTTTGATCCTTCGTCCATATCCCCAATACTACCTATATCTCTTGCTTCATGTTCCCGACAACTTGTAAATTCCTCCAATCCGTCTCGTAACCATTTCCCTCTGCTTAAAATCCTATTGCCTCTCGCAAATCTATCTTTTTTACGTGTATATATGTATACGTGTATGTATATATATATAAATCCGTGTGCCTCCAATATGTGTATAAGATAATCCACGTACATCCCGCCTTTTAAAAATACGCGACGGGTAGCTTGTCATATTCGCGCTCTACACTTGTAAATGCCTTTAATTTTTAATCTCTATTTACGAGTTTTTCATCACTCGTCACGCAAAAAATTGTACACACACAAACACACTGTAAACAAAGGAAGAACGGAAACCTTTCCGAACCATTAATTGGAAGGATTTTTCGGTTTTACGTTCTTTTTTTCAACGGTTCCTCGGGATCTTGTGTAGTTCATTTGTGTCGTTTCTCACCTCCGTGACGGATCAGTTAATCTTTTGTGTTTACCGTTTTAAGGAGAATAAAAGAAGGCCGTTTCGCTTTTTTCGACTCTTTAACTTTACGCAATATAAATTCTTTTTACGCTTCTTGGTTTAGTCCTCTGTACAGTTTTATCAATTCATTATTCCAGTCATCGAAGAATATAACTGTTTGCCTGATTTTTTTCATTTATATGAGTATATCCGCTTACTTAGGATTCTAATAGTTTCGCTGACTTAAATTTTGTTTAATTTTCATTTTGCGAGAAATCGCTTGTCTTGAATATATATTGTATATTTGGCATCGCCCAGAGATGATGGCCTTCTTTGTTTTGTGTAGTCTGAAAAAAATCTAAGAGAATAGTCTTTAATTTTTCACAAGCTCCGGATATGATTTTAAAAAAAGATAACCTTATTATAATTTTAGTACGGGCTTTTTTGTATTAAGTTCTGACTTAGTGCTAGAATCCAAAGCGATTATTTTAGACGATTCTCACCTTAAGATAAACACGCAAATGAACACGTGTATCCAAGCGCAGACAAAAGAAAACATTAAACGTTCCTTCCCCCTTGATTTTCTGCGGGGGTCATACTATGCGGCATAAAGGGACAGGTTTCTCCCTCTGCTGGAATTTTTTTTAATGATAAAAAAAGGAAAAATGTTAGTGCCCCCAAAAATACCCTCTCTTACACCCTACATTGAAGAATAAGGAACTGGTCGAATTCGATTTTTCTCATAATCGATGTTGAAAGGACACAAGAACACATTTTAATATACGGTAGCTTTTCGACACATCCGTAAGGTGATTAAAAAATTGCGAGGTCTTCATTTGAAAAAAAAAACGTGACCGCCTTTTTTATTCTACAAGGGGAAAAGATGTTTTTTTTTTCTTTCCGAGAGTTTAATTTTTTTTCATTACTGAAGACAAGGAAAGCACTATTTTCGCGTTTGATTTGTTTAGCAATGACTGAACAGTGAACAAAAAGAATAGATAATATAAATTATATATATATATGATGCATATATATATATTAATAAGTTTGAGAACGACTAATATATATGTATGTGTGTGTGTATTTATATACACAGGCATATGTACATATATAGAAACATGAAAATGGATACGCCAAAAATTTTATCGGCGTTTGGATTACTAGTATTTCATTTTTGTATATTGAATTGTGATAGGGAATAAAAAAAACCCTGTGTGCGGTATTCCCTTTCTAATCCTCTTAGTAGTGACAGTTTACAATAGAAACGGAAAGAAAGTCTGCTTAGGTGGTGTGCCACACTAAAAGGTGTCATAATTAAACTGAAAAGAGAGATGAAACTATTGTTGTCAAAGAAAATGTCGTGCCGTTTTTTGAAAAGAAATCGGACGTGCGTGCCTGTTCCCCTTGTATATAATATATAAATATATATATAAATAAGACCCAATCGACGTGTGCAAAAAAAGAACCCAGCGTGTGACTGGATGTGTGGATGCACGTGTGATCTTGGTTTTATTGTGAGTGGATCTTGTCAAATGATAAAAAAAAAATCTCCCTCTCTCTTTGCCTTTAAGTACAAACAGGATGATTAAAAAAAGTAAATAAATAAAACACTGGGAAAGTTTTTTAAAAACAAATTTGATTGGTACACTTTGACGAGAATAAGGAAAAAACTATGTGAAATAGTCGTTCTTTTTGCGCAAGTGTGAGGAAAAAACGTTTTTTTTTTACATTGGTTTATTTAAATGAAAGCAAGCAATTGATCGACTTCGGTCTACCTCAGGATTTTAGGCGCTTATTTTTTTCCTCTTTGGTGTATCCTGTGTTTTCATTGATGTTTAAAAAAAAGGACATTGAACAAAGATGTAAAGCCGTGTGAGAATTTGTAAAGCCATCGCCTTAGAGCGAACAATAGTGGAGGCATTAAAATGTGTGAAAAATATCCCGACGAACTTTTCCTTTTTTATTAGAAATAATTTTAAAAAAGCTAACAAGAGAACATTTAAAAAAAAAAAGGCGGATGCGCGTACGCCACTGTCCAAAAGACACACCGATACACACGATATAAATGTAGGGGGCACACGCAAATGATGAATTTCTCTTTTTAAAAAACTTCCTAACGAATTAAAATTTTAATGTGGATGTAAGAAAATTACAAAAGGAAAATATATTGAGATGCCGCGGAAAGCGTATGAGGAAAAAAATCGAGTACAATAATTTTTTTGCTGACTATATAGCTGATAAAGAGAAGTAAAAAACTTTAAAAATGAAGGTGGTTAAAAAAATTTCTTTTTTGAAAAATCGTAGCTTTAAAAAAAAGTCCACCTAGTGTGTCGTGTGATGCTCTTTCTCTCTTAACTGCTTGAGAAAAAAATGGTGCAGTAGAATTTTTCGAGACGCAGAAAATACTAAGAAAACAAAATAGATATATATATATAAAAAGGATATATTTAACAAAAAATATTCATGCATGGATAAATATATATTATTGTAACTTTTTGCCACAAAAAAACGGGAGACTGAGATTTCGCGAAGGAACTTGTGTATGTAATATTGTAAAGAAAATGCACTCCTTTAATTGCGCTAAGGAAGAAGGCAGCGAGATTATAATCGAATTAAAAGAGGAAGAAGAGATTATATATTATATTAAGAGGATTGACGAAGTGTAAACAAATCGCGGGTTATTCTACTTCAGTGCAGATATTTCTTGTCGCGTTCTTGGGCACCTGAGTGTACAAAATACAAAAAAAGAACATGCTTTACTTGTCTTTTTTTTTTGAGAGTATAAAAAGTGGAGAAGACGAAGTAGATGATGATGTAGCTTATGTTCCGATGATGAAGAACAAAAAAGAGAGACTTTTTTATATATACATATATATATATACATAAATATATGAAAAGATATATATTATTTTTTCCCCCGCGACTGCGCCGTTTTGATTCTCTTTTGTTTCCCACGAAGAGGACGGTGTCCTTGACCGCGACCCCCCTTATTTCTCCAAAAAAAAAATACGCAACTTCTCCAATCTTTTATTTTAATAATTGGTTACGGAGGTTGTTATATAATTGGTGAAATGTGTGTATGGGTAGGGGGGTTAGCGGAGGTGTCCTAAATGTACGGGAGGGTGCGTATGAAAACGGTTGCGGTCACGGGGAATTATGAAAATATTTAAAAAATAATAATGATACAACGGGGAAGCTGGTGCGTTCGATGGCGAGGAAATAAAAAAATAGGGACGAATTATTTTTTATTGGGTCGGATGGAACTTTTCTCTTGATTCCGTCTTAGCTCTCTTTGATGGAATGCAGAGACTTTTCCCCCTCTCTCTCTCTAGTAACTCCCAGATGGGGATAAGAGTAGACCCAAACCACCCCTAACCTCCCTTTCCCCCCCCTCTCTCTCTCTACCTCCCACCTCTACCTCCTCCCCAAAACGCACCAGCTACCTCTCGATTTTCCTCTTACGCTCCCCTACGCGGGAGGGATACTTTCTGATGGAAGGTGGTGATGATGATGAAAAATGAGTGCTGGAATGGTACGTGCTACTGTTCTTTTCCAAAAAATGATTGTCTAGCTAGTAGGTTTTCATATTACACCCGTCTAGTAAAAACAAAAGAAATGCAAACAAATTGGATTTTTTTCTATTCATTTCGACTGCGGTTGAAACTACGAACGTCGTGCGTAGATTTCCCAAGAACGTTTCGGATGAGACCGGACGTTCTCTAACCTTTAAAAATAAACATTCGTTTAATAATGAGACGGTTTTAAATACACAGCTGATGCCTATGTGAATACGAACCAAAGATGATTGGATACAAATCCCTTGAATGTATAAACTCACGGTCGAGCGTTTATAACTCGAAATATGGACAAGACATAAAGATAATAGTTAAAACTTCCTGTTACTGTCAAAACATTAATATCGAATTTATGCTAAATTCGATTTAAAGACGTTTAGACCGTGATTATATAATAGAATTCGTGCTCCATCGTTACACCACATTTATAAATGAATTATGATTTTATTGTTTTGTTTGATTTTTTTTTCAGTACCTTACACAATTGGAAACATCTCATGCGTGAGCACAATTTGGTGGAGTACAGGATGTTTCAAAAGAGGAACAAAACAAAAGATCCAACGTATCCAATCCTTTTATTTTATGTATATATATTCGCCTCAGCCGGTTAAGCGTTCGGAGGAGATGCTCTCGGTTACCGTGCCAAAAGTGTCGGCCCACGCACTTCGCGTTTCTTCTCACTTCGCTGCGCCCTTGACCCTGGAGAGCACTCTCCCTTGCCGGTGCCTACGCTGCTTATTCGCGAGGAACTAAAGGATTAAAACGCAGCAGATTCCACGTCGTATCCGTGATGGGAAAGGCGAACGAGTGAGAGAGACGTTTGGTCTTCGCAGGTGAGTATGGAAGGAAAAAGAGAGGCTGCTGCACTATCTCTCTCTCTCTTAAGAATGTCCTGAAAGAGATATTCTAAAGAGGACGTTGCGACGGGTTTTATGAGAATTTCCTCTCCGTTCCTTCCCCACGCTCTTGCGTGTTGTCGCGTTAAAAAAAAAACGCGGATATTCCGAGTCGAAAGTCTCGGGGAGGAAACATTTCCGACTCGTTGTGGCACTCTCGTCACCCCTCGAATTGGTGTGCGAGGACGGAAGATGGCCAAGTCCATGGGGGAAAATATTACATTCGTAATTGAATGCTGGTGTTTTTTTTTAAATGAGAAATGGCTCTTAAGATTGTGCGTGTCTTTACTATTGCGTTGACGCGAGATTATGACCTGGTTTGCGACGCATTTATATGCAATTTGTTTGAATTATGGTCGCCTTGAAATTTGAAATTATTTTTATTATAAAAATACAAATATGTTGTCTTGTTCTGTTGAACAAATGAAGTGATGGTGTCGAAGATACAGCCACTGTTGTGACCAAAATAAATCTTAACTTTATAAACAAAAATTACACATCCGCTGAAAATGACTGCTGTACTGAAAATCGGCTATTTTTTAAATGAGATTACTGATTCCAGTTGTGGCCTAAATGGACGCTAATTTTCTAAGTGGAAGTTTTCTATCCGCTGAACGCGAAGTAAAATGAACGGAAAATTATTCATGTTTGTAACGTAACTCCTCTTGATGTGGAATGCAAGGACCTAATAATTATGCATTAAAATGTGTGAAAAATATCCACATACGCTCCTGTTAATATGGAACGCAATAACCTAATAATTATGCACAAACCAATTTGGTTCGTGGCATTGAAACTTTGGTTTAAAACTCTCTGCAAACGAACACATTTACTAAAAATTAAAAAAACTAATTTTTGGACTTGTTCCAAATGGCCTCCATTCAATATTATGATAATGAGGGATGACCTTTAGGAGCGAGGGAAAAGTTATAGCATCTGCCAAATCCCTTCCCTTACAACGCACATTATCGCATTAATTACGGCCCTCTTAGGTCCGACAGCTTGAGCAGACTTAATTTCATCGGCGCGATGCTCTGTCATTCGTCTTACGTTTGCCTGTTTTCATTAAGTGACCTTCCGTTTAAGGACGTGAAAAATGTCGACCGTTACTTTGCGCCTTTTTCTTTCTCTTTTGGCAACCCAAGATTAAAGAACGTCTATAGTTTTTTTTAAATCGAGCGTGAAGATAAAATAATCACGTCCAAATTAGTTAGTCCTTTCTCTTGACAAGTGAATCTAAAAAAAAAGACGAATGATAGGGTGTGGGGAGAAGGGTCATTTGGTTAGGAAACATAATTTGGATGAGTCTGCTCAGAAATATGAATCAATCGTACGGTGCCCTTATCGTAAATGGTTTGGTGAAACATTAGCCTCGCTCGCTATTCAAGCTGGAATTCCTGAAAGATGTCTAAGAAAATATTTCTGGTTATTCCTCCATGTAATTCAGGGTTCTAGTTCTGGATCGCGAACAAATGGAATAAAAATTTGTTTGCTCTTTTGCTCGAGATATTACCGGTCTGAAATTCTTTTATTTAATTCATATAGGATTTAGTGTCGTGGAGATTTGAATAAAAGGCTCATTATAGCGTAGCATTCCTAAATAAAGATAAAATCGCTCCACGATAGTATTGTGTCGTGTTTCTATTCATTATCACGTGTTTTCGTAAGATATGGAGGCGATATTTCCTCTCATTTTCCTCTACGGTCACCATAAGGCGCCGCTTTTTATGTAGGTTTTGGCTTTCATTTCAATTTAATCCATACGGTCTCCTAGCGTTTCTCAAGACCATTGTGATAAAATACAAATGTATCCGAGCAATAATAAAGCGGAAACTACAACGTGAGACAGTAAATAATCGGCCGAAGCTGCCGACTAGGTGTAATTATATAGGATGACGTAGCTCGTTACTGAACCTCACGGTTGCTTGTTCCATTATTATGAAAAGCAGCGACTTGGCGAAGGTGATTATGCAAACAATATAGCTAAGCGGAGCTTCTATGGAAAGGGATTACAAGCGACTAAGTGAAATGATCTCGTCCGAAAGAAGAGTTGTTTCGGTGACGATGATGAATGGCGCCTCCTGAAACGTCCTTCACTCGTTTATTCCCGAGAACATCAGGAATAAAGAAGCTTTAAAAAAAATTTGCCAACCTTTTCTATGCTAATCATAAAAGCCGGGAATGAGATGACTTAAAGGAGACGGGACGAAATTAATTTCTTCAGACAGGTCTGGAATCGAGCCAAAATGGTTTTCAAGTCTTAGTTTTACCGTGCTGTGAATGATCCTATAATGTTAGATTTAGTATTAGGTGGTAGGGCGGTGCATGCACGAAAATAAACCAGGACGTAATTGATTTTATAAATTCGTAAATTCGATGGACGAAGGATTTTTGTAAGAAACCGTAACTCCACGTACCTCGTGCTTGAATAATTCGCCCGAATACGTTAATCGGATGAATTAACATCGGCAGCCAATAGGGTGAAGAAAATTCGAACGCCGGGAGGTTTTCACGAAACATACATCGCCAAATGACGCCCGTTTCCTTTTTGGGAGTAACGCGATCCGAATAATTAACGCCATTAAAGCTAGTAAGGAGCAACGAAATGATAAGGAAATTCATAATTCTCTTATCTCTCTCTCTCTCTCTCCGCATGCAGTGTATATAATGGGATATCACTTTACCCAGCCTCTTTGTCAGCTGATACTGAAAAAAAAATGGAGTTATTTTTGGCGGCAGAGGACGAACTACCTCTCTCACGCTCTCTAAAGCCGCCCAAACTTCGATCCATTGCTCTCTCTCTCTCTCCTCTTGAGGCTCCATGCAAGACGACACTGTCGACTCGAATATAATCAGTGTTCACGAATCGGGCGAAGACGCGTGGGAACGCCATTCCACTTGATACACAAATGAAGCCCATAGCGTTCCCGTTGTTAGAAACCAGCTTAGAATTTTCCGGTTGTTAAAATATTTAAAAATGTCGTGTGAGCTCGTTAAGGATTTGTTAGCGTTACGTTGGTGATTTTAAGTTCGGCCACATTCGTTAAGTGATCGCGTTGCCCAAATATCTGAACCAATGAGAATTGGCATATGCATGTGTCAGTTCCAATTCACACGTGTTTTATTGGTGGGTGGATTTTGTTAAACTATTATAATATTAAATTGAAACAACTTTCAGTTATTGATTTGATGCGCATATTGAAATAAAATAACGAATAAAACTTGGATCACTTGAACCAAAAACCAGGGCCGGGACAAGACATTTTTGCGCCCTAGGCAAGGTTTAGAAATTACGCCCTCCTAATGAAAGTATACTATACATAATTTCATCTCTCAAACTAGTTTATTTACAATGTAGAGGTAAAATAAAATATATTTTATCGTATAATGCGTTATACTTAAAAATTCAAAATGTCATTTGTCGCCCCCTCGTAAGCGTGCCCCGTCCTAGGCGGATGTCTAGCCCTTTTCCGTTGTTAAAATTTTCAAATTCGAGCTCTGAATATAATGTAGGAGTTTAGAGGTGGCGCGTTTCTTCCCATTTTGGATAGCGAAGAGGGTGGGAGGGGAGGGCGTGACTCGTCATCTCGCGGGATCGTTTGTTCTTCGCATCCGTTTCGAAACCTCCGGTTGTTGAAAGGATTTAGAGACGGAATTATCCCATTCCAACCAGAGACAATTTATTTATTTATTCGGGAGCGCGGGAGTTTCTTTTTTCCTCGTAGATCGTGTTCAAGTTCTGGAGGAGATGAGACGTTCTTTTGTTACACCCCCGCTCCGCTTCATATTTTTAGGGAAGGTTATGTAATAGGACAAGGTGCCTTTTCTTCTTCGTTCGCTTCGAACCGTTATATTATTTTCCCCCTTCTGAGTTTAGGGAATATGTTTGGTGAATGCAACGCTTTGAATGATTAGCGTTATTTTGTTGGTTTTACAAAAGTGTCGGTTGAGTGTATTAATTTTCGTTGTAATTTTTGAGTCGGAACGATTATTCTTGCCAGATTTGTTGTTTTGTCTCAAGGAATCTCAATGGACCTACGTTTGGATGCGTTGCCGGACGAAAAATACAGTTATGGGCCACCAACATCGTAAAATATGGTATTAAATTTGTAAAAGCGTATAAACTGCCGCTCCCACAAAGGAAATTATTATAAAAGACGATCAATTTTTAAATATTCGAGTGGATTTTTACCCAACTAAAGCCTGGTTCCCCATCATTTTCCTTGGCGTTAAAACAGTCCTGTATGAATAAAATTTACACCGATTAGAATTGAGGCTTCACTAATTTTTGCTAACGAAAACTGTGTGCTCCAAATCCACCTTAACGCAAAAGATCTCAATAACTTTCGTTTTCTCTGTGGCAATCCTCCGCACAAGTAAAATACATGTTGTTTTTAACGCTAAAGTGAAATAATTTTGCCTTGTAGATGAACTGAATCATATAGGTTAACCCTATAGACATGAATTAACAAATGTGAGTTTAGACTGCAAAACAAAAACAGATTGCCTCAAATTGGTTATGCATTGAGTGAAGAGGAGTAGAACGTTGATCGGCAACAAAATCCTGAATACTTACCTGAAAATGACGTAACAAATATTCATTAAAACGTCGCTTTGAAAATGATTAAGGAAACTCAATCATTCTTTCACCGGTGCTCTTTGAGCCTATCTACATGTATACAGCAATTGATTAGACGTAATCACATTTGAAATCCAAAGTAGCCATCGTTGGCAATAATAAACTAAGCGTTTGAGTTATTGAGAAAATCCTTAGCTGGTGGATTAAGACTGAAGGCAGCTACTTTGGAGTTGACATGATGCTCATGTGGTTTGATAGATTTTTGTCTGTATGAGTACAATTTGTCATTCATACGATGCACAAGCTGGGGTCGAAAGTCACCTCTGAATCGATGAATAGTTTTGTTGTCAGCTTTGAATGTAATAATACTGCTACAAATGTCGAATCAACTACTCTCCATTAAAAACGCCAACTAACCTAAAATACATTAACGAATACGAGCCGGCCGGATTAGACTGCTACCTGCGCCTGCCTTCTAACCCAAAGGTCGCGGATTCGAATCCCTCTTCGGACATGGATGTTGTGATGTATGTTGATTTTCTCTAACAGAATTTGACGGTGCAAAATGACCTTAGCTGTCGAACGCACCTAAAAACCTAATTACTACTACTACGAATAAGATTCAACGTCGAATTATCAAGCTCGCCTTGCATAAATATAGTATATCCAATGGCCATAAAAATGTTGTAAAATTCAGATTCACATTTATGCCGTCAGGACTAGAGATTTGGCGGTAGCAAATTTTTAGAATATGCTATCCTTGAGTCACTATTGATGAAGGCAGCTTTGTCGCCCGGATGCGCATCCGTTTCTTTCACAACCTTTTTTCCGGCTACCGGAGCTATCAAACGCAGAACCACTCAAATTCAGATTATCGAAAACATAACAAGCCGAGTTTTAATCCAACCCAACCGAATTTCACCCTATTCGACCACCATCATCGCTTCGCATTAGTTCGGTAGCGCCGAGGGTGATAAGTTACTCAATCCGACGTTTGCTATTTGATTGCTATGAAAGTTGCCTTATTGGCGCTGTGAATAACGAAGAGACCGCTAATCACGGCTTCGATCCCCAGCAAGGTCGCGTGCGTCAGCGGCGTGTTGGTACTGGGCATTCGCGATTCATTACTTCCATTAAACCGACACGTCCGGTGCCGCTGTATATGACGAAACGGTGTAACATTCATCTTCGTCAAAGCGGCTCTTTCGAGATTTCATCTCGAACTCACTCGTCCTGAGTCAATTTGACGCAATAAATAATCTAAACAAATCATTATCGCTCCCGCGAGGAAAGAATTACAAACTCAGATGGAGATAACAGGCGGCGAAGCCTTTCGGATTTTTAAAAAAATCAATGCATTCGTTGGCCAAAAACTGGGATGTTTTTTAAAAATTTTATCGAGACTAGAATGAAGTGCTCACTGGAAACGACTCGAATATTATTATAATAAAAACACCGAAGTTCTCAATTCGAAGGTGGCGAATTATTTAGGACAATTCACAATACGTAGTTTATAGGCAAACAATGGTTTTAACCTCGCCGCTTCCACGCCGTCTATAAAAGATGGAAAACGAAGATAACAAGCTAAGTTTAAATAAAAATCGATTATCGGCGTATTACACCTGCTTTTAATTGAACCCTTTCTGTTCAGGTGTGTCGAATTCTGTATATACCTAAAATTTCTTTCTCTGTTTTAGCGCATTAACTTGGTGATACCATTATTTGACGCTCTGAGTAGTCTTTGCAACTTTAGCACAGAATTTTGCTAGTTTTTTTATAACAATATTGTATATTGAAGAATAACTAATTTTTTTCGCAGAAAAATGCGGTGTTTCGGATTAGTCAACCGTTATGTAGGTTACTTATATTTAATCCGAAATCTAAACTCTTGGGCAGTGTCGGATCCAAGGGCAGAAGGGTCTTATCTCCCTCACTTTGATGATGTCCCCTTTGCATCCCACAAATTCTTTTAATGGAGGTATGAGCTCAGTCTTCGAGGAGATGTTCGGTGAAAGAAATGAATTCGAGTCGTATTTAAAAATAGCGATAAGATTTCGAATTAGGCCAAACATTATTTCGGGTTTCAAGAAACGCAGATTCCCGAGCTCTTCAACAGTTGAAAGTCACGACCGCTTCTCGCCGTGTCGTTAACGCTCGTCAATCAATCGCATTCTTGGCGACTTAATTAACTGAAGTCTCATGTGTATTTCCGTGAGATCCTACAAATCGGTGAAGCGAGATAAGATTGATAGATTTCTTGATAATTGCTAAAGAATAGAATCGAAAGCAAATGTAAAGATTGGCTTATGATGTCAACGTTTCCTGTGCCATTAGTTTATTTTTCGCGGCTAAACTTATGATTTATTATCTTTTCGGTCTTGTTACATGGATGGTTCGAGTATCTGCCAACGGATACTAAGGTCGAATCTCGCCTAGGACATGGATGTTTGAGTTCGTCATGTCAGACTTGTATGAAAAAATCGGTACAACATACATTGTACAGACTTTCTCATATAATAATGCGTCGTTTAGTTATCTTTAGAAAATGAAAATCGCATGAGCCTGTTTTTAGAAAATCCAATTTTTGTTCAAGTTGCCCAAGAATAAACTAGCCTTATATTCATTCATTGAGTAAAATGAAATATGTAGTATTATTGCAGACGTAAACTCAAGTAACTGTACGAAATATGATCAAAATCGTTATAGCCGTCTTTGAGAAAATCAAATTTTTGTTAAAAAAGCGTAGAATAAACTGTCCTTAATTATTGAGCAATGTCACCATTTCTTCATGTTTTCTGCTCTGTGTGATGAAATGCCTAAATACGAGATTTCATTAATTTTCGCTGTACCGTTTAGGTTCTAGAGCCAGTAACAGACAGACAGACGGCATTGCGAAAACCACTTTTTCGGACTCAGCTACACCTAAAACGTATATGTATTTCCGTCAAAATCTCGAGGTCGAATTTTTTCGCGATTACAATACTTTCTCAATATACTTCGTATATGAGAAAGCAAAAATAGACATGAATTTCCAAATATCGTCGTCAATAGAGACAGATTATTATTATTATTATTCCTTTCGAGCGCAGGTTTACCCACAACAAGTGGGGTGAAAAGATTAGGATGAAGTATCAGTTATTTTTAATCACGCTAAGAAAGTCATGTTCACGATAACATAAAGTTTGACTAGGAAATTTGGCAGTAAATGTTTCATTGTTTTTCAGCATTTAAAAGAGGTTGGCCCTTTGGAGAGAATCCAATGTTTTGTAAACCTCCAAAATCCCTGCGAAATCATCTCGCGGAGAGTAACACCCATTATTATATTCTCTCCGTCCGTTTTATCTGAATTGGCATCCATATATACTCATTACCACGAGGCAGGAAAAGTCTTCGAAACATAAAAGAGACAGCTGGTGATAAAATGATATGTTTATTTCTCGATATAGTCTTTTTCCCCTATTTCTCTCGTATTATTTCCAGTCGTCATTCAAGGGAAGAAAAAGGAGAGAGAGAGAGGCGCAGAAAAAAGAAAAAATCGGTACAGCATACATTGTACAAACTTTCTCATATACTAATGCGTCGTTCGGTTATCTTTAGAAAATGAAAATCGTATCAGCCTGTTTTTAGAAAATCCAATTTTTGTTAAAGTTGCCCAAGAATGAACTAGCTTTATATTCATTCACTGAGAAAAATGAAATATGTAGTATTATTGCAGATGTATACTCAAGTAACTGTACGAAATTTGATGAAAATCGTTAGAGCCGTTTTTGAGAAAATCGAATTATTATTAAAGTTGCCTAGAATAAACTAGCCTTATATATATTCAGCTCAGCTACACCTAAAACGTATATTTCCGTCAATATCCCGAGGTCGATTTTTTTCGCGATTACAATACTTTCTCGATATACTTCGTATATGAAAAGCTAAAAACAGAAGCTAAAAGAATCCCTCTCTCGTTCCCGTCTCCCGAACTCGTTAACGGCCTATTGCTCCAAAAATACCTCGCGTAAGAAAATTAGGACCCGACGCGGGACCCAAATTCGACTTCGCTTTTATATTAAATGAAAATAGTTTTAATTAATGGCATCAAATGCTATTAATTCTTTCAAATTATGTTTTGATGGCTCATTGCATTCCAATTTTTTGACATGGTTTGATATGAATTATGTTTTACAATATTATACAATGAAAGATATGTTTTATTCAATAATAACAATGCGTATTACGCCAAGTTACGCGAAATTTTAAATTTCAATGTTATAGGGTTTAAATATCTTATGTCTTCCGTGAAAATATGTTGTACATAAAGTTAATTGAGTTGATTGTCTTTTTTTCGAAAGTTTGTTTGGACATAGCCATCCATATATACGTACTTGTTTATTTCTCTTTCAGGATATATGGTCAGTCGACCGTTTAAAGTTTTAATGTGTAAATAATTGTACGCAAAACTTCCGTTAAATTACGACCGTTATAATTTCTTAGCGTATCTTAGTATCTCGAATGAAGAGTACCCCGGGCGCCATGTTTCCATGATGCCCTGCGTGTTCGCTAGCTCTTAGGGAACAGATGACGTGAAAGAAGGTGGAATGGGTAGACGTATTAGGTTAGTCGTGGGCGTTGAGGGAGCATCGTTTTACAGCTCTCTGCCCCCGGGCAACAGATCACTTACATCGATTTCTTAAGAATATTTTCATCTAATCTGACCTGGTTTTTCCGGTTTTACGAATTTTTTCGACGAAATAAGGTCCATTAGATTTTTTCAATTGAGATTGTTGCGACCATGTCGTAAGTTCCTATTTTTTTAACGCTAATTAACTCATCCTCTTCCACATTTTCGTTTATCATTGCTACGAAATATTTTATAAACTTTCTTTTAGAAGCTGAAATATATTTACATCAATTTCTAAATATCTTTGTCTTTGCTCGTTTCACCAATTAGTCTATTGCTTTTGGATCGGGTTTCTAACCGTTGTTTTCCTTCTTCAGTCTACTCATTTTCTGTCTCTCGTATTTTTTTTATTCTTTGATGTTCGCCGGAGGAACTTCTACGTCTCTTATTCATTCAATTTTTCTTTTCGAAAATTTCTTGTTTCAGATTTCTTATAATACGTTTTGGACAGCAAAAGTTCCCATTCTTATTTTATGAACAACCAATTAACCAAAGAAACAGCACGATAATGAATCCACGAATAACGCATTTAAAAAGCAGTAAATACTTACGTTCCAAATTTAACAAATATAAAATGTTTATTTAATATTAATATTAATTAATACTACGATGCAAATCATTTGAATAGAATAGTTTCAGCTCAATATCGAAGCGACACACCTCAATTAAGCATTAAAAATAACAAAGAAGTATTTTTGTAATCCATTTCTCGACTATTTATCTTGGAAAGCCAATTGCAGTGCTTCATTGATTGAAGCGACCAGAGTGCGCAGGACAAACAACATAAACTTATCGTTGTGATAGATACAGATAATTAAAGTAGGGAAAATAACAATCATCCAAAATAAACAAAACTATCTCTCGCTTCAGTAATTCAATTAACATTTCATTGACTACAATATTTAGATCTCCGTTATTAACTCATCATTTGAGCACGAATCATAACAAGTGCACGTCACATACGTACATTCCATTATGTGGATTTTATGTTTATTTTTTGCGATTTAGTGCACATTAATTTTTTTATTTTAACGTAATACTTAATTCACGCATACCCGTCATCAGGGCCGTCTTAAGATATTTGGGCTCCCTGGGCTATAGTAACATGAAGCGCCCTCTTATAGTGGGGTGGGGATTACTACTAACATAAGTTTTAACCCTAGAACTACCAAAGTGGGGGCTCCGAGGCCCACAAATTTTGTTTTCGTATGTATCTCTATTAAAAATAAAGGTGACGTCTTGATATTTAATTACATGATGCAGAGACTTATAGGTAACAATTACTTGAAGTTTTCCATCAATGTATGCGTATTTCAATTTTCTGCAAATTATTTCGTCATTGGCTGCATGCCTTGACAAGCGGGTGGCCTAAATTATAGTGCCTTCTGATTGATCAATTATATTTTTGCAACTCCCGCCTCCCAGTATTGCTATTTATGTTCAAATTATGTTGCATTTCATTCATTTCCACACCCACCTTATTAGTAGTTTGTTTTCTCATGAGAAATGTATCGGTGTGAAAAACCTTACATGCAAGCGAGGATGTGGGAGGATTTTTGTTTTGTTTCTTTCAA
The DNA here is from genome assembly GCA_036926305.1 of Uropetala carovei. Taxonomy (NCBI): domain Eukaryota; kingdom Metazoa; phylum Arthropoda; class Insecta; order Odonata; family Petaluridae; genus Uropetala; species Uropetala carovei. The sequence goes on from JAXCHB010000277.1 coordinate 6,320,283, forward strand.
TATGAATGTGACATTAGTTTGGTCCATACCAATAAGCAATATAGCATCGTGGTCGTTTTATGACAGTATGACAGCGGTCTCGTAAAACCTCGGGTTCAGGGAGCCAGGAAAAGAATGACCCTTCCCAAACGAATAGTGGCCCAAGCCAGGGCACAGACCTTGAGAATGAAAATAGTGCATTTTACGACATGATAACATACTGCATTGTAATTTTTCCATTTCAAAAGAATTCATCGCGAGCCAGAAGATGCCATATGATACCGAAAAATCCTAGATAAATATTTATTATAATTCCATTAAAGGAGAGGTCGATACTATAGATCAGATGACAAGGAATTACATATACTACAAAGAGAGGCACGAGGAGATGGCCGTTTTCGATGTTCCATACTTTTATTAGAAAATCCACCATGACATGCTCACAGTGTGTGCTCACGTGTGTGTGGAAAGCACAGTATGAAGCGTGTTATTTGTTTAAATTGTTGTGTCAGATGTAGCACATTAAATTTTTTCTAATAAATTTGTTATTATTTCTGTAAATGCAATCTTACTGCAAAATTAATGTGATCTTTAAAACATAATGAGGAAAAATGTAAAAAAATTGTTTTTATGCAAACATTTCTATCTTTATAGTAGATAATGTACATATAATTTCAAATACTTTACTAAAATTACATAGCTTTATTCCTATGATGTTTCTAAATATATAAAAATTGATTCAAAGCATTACTGTAGCGTCTTATAGTATTTTAGATGGTGGGCCTCTGAGGCCTTCCACCACCCCCCCTCCATTGATAGTCCATGGTAGTGAAAATCGCTTGGTAGTTCTAGGGTTAAGGTAAAAGTAAATACCTAAATTTTATTAATCATAAATGAAAACAATACACATTTTTATTTAAAAAAATAGAAACTCAAATAATAACGCAGTTAATAAATAAACAAAATATCTTAAAATTAATTCTTTCTACATTTACTTTTGGCAAATTGGTTGATAATTTCTGCACAATCAATATTTTTAAATAATTCTGATTCAATGGATAATATGCTTAAATTATTAAGTTGGCATTCTCCTAAAGATGAAAGCAGATAGTTTTTTAGTCTTCTTAGCGTCGAAAAAGATCTTTCACCATTACAATTTGTAGCAGCAATACTTAAAAAATGCGCAAGGCAGTAGCAACATTAGGAAATGTAGATTCAATACTTGAATCTATTATTGTCCTCAAACTAAGCTCTGCTTTAGATGTAATTTCATCGTTCCTCATCGTCATCGTTAGGCGGCGCTGCAATAGCGCCGTCGCCGAATGACACGGATGTTTATGTCTGTACTATTGTTCGTACGAATATCTAATCTAACACAGTCAATGAAAAAATGTGACGAAGCAGAAGTTATATGTAAGGAAGTTAGTGTCTCATAGCCCATTTAGCCCAATGATTAAGGCAGCGCTGCCTAAGCCTAACGAAGGTAAACCGCAAAACTAGATATTTCTGTACAAAAGGACAGGTTTCCACGACTGTCGGGTTGAGTAATTAATTGATTTTGATAAAAAATATAAGACTCACTTATGTTGTTCTTAATCCATCTTCTCCAATTCGCCTATTCTTTTTCTTTCGATGCACTGGAATGGAACTTTCTTTCTACTTCATTATCCATTCTAAAGAAGGACAAAACTCCTAATGTGTGGATTGGGGAGAATGTTGAAAATAACAACACGATTCAATCTGTGTAAGTACATGTACCTCTCGTAGATATGTGCATTCTATATGAATGAACCTTTATATCATCATGTTTTGGCATTGAGAAATGCTTATGGCAAGAAATCACATGGCCCGAGAATTTTCCAATGTAAACCTGAACCTTCGTTAAGCCCTCGTAAATTCGCCAGACCTTCACTTCTCCTCGGAGTCTCTGAGGTATAGCTATTATGATTCTGTCCAGTATACAGTGTGCGACGAGTGAAATTTTTTAATGCTGCCGTCCTACGTACTACGGACTTTCAGAAAACCCCTAGCATTTCCGATTGCCCAAAATATTTATAAATTACAGGGAAGTAGCCACATATTCACTACCTGAAGCATGTAATAGATGGTGAGCCTCTTGAGAAATAAAAGGCTATAATAATTTATACTTTCTGAGCTTAAATTACAAAGATGCGAGGTTTAAAAATATATATATATTATTTGTGGAGCGGCGGCGCCTGGGGCCCTAGGGCTGCAGCCCATTTAGCCCATATAGTTAAGGTGCCCCTGCCCGTCATATTTGACGGGAAATTATGATTTATAATGATTTAAAAAATATTGTGAAATCTAATTATTCTTTTGAGCTTAAAGTATAGTATTGTGTCCTCCCAGCGCGAGTACTTACGAGATAATTTTTAACGTTAAGAAATGGTCACGCAAAATAATATATGCTTTTCAGTATTAAGACGTGGTAGTTTGATTAATTTGTTTCCAATCTCACCACAAAGGCGATTTCCCGTGGAAACTATTGCAACTTTTGACCAAATATTCTTTTGAAGAGTTAAAGTTTTAGATGTTAAAAGAAGTTGTAGTAGAAATGCAGACATATTTAATTCGTGCAAAATTACCTGAGGTCGTTAATTCATCCAATATAAAACACCTGCGCCGTTTTGTTTATTTTCAGTCTTTTGGAAAACTTGAGATTTAATCGGTAATTTATTTAGCTCCATTAGCTATTGAAAAGTTGGGAGAACCGCACACGGTTGTGCTACCACGCAGCATGTCTCAGTGGTGACCCTACTATTGGCGAATACCCACTGAGGATGGATGTTGTGGAGCATATATGATTTTCCCTTCCAGTTTTTTAAATATAGAAGTTATCCAAATTATAAAAAGTTCTCACCGTTACATCGTTTTATGTATTATTGATTCGACGCGACATTTTCCCAGAAATTCCTTCGGATTCAGTCGCTTCTCTCAAAGGGTTCCCGTCGATGCCAGAAATCTAAAGCACCTCGTCGTTTACAAATACATGCATTCTCCCTCCCCCGCCACGTAGGGATGAGTCACATTTCGAACTCGCTCGAGCGCGGTGCTGGGTTCGATATTCGTCATGCCGGCGGCATCGAGGGTTTACTCACGGCACCGGAGGGCAGGTGACGTCATCCGACGGAACGCGCACATGCAAACAGACCGTGCCGGCAAAAAAATATATATCGGAAGGAACGGAAAAAGAAGAACAGACGGAGTCCATGCAGGAAGGGGCGTAGGCATGGTAACTCAGCGGGGGATTCCGCGAGCAGAAAAAAACGGTTCCTTTTTTTTTTAGTCGGTAATAAACTAAGGGATTTTGCTCTTTCAATCCGGCGGAAGATTTTTAGAAGGTCGGAACAAAAGAAACGACGTGATTCATTTTTTTTGTTCGCTTCCTGCGTTTCATCCGAACTTTTACGCGTCTCACACAGACAACTCTCCCATCCAACTTTCCCAGAATCCTCTTTTGGTCGTACGTTCGCCAAAGCGTGGCCTAAATAATTATGCTTCGGTCATTAACCTGATGGAGGAAGAGGGTTTAGGGAACGGAATCTTTTTTTTTTGCGCGGAAGATTTTCTTTAAAGAGTGGCGCTGTGATTTGGAATGGTAATTTCCTCGCCCTGGTGAAGTTCGTGTCTTTTTTGCGCCCAAACGTCCGCCGTTATATTGTCAGCTTAGGACTACTCTGGTCGTTGTTTTTAGCGTTTAATGGGCACTTAATTAAATCGGACGCTTATTTCGTTCGTTACCGTGAAGTTCGGTAAGGGGGGAGGGGTAACTCTTCAGTCCGTCCACGTAACCCGAGGGACGTGACGTATCGTTATTTCGATCGTTGCTTCCCCATCTGTTACCGATGCCGATTAAGTAAACCGCATTTATCGCTCGAGATCTTTTAAGGGAAAGGAAAAAAAATTCGCAGAGGGAGGATTGTTCTCGTGAATAACACACCGTGCGTGCTAATGGGCGTTTTAAAAATTTTTGGGGAAAATATCTCGGTTTAGAGTTCGGGTTCTGACAGACGTCAATTTAATGCGCCAATGTCGACGTTGAAATTCCGACGCAGAAGTTCCGCTCAGTGGAAATTTGACATTTTAAGTCCAACAGAAGTTTTTGCGGAAAGAATAATGCGGCTGACGTTACTTTTTTTGGATCGTTTATAACACGTGCGTGAAATGCGAAAATTGTGTTCCATTGTGTCTTTATTCTTCACTCCACGCATAAATTCATTTTTATTTTGTGTTCGCCTCGGGAGTTAATTTATATGTATTAGGTTATCAAAACACTTTCAATTAACTAATTCACATAGGTACGAAATACTCAATCCATTACGGAGGACAACGAAGGAAATTTCTTTGAGGCTAAAAATCTGTCTGAAATGATCCTACAGTGGGAAATTGTTTTATATTTCTGTCGATCGACAACTATTTTGTAAATTAGATGTACGGGAAAGTTTATATCCTATCTGGGTGTGATGAAATTCACCTTCAAAATGTAGTTTTTGAAAAATACGGAGAATATTAAAATATCCCATAGGTTCCTTACCGGTGATGACATCCTTGGTGTCTAAATGCACATCTGTTAGATAATACCACGGATTTGAAGCAGCAAATTTTTGTGATTGTATCCGCATGTGATTGGAGAGGGGGTCTATGGAATAAAATCCTATAAAACTAAGCGAGTGTGCGTGGAATTATAATTTGAGTAATTTCCGGGACTTACATATTACACGACTCACTGAATAACTCTTTGCAACATGTGGCCTTTTTTTTAAAGGGAAGAATAACTTAACTCGAAGAAAATGTTTTAATGCTGTTTATCAATCATGGCTGACTCACATTTTTCCTCGGTCTAATCTTTTCGCGATGGAATTTTTCGAGCGAAATTCAAGCTTTTGAGGAAGTATTTGTTCCGGGAAAATAATTATTTATGGAGGAAGTCTTGAAAAATCCTCAAAAACAAAGACCTCCCGTTTTTTGTATTTCTTCTCATTTATTTCTATGTGGAATCACGTGACCAAATTACTTGACTGACAAGGCGTATTAAGTAATACTTTGATAAGGCACTAACGTAAGATCTTATCGAGTTCGTCATCACATTCTATTTTGATCTGATGTTACGGGATTGATAGTTAAACGCCGATAGAATTTTCAGTGATATATTATTATAAAAATTACTTTTTTAGGAATTTTGTTACGTGAAAACATTATACATCCATTAAATTAGCTCAGGGTCATTGTCCTTATGTTATACAAACTTTGACATTTCGTACGCTCAGTATGCACTTTGTGCGGTTGAGGCTAATGTAAACATCTCTTTATACACCAGGTCAATATTGAAAATTTGTCAATAATTCAGTCTCGCAATGTTTTATTATAATATTTTTTTTAAATTCCTTTGTATTTGCATCTTTTGATAATAGACCAAGTCCAATCAGAAAAAACATCTAAAAAAATAGAAGGTGTTTGGAATATACTGCCGTTATTATGGCTGAGCAAGTTCTTTATCACGCACACAACGTTTTGCGAACGCTCGCAAAAATTAAAAAAAAAACTATAGATGAATGCATCTTTGATGCGGCTTATCCCAAGCATATTCTAATATAACGAGGTAAGATATTGTTTTCACCTTTTGCGTAATATTAGCGTGAAGGGAGAGAGAGAGAGAGCGCCTCATTTGTCGTTTGAAACTGCTTGTAGCGCTGTTGCATATCAAAGTCCTCTCTCTCTCTCTCACGGCGAACAAGATCAAAAGGGAGGTGTCCCGGAAGAGTGAATCATCCTTCCTTCTTTGCTCCGTCCGCTCAAACACTAAACGGATTTATGGCACTACCACGCCTCTATGCCTCCGTCTCTTCCTCTCTCTCTCTCCGCGAAATTCATCGCCACCGAATTATTCGATCGTCCTTTGTTTGCTCCCGGCGCCTTTTACCTCACAGATAAGCGCTTGAGGTCACGTAAAGAGGGAGATCGTCGCCCTTATAATTCCCACGACTGCTGTGTCAAAATGGCGCACTACGAAACGATACAGGCGCCGCCTATTGGGAAAATACGGAACGAAAAGTGATCAAAAGGATGAAAAAAATAAGAAAAGGATTTCAGCGCTATTTCTTTCGGAAAAGAGTCACGGAAACGAAATGTATATATCAAATAAAATATTCAGCGGCACGCCATTAATTTTTCGGTTTCATTCAAATGCTCTAAATCGATGAATTTTTGACCTTCACGTCCGAAAAATTACAAATTCTAGAACGTATATTAAAACGAGCCGTATAATTTATCATGTTTGGACGGCGGACGTAGTTACACAAAAGAGGTCGCTCTATATCTAGCTCGCTTCTAGCGATATACTTGTAATTAATGGCAGACCAAACCCGGTATCAGCGTTCAATCAGGCAAAACTTTTATTTTTTGAGTAGAATAATAGACGCAACTACGTAACGAACGGAACTAAAATATAACTTTGTATTCCTATCTTTATTGGCACAACTTGTAATAAAATATCGTGATTTTGATTGCAATCCATAAATGGGCAATAAAATAAAAAAGAATCAAATCAATAATTTATCTTCACGAAATTAAGTTACCGCATACTTGGATTGGCACTGCAAACGTGACATACCGTTCATGCTGAAATCACGATGCTGTTTTCACATGTTCAAAAATGCTAAAATATTATCTTTCCAGTTACTTATCCTATTATTTTAAGCCATCGAGTCCAATAACGTCCTGCCCCCACCTCTTTTTCTATAATTTCTCTCTCGGCGGTAGCCTTCAATATATAAAGCGTTCATGTATTTCTCTCTTTAAAGGAAGGGTCGGATTCAGAAGGGCCTCGTCATCAGGACCTAACAACGACAAGTCAGTCCGCTGACCGGGACGCCAATGCTATATTATTTGCAAGTGGATTGATGTAGGCCAGCAGTGGACATAGCTGAACAGGTTTGTTTTCTCGATCGCATTTATTTGTCTTTCTTTTTATACTTCATCATTTCACCTTTTCCAGTTGTTTATATAGGCATTTATTACAGGCATGTCAAACTAGAAGAGCCATTAGGGCCGCATTGAAGCGATGGATGTCATAGAAGTGCCGCATTGTGATTACAGTCGTTTAATGAGCGCCAGAGTTGGGAAAATAGACTTTATCTAGAAGTTTGGACGTCTGTTTTGTAATTAAAAAACGATAATTTATGAAGCATGTCCCATTACACTTCAGTAACTATGAAAATATCTCCTATCCTTATCACAAAAATTAAGTATTCGCATAAAATCTCGAACGATTCAGTTAAGACAAAAATTAGCATTCGGACCGCAGCAACGCACAAAAAAGTACCACATACGGACCAGAGACCGCCATTTCGACGTGCCTGAATTCATTGTTTATAATGTATTCGTGAAGGGGGTGCTGGAACGGATCCTTGCCAAAACACCTCGCGCCGATACGTAACCTGATATTTTCGTAATACCACGAATTTACTACAAAGATTTTCCTCTAAACGGTTGGTATTACATACTTCGGTATTAGTTACGGGGGAAAAGTATGCGGCGAATAAAAAAAAAAAAGATTAGGCGAGCCTTTCTCGAAGCGCAGCTTTCCCAACTAGGCTGTTGACACTGGAGAGTATGCCTTTCGATATGGACCTTCCTCATCCAACCTCAAATGCGAAGACGCCGTTCCACGCCCACTAAACACACAGACACGCAAGAAAGCGCTCGCGCGCGTGCACACACACACACACACACCCGTGCACGCACCGAGCCGCGTCCTAGCTCAAGGGCACTAACTCCTTCCAATCCTTTCTCCCAACAATAATTCCCCTTTGTTCGCGGACCCACAAGCGGTCGTTAAAAAAAAAAAAAAGAAATAAAGAACGCGTTATGAAGGCTGGAAAACCGTGTTGGATACAGAATCGTCCTGTGTGTTGGAGGATAGGTGAATCTTTTGAGTAAGCACGGGAATAATTTTTTTCTTTTTAAACGAAAGCCTCGCCCCGTGTGTTTGTCACTTATCATTTCGTCATCGGTTTATAAAAGCGCTCTCTTTGCTTCGGCTTTTTCACGCCACTCTCCCACGCGGCGCCACCTTATCTCGATTCATTTGGGAGGAATACGTCTGTGGGACAAACACTTGTTTCATTGCGGATGGTATCAGGGCGATAGTAGGAGGAGGGGGAGATAAAAGATTCTTCGCGCTGCACGATAGTATCCCAAGGTTATCGACCTTGCTTTGGCAGATTATTGTATTCCGGTGTTAAATCAAATTGGATTACTCAAAATTGCCTAACTTTATAATATCTCTGCATTACATGTTAAACATTTAGTGACCGTCATTTAAATTTTAAGACGATTCGGGTAAAAAATGCCTTGACGATGCCATTTAAGTGAACCAAAATGACGATACCACTTAACGCAGCATTTTCCAAACATTTCAGAGCCGCGCCCTCCTCTCACTTATTAAAGTCCTAATTAATAGCTAATTGGCCTACAATTGTAATTAATATAACCACATGAGGGTCAGAATTTGGCGGCTGCACATTGTAGGTAAATTCATGCCAATTTTTTTAGACCCACAGTCAGGGTCGGATTTATGGATAGTGGGGCCCTGCGCGAAGCCTTTTTTGATGCCCTTTTTTTTTATAATTTAAGAAGCACGGGGGCCCTACTTCTGCGCGCACTGCGCACACCTATAAATCCGCCCCTGCCCAAAGTTTTGAAACCACTGAGCTAACGCATTAACGACCAACATTAAAAATTGCAACATATTTTTATTTATAAATGAATGATTCATTACTCTTGTTATTCTACATTGATAGATTAACTTCTTAATTATTGAAAACAAATTTAAAGTGCAGAGTAAAATAAGAAATAAATTATTAATTTATCAGTTAATAATTAGTTAACATTAAAAAAGTTGCGATTTAGCAACTTTGTTCGTTAATGGGGTAAGGCATTCTAATAGATATAATCCAAACCCCATAATAATTTATATTTATGTATGGTACAACTATTTATCAAGTTTTTATTTTTACATACTATATGAGTTAATCAATGTACTCGTAATAATGTCACTCACGTTCAGGAGACATTTTCCGCAGTTTTTTTATTCCTGTAGCAGTATGAATACTTCACAGTCCGGAAAGTGTAGTGAGATTAGACGCATACGTAGCTTGTGCAATGTATATTGTACCGATTTTTTAATTTTAACATAGGAAAACGTACCAAAAGAATTTTCCAGACAGTAGGTAATACCCTATCATTCTACATTTTAAAAGGTTCATTTTGATTCGCTGTTGACGGTGATTAATATTTTGATCAATATTTCCAGTTTATCCGATTAAATCGTAAATTGAAAAAAACATTTTCATTTAGACAAAGAACACAACAAAAATTTGTGCGGGCACATTGTCGTACTACCTAATGTTTTTTCTACAACATCTGACATATAGCAGTCTTAGTTTTATCTTTCAAAACGACACTGGCGAAGTCAAACATTTCGATAAAGCGGTCAAGATAATGCATAGTCGATTAACCTATCGCCTTACTTTTGCAAAACCATTTACCTACTGCCTGCCGCGTACCGAAGCTACAAATGGGTCATCTTGTCACGCAACTTCCCCGTGATCAAGAGAGGCACTTCACCATACGAGCGCGCTTCTTAGCAGGAATTTATTTTCTTATTTATTTATTTATTTGTAGCATCGCCTGCCGCCCGATGACGTAACGCTTCAGTCGAGTAACGGACGACCTGTTATGACCTTAACCGTGTATGACGTGGCGCTATCTCGCAATTACCGCGGTATCGTTTTATTCGGAGCGAAAGAATAAAAGAAGAAATAAAAAGACTTCGGCTCTTAAAAAGAAAACAAAAAGGTTCGCGAGAGACGTGGCGAGAGGAGATATTCGCGTGAAACGGAATATCCTCTCGTGCGGGCACCTATAGAGGCACGAAAGTAATAAATAAAGCGTTTGTTTGGGCGGGTGAATTTCCATGCGCCTCCTAAGTCATTTAATGTCAAAGTTGGCGAAACCTTCCAAGTGTTGATTCTATCGAGGAAAAACTTCCATGATTCATAGATTTAACAGCGTTTCCAGGCTGTTGGAACGACGTTGGCGATCGAGGCGAAGGTGCGGAGTAGCGGGGAAACGTCTTTCTTTTGAAGATCCTAAAGCAGGTGTGCACAACTCAGAATATGACGCGGGCCAAAATCGACCTTTATTGGACCTAAGCGGGCCACACTTTGAAAATTTTGTCCATAATAAAAACTTAACTACACCATTGTCGATTTATTAATTACCATAAAAAATTTTACATGCAATTTTTATATGACAAAAAAATGTAGTGGCAAACAAATATAATTTACTTACATAGTTAAATTGTATTTTTGATGTAAAAGGAATTAACCAGCTGTGTTACTCCCAGCTTCAGTCGGGCCAAACAAATGGTGTCGGCGGGCCACATTTGGCCCGCGGGCAGTATGTCGTGCACCCTGTCCTAAAGGCATGAAGTGAGGTGAATCATCGAAGAGGTAAAGTCACTTAACCAGAGCGTGATTACCTTAGAATTAAAAATTGAGGATTCGTCAAGGGATATGTCTTAAGACGAATGTTTCAGTTGCGGGCGTACTTGCATGAAATCGTTATCATAGTGAAATGGCTATGGATTCATATCTGAAAACCGTTTATTATGTTTCCATATTTTTTTTGGAAAAGTACGGGAAGACTTAACCATATCCTGTCATAGAAAATCCTTTCTGATTTATTTGAAAATAATATGTCAATCAGTTAAAAAACATGCGTCATTCAGAATATTTTACCCTCTTGGGTAGTGATATAACTGACCGAACATTCCTCAAATTGCTTTTCGGGTCCCTTTTTCACAAAATACACGGGTTTGTACCTCTCAAGCAGTCTTATTGCTTTCACATCTATAATATATAGCTGTATGATATATGGTTACTTCATTGCTTCCGAGAATCAAGGCCGAAAATGTCTAACTTCGCCGACACGGTGGATGAAACGAGCATGTAACCATTCTTGTGAAAGTTAAAAATGGATAAATCCTGCATTAAAAACGTGCTTGATACGAAATTCTTGCCGCCAATGATCGTAATTACACAATCAAAGTCGAAAAGACGATTCGTTTTTCGATAGCCATTGCAATTGCACGTAATAATTGCGCCTTAACAAGTAGAATATCTCTTGGCGCACATTTCCCGTGTCTTATTGTTAGCCTCAACCCTTTCGTGACATTGACATCGTGTTTGTTTTAAGCACTGGTTTTTATCTTGCCAACAAACAAAAAAAAAACGTCCCGTCGACAGCGCTGTGTACATTGTCGACGTGGAATTCTTCTCGACGCTGAAGCACTTATCGGACAGCCTTCTCTCGGAAGGTTAGATAACCTCTAAAAGGATTCACGTAATGGATCGATGAATCTAATTAAACCATCCCGGCTGAAAGTTGAGCTATTTATTTATTGTTTCTTTTTCCTCGCGTATGCCGTCCCTTGGGGGCCGTTTTTTTTTTTGTAGTATCTCGCAGGCCGCGGGGTAATTGCAAAATTCCTTAGGCACATTGGTAAAAATGAAAACGCTATCAGCCGTTTTCAGACGGGAGAGAGAATGATCGGGAAGCATCAAGTTTGCCTCGCGTACATAAAATGGGACAGCTTAAGAGTGGCACTCTAAAATTATCAATTATCTATAGAAATGCTGATAAGTTTTTTAATAAACATTTTTATTTCGCCATTGGCAGTCTGGCTGGAAGACGAATGGCAATGGTGTTGCAAGGATCCAATTTTATCATCCGTAAAGAGAGAGCGCGTGTGAACCCCAATGCGTTAGGGATTATTATTTTTCCTGTTGGTTCTTAATGAGGTTTTCCTTTATTGGTTGGTTGCATTTACGCTTTCATCGTAACCGTTCCACCTTCCGTAAGCGCATGGGTAAGGATTTCATCTCGCCATACGTATAAACGAATGGAAGTTTCTAACAAGTTGGCTTATCACATCCGAGGCAAAGGATAAGTATGTTTTTTCTGTTTTGGGGTTGCATTTGTCGCGCTCGCTAGAGTGCATGTTGCTACTAAGTGTTTCTACTAATTACAACGCAAGCCGGAAGTGACACGGGTGTCGGCGGACAGGAATAAGATTCGTGTTATGGTGGAATTTATGTTATAGAAGGTTGTGTAGCTTCACAAACCCTCTCTTATATTAGATATGAACATTAATCACGAAGCGGTACAACATTACACGTGATAACTTTACATTTAGTTTTACGTTAAAAATAATCTCCGGTAAATTTGGGAGAGTACAATCATGACTAAACTAACAATATAGCCCTCATCAAAGAGAACTTATGTGGGGTAAGGTTCTGTATACAATCATTGAAAAGAGTGTAAAGAACTTCGAAAATTTGTGAATATTTGTTTTTGTACGGAAAAAGACGTTCCGCTGCTATCGTTTTGCTGGTAAAGAACGACTAATAACGGTGTACGTTATTACGGGTTAATTCATTATTTGCATCAGCTAACGTAATTTAACTACAAAATTTGATGAGCGATAAAACATGAGCATATTAGCCACAAAGTCGCTATCTTAATGGGAAATGTATAAGGATTGCATATCTGAATCAAATACTACCTCTTAAGAGGGCTATTCGATAGTTAAAATGCTTCACCCTTATCTATCACCGATGTAATATATTTAATTCAAGTAATAGTATAAGCTCGTTAATTCGGCTTTCATTTTTTAAAAAGTTTCCATCTCGAAATTTCAGTCTGTTTAGAGGTTATGTCTAACAAGTATGAATTTTAATCCATCGTGCGAGGATTCTTCTCCTTCCCTCGTTTTATTTTCTTATCCACGTTGTAGTTCGATTGATGTGCAAGCAAAGAGGTCTTACCTTAGTAAAAATGTGTCCAGGGAATTCCAAAGTGTCAGTGTCGTAGCGTAGTCATGGCCGGTCAACGAATACTTGGCTAGAGGGAGCGAAAGCTTCAGGGGTTGTGTGTGAGAGGAGAATGTTGAGTCAGTGTGAGGAAAGGGCGTCGTGCATGGAAAGATGTTCCCGTACGGCTTGCGTGCAAGAGCGTGGGCAGTGTGGAGAGGAAGGAGGAGGAGGAGGAGAGAGAGAGAGAGAGAGAGGGGGACGTAAAAGTTACTGTCCCGCGCTCCCATCCCAGATGGGAAACAGGCGTGGTTGATATACGATGCCAACGGATTTGTCGTGTGCATAAAGCGGATGACGTCGCTCATTTGTTTCTCGTTAGTGTTCTTTTTGCCCCGATGATATCCTCTATGACTCTTCAGCCGACGTGAAACAAGTTGGTTGCCAGTATGAAATAATATAATCTTCTTTCATCAGTTGCAATATTGCTCAGGTTTTAATACTCGGTTTTGGATTCGTGAATTTTGGAGTCACTTTGTTCGCGTAAATTATTGGGTCGTTTGGGTACGTAAGCGTCTGTATCTAGGGTACTGTTCTCATTTATATCTCAGAAGAGTTTTCATTCCTTTACTCGAAGGTCTCGTTTGAAAATTCTCCTAAAATATTTTTATTTTTTGACGTTTTTTTCAATTACCCGCTCCAGGGGTTGATACCGTATGAAGTGAACGATTAAACCTTGGACACACACAATGTAAGTTTAAGATTTTCAGGAATGTAATTGGCATCTAAGAGACTTTGGCAGTCGCATAATTATGCTGGCAATGTTTCCCGAAGTTTTTCACGACCGTACGCGAACCTGGCAGCATATATATATGTATGGTTTTCTCTTCCTCGAATAACGTTCGAGGAAACTTGATCAATCAGGACGAGAGAAGTGACGTCATAATTGGCAGTTATAAAATAATCTCTCTCGATTTATGGCCGCCTTCAGCATTTGATTAATTCGAGGGAAGAAAATCATTAAAAATGTGATTTTTTAAAGAAAAATTTACGACGAGTAACGAAGTGAGATACATGCAATGGTATGGATTTAAAAGTCTTGTTTCTCCTAGCTGCCTAAAAATCCAGGTCACAATGTTTGGGAACTTCCTATTGAAGTGTTGCATAATAATGGAAAGATATTTATTTCGTGAGAAACGGAGCCCAAAATTTATTTTTTATTTATAATTAATCATTTACCTCTTTTAACCTTTCGCAAAGGATTTTATATTATGTAACAAAGTAAAACATATGCATCCTAGAGTTTTGGGAAGCAGGAGCTCTACACTACACCCTTTTATGTCTAGACACAAATAATCGATAGAAATTGAAAAATAGGTTGGAATTAGTCTTAAAACAGAGAATTAAAAATATATAAAAATGCCTCGTCGTGACGCTAAAAAATCGACCATTATGCATTCATTTGTTCTTATGACACGTTTATTTCCGTACCAACGATGGAAAAATAGCAGATCGGAACGACGTATCCCATTTTGCCATAGATTAATTTTCCGACAGTAATGGGACGTCAAAACTGTAATGCTTGTCATATCCAGCCACTTGCACGCGAGAGATCTTTTGAATTATGGATAGGGCATTTTGATAGGCGTCTCCTATTTTGCGATAGATTAATCCGCGGGACGCCAGAATTACAACCTATTTCCTATTCAACAATTTGCACGCGATTGGTATTTTTTTTGACCTCTTCCACTCTCACCCCTCCCATCTGCCTTTCTACTGCCTCCCCTACCTTCCCGCGATCGAAATTTGGGATACGCTCACAGCATTATCAACTCTCTTTTTCTTAAAAATGTACTTTTAAATGGAAAATTGGATCGGATCACGTAGAGGTATATCGATGACTCAATCTCTCGAATATGCGAGGAACCCTTTCTCGAAAACCGGTATTATTACGGAGATAATAAAAAGTTTTATGTTCGTTTTCAACCGTAGGGAAAAACACACACGCACGCACACACATAAATATCAGTGGTTCTCAAGCTATTTTAATCAGAGGTTCCCTTGATACGAATAAAAATTTCGAGGCTCCCCAGCTTATTAAATTGACTTGAAATGAGATCTGGAAATTAAAAAAAATAATTACTAATGGTATCTATGAAGGATTTTTTCCGTTAAATTATGCGCTTATAATTAAATGTGGCTTTTTGTTATCAATGCAAAGAAATTCTCTCGACCGACTGACGCGGGTGTCCCCCATCCCCCCATTACTTTAGCATGGTAATTGAAAAACACTGCCACAGTAAAAACTATAAGCTCTCCTTTCAACGTACTGTATCATTTAATTAATTCAACATAATTGTTATCGGCTTATTGTTAATTAGTATTAAAATTAATTCGGAATCTTTGTTATTGGCCCGTTGCGGTGCCCCCCCCCCCCCCCCCCCCCCCGGAAACAGCTTCACGCCCCCCTGGGCGGCTGGCTCCGACTTATATATGTGTATGTTCAGGTTAAGTAAGTTAGGACTAGGGCGCATACGGTCATGTGCGCCTTTTATATATTTTAATGTATATTTTTGTTTTATCTAGTATGTAATAATACAGAAGAGATAAAGTTAATATATTGCCGCAATCAGAATCTAAATATAATATTTTCTGTGGATTTTACAAGTATTTCTTTCGAAGGGCACCATTTAGACCTCTTGCTTAGGAAACCAAAATAACTTGAGTATGTTTGTTTGTGTGTGTGTGTGTATAAAATTGATCTCTGGGAACTCCCGTCATATCTTGCCTCGTCCATTTTCCTCCATATCCTCATTCCCACGGGGTTTCCGCGCTGAAAAAAGAAACGAACCGCAGTGTAACGCTACAAATGTTTTCTCATTTTAACGATTCGGCAAAATAATCGCCTTTAAACGTTTCGTGACAGCACGTTGGCAATTACGAAAAACCATCGGGGATAATGGGAGGAAGAGGAGGAGGAGGAAGAAGAAGAATCAGGTTTCGCCGGACTCGTAACCCGTTTTCCTCTGCTCTTTTATTTAATTTTCGTTTTCATTGCTAATAACGCAGTCAGTCTAGATGCCTTATAATCGAAGAAATGTGTCGAGAAATATCCGAGCTTTCTTTTTTAAAAAATTGACGGATTTATGATTTGGCGTTATCGAAAGAATAATATTTTTCTTGTTTAAGAAAACGTCGGATGAAAGGCTAATTGATGCGCTTTTAGTTTTATAAATGAAAATCTGGAGGTGTCTGCCGTGTGGAGTAATTACATTTCGGAATTAGCTTCTGGTGAATTAATCGTTCAAAAAATGTAGCTTTTAATAAAAAGAAGGCAAAAATAATCAGCGAAGGGAATCTCACACATCCGTCTGTATGTATATATATAATATTAGTATATGTGTGTGTGTGTGTTCAGACGGTTAGTTGCGTAAGTATGTTATCATCCGGTGATCAACAGTCGACGGAATCGCCACACAAAATATAAGTTAATGGATGTCATAAAAACTGATTCTTTTACTGTTACGTGTATTATCTATTAAATCCAGGTTCCATTAATCGAATTTTTTTTAGCCGGTGAATAATTCATGGAATTTAGATCACGCCACGTAAAAATTTACTACTAAGTGTGTCAGGGCGTTCTTCCTTGTTAATTTTTACGCGTTTCAGAGGATCATTAATATTATTTGAATTTACAGTCTCACGGCTTTCTTCTTGAAGAAATAAAAAAATTCCTCCGTTATATAAACGTATTAGTTCTAATACCTACAAAGTGAAGTGATTTTCTTAAATTTGAAGTCGTTTAATTCCTGACGTGGAAATGAAGTGTGAGTGATTTTTTTTACAATGAATGGGTCCAAGAATGGGTATTAATATTATTGGTCTTTTTCATTAAATTCTTTGGCCAGTTTCAAGAAATGTAATTAAGGTTAGGTCAGACGATTCGAAAGTTGAATATAAACGTATGTTACGCAAGCGAGGACGACCGCCACGAGAAGTGCTACCAGAAGCGGGACGGAGAAGGAGAGTACTAAGAGATCACGTGACGCGAGAGAGAAGAGTGTGTGACGGGACTCGTAGTAGTGTGGGCCGTGTGTTGGCTCGTGGAAGAGCTTCTGCTGGAGAGCAGAGTGCTGGTGTAATTCGGGTTTAAATAAAGTTGGAGTCCCTTGGACGTGTTGTGTTATTTCGGGTGTGCCTCCCCGAGGAGGAAGTTGGAGAGTGGTGTGTAGTGTTTTCTGACAGAGCAGCGGCGGGATCGGGATCAGATAAGGATAAGAAGATCAAAAACCAGTTTTCGGAAAGGAGCACGTCGTGAGAGAGCCGACTGTTTGCCGATGAAGACTGTACCCCTCCGTAAGTACGTGAAAGAAAAGTGATTCCCGAGTGAACAATACCCCAAGTATAACTAGGGTTGTGAGCGTCGAAACAGACCTAAAAAAAAAAAAGCGAAATTAGCGAAAAAAAAGCGACCGCATGGCGTTTAGTGGGGAACCGGAAATGACGTATCCAGTGGCGGGAACAGGAGTAAGCGAGGCGTTCTTGACGCGAGCAGCGAGCTTTCCTGAGCTACCGAGAGCGATGTCGACGCCCTCTGTGACCCGACCAAAGAACCACTTAGCGCCTAGGGCGAGCGATAACGACATTGAACGTGAGATTCTACGACGAGAAAGACAGTTGCTGGAGAGAGAGCGCGCGTTGTTAGACCGCGAAAGAGAAATAATGGAAGCGAGACATTGTAGTACGATGGCGACAACTGTAGTTGCTCACCGAGACATGGCGGAAAGATTGTTGCCCGAGTTTGACGCGTCGACGACCTTAGGATTTACCGCCGAACAGTGGGTGCGGCGAGTGGAAGGGGTCGCTTCCGCGTATTCGTGGGACAATTCCGTATTGCTTACTCATGCGGTGAATAAGCTGAAAGGAGTAGCTAAATTGTGGTTAAATAGTGTCGCGGAAGAAGTGTATTCTTGGGAGACTTTTAAAGAAAGGTTACTTTATAGCTTCCCATCAACAGCTGATCAGGCCGATGTCCACATGAGTCTCACGAAGAGGAAGAAGCAGCGCGACGAAACCTATGAGTCATACGTGTATGCCATGAAAGCGATAGCGCGACGAGGTGACATAGATAAAGAATCCTTGATTAAATACATTTTGAACGGCTTAGGTGACAAGGAATTAGTAAGGTCGCTGGCTTTGTGTGAGTTCAAAGATGTTGAAGGGTTACTGCTCAAGATAAAGCGCTATGAAAGTATTACAGAAAGAGCGAGATTAGGTGAAAGACAGTTTTTATCTAACCGTTATAGTGTCCCAATTGAACCGCCAAACGAAGGTAATGTGGTGAGGAGAAATAAGCAGACAACGCAGGCGAGGTGTTATAATTGTAACGGCCAGGGACACATGGCTAAGGATTGCCCAGAACGACAGCAGAGCAGGCGATGTTTCCGATGCAATAAAGAGGGACACATGGTGAAGGAATGCCCTCAGGGAACCCAAGTTAATAGACAGAATTTGGAAATGAAAAGGCGAGTCCAAAGAATTTCGGTGCCGAACGACCAAATTAAAGACGAATATTATAAATGGATAAAGGTTAATGATGAACAAGTTGTTGGGTTCATTGATTTAGGGAGCGATGTTGTGACCATGAGGCAAGATGTCGCTGAACAGCTAGGTGTAGAATACTTTGCGAGTCAAAAAAGTCTGATTGGATTCGGCTGTGGGAAAAGTAACGTAATAGGCTCCAAACAGTTAACCCTTGTTGTGGACGACGTAAGCATTGAGGTAGAAGTGCTTGTGGTCCCAAACTGTTCGCAAGACGATGCCATAATTCTAGGACGAAGCGCCCTAGACCAATCGGGGATTCGAGTTGAGAAGAGCTATCAGAAATTTGTAATTAGGAGAGAGACTGATGGGCAGGAGGAAGAAAGTAACTTCGAAGCCAAAGTTCGAAATGTCAAAGAGAGGGCCGGGATAGAAATGGAAGAAATAAATTTGAATAACGACCTGTCTGAAGAGGAGAAGGATGCGGTATACGAAATGGTGAATGAGTATCGAGAATGTTTTGCGAAAAATTTGAGTGAACTGGGTACAGTAGAGTCTGCCAGTTTCGAGATAGAATTGTTGGATAACCACCCTGTGAATTTAAGACCGTATCGCCTACCGTACGCCCAAAGAGCGACTATGCAAAAGGCAGTCGATGAGTTAATGAAAATGGGTATCGTGCAGGAGTCGACATCAGAATACGCAAGCCCAGCATTGTTAGTGAAGAAAGCTAACGGAGAAGACCGGCTGTGCGTCGATTACAGAGCATTGAATTTGAAGACGAAAAAAATAAAATTCCCCATGCCAGCCATTGAGGAACAATTAGACGCGCTTGCAGGAAACAGTTATTTTACCATTTTAGACTTGGCGTCGGGATACTATCAAATCCCTGTAGCCCCAGAGACGAGACCCTTGACAGCTTTTGTCACCTCAAGTGGACTGTACGAGTTCACAAAAATGCCTTTCGGAGTAGTAAACGCACCTGCAGTGTTTAATCAAGTGATGAAAAGGGTAGTGCGAATGACAAAACCAGGAGAGGTCCTAGTCTATATGGATGATCTGTTGATACCCAGCAAAACGGTGAAGGAAGGGTTAGAGAGATTAGAAAGACTGTTGCAAGTACTGAAGAAATTGGGGCTAGCGCTAAAAGTATCAAAATGTGAATTTTTCAAAACTAAAGTAGACTATTTGGGCTTTGAAATAACCAAAGATGGGATCCGACCAGGCGAGAGAAAAATTCAGGCAGTTAAAGAATTTCGAAGGCCGGAGAATGTTCACGAAGTGCGACAATTTATTGGTTTGACGAGCTTCTTTAGAAGATTTGTATTAGGATTCGCTACGTTAAGCAAGCCGTTAACGCTCTTGACGAAGAGAGATACGGTATTCGAGTGGACAGAGAAACAAGAAAACGCATTTCAAGAGCTGAAGAAAAGATTAATCGAGCGTCCGGCACTTGCGTTGTTTGATGTAAATGCCGAACATGAAGTTCACACTGACGCCAGTAAGAATGGACTAGCGGGGATTATCTTACAGCGTCGAGAAGGAGAATCTCAAAAACCTGTGGCATATTATAGCCGACAGACGACAGATCTAGAGAAGAACTATCACAGTTATGAGCTAGAAGCGTTGGCAGTAGTTGAAGCCGTAGACAAATTTCGAATGTATTTATTGAACAGACCCTTCAAAGTTGTTACTGACTGTAATGCTTTAAAGACCACCATGTCCAAGAAAGAATTGTTACCGCGGATAGCGAGGTGGTGGCTTCGATTACAAGAGTATGATTTCACGATCGAGTACCGACCAGGACGCAACATGAGTCACGTTGATGCCCTCAGTCGAAATCCCGTGGGAGATTCCGAGGAACCGGATACAGCAGACTTGAAAATCTTCACGTTGCGAATAAATCAGGATGATTGGTTACTAACGATGCAGCTGCAGGATGTAGCTATCCAGAAAATACATCGTACCTTACAGCAACCTGCGGTCGCCAATGAGGATAGGCAGATCCACACAGACTATGTGCTGAAAGACAACCGTGTCTGTAGAAAGGTAGACGGTGGGGTCCGTTGGGTTGTGCCTAAGAACTCTATTTGGCGCATTCTAAAGGGAAGTCATGATGACATGGGACATTACGCAGAAGAGAAAACCCTAGAACACGTGAAGAGATATTTTTGGTTTCCGAAGATGAGAAGAAGGGTAAAGAAATATATTGCAGCTTGCATTGAGTGTGCTTATCATAAGAGACCGGGAGGTAAAAAAGAGGGGCAGTTGCACAGTTTAGAGCGTGTAGCCATCCCATTTCACACAGTTCACGTGGACCACTTAGGGCCATTCCCAAGGAGTAAAAGGGGCAACGAGTATGTTCTCGTGTATCAAGACAACTTTACAAAGTTCATCCTACTAAAGGCAGTGAAAACCACAAAAACCAAACCAGTGTGCGAAGCTATCAGTGAGATTACGAGCTTATTTGGGTGTCCTGAGCGTTTAATTACAGATCGAGGTACGGCATTTACAGCGAAGGAATTTGAAGAATTATGCGAAAGAAACCAGATAAAGCATATAAAGAATGCGACTGCTACCCCTCGAGCAAATGGACAAGTAGAGCGATCAAACGCATCCATTACAAACGCCATATCCACTATGTATGCACAAGAGGATGGAGGCGACTGGGATACGAATTTGAGAAACATCCAATTCGCCATGAATTCTATGTCAAATAAAACTACTGAGAAGAGCGCTTATGAGCTATTGTTTGCTTATAACCCAAGGAATTCATTGCAAAACCGTGTTATATTGGCGTTGCAAGAAAGCGAGCTCGATGAGACTAGAGAGACCTTAGGCGAAGCAAGGGAAAAAGCGTTAGTAAAGATATCAGAGACGCAGAAAAAACAGAAGGAGCGTTACGATCAAAGACATAAGGTGCCGAGAGTGTACCAAAAGGGAGATTTAGTCATCGTAGAACGAGAAGCGCAAGCGACAGGGTGTTCGCGAAAATTAGCTCCGAAATTTAAGGGTCCGTATCTTGTCTCAGAAGTGCTAGCGCGAGATAGGTATTCTCTCATGGATATACCAGGGGCAAAGAGGACACAGCGAGCGTTCAATTCCGTGTTTAGTGCAGACCGAATGAAACCCTGGTGTAAGCCCCCCCAAGGCGAAGTAGGAGATGACGACCAGGCCGACGAGAGCCAGGACGAGGGAGATGACGACCAGGCCGCGGACAGCAGAGGGAAAGAAGACGAGAAGCGGATGGAGAACGGCGCGAGCGCCAGAGGAGCAGTTCAACCGGAGGCAGACCGGACCGGGACCGAGGACGGCCCCGATGTCAGGAAAGGCCGACTGTTACGCAAGCGAGGACGACCGCCACGAGAAGTGCTACCAGAAGCGGGACGGAGAAGGAGAGTACTAAGAGATCACGTGACGCGAGAGAGAAGAGTGTGTGACGGGACTCGTAGTAGTGTGGGCCGTGTGTTGGCTCGTGGAAGAGCTTCTGCTGGAGAGCAGAGTGCTGGTGTAATTCGGGTTTAAATAAAGTTGGAGTCCCTTGGACGTGTTGTGTTATTTCGGGTGTGCCTCCCCGAGGAGGAAGTTGGAGAGTGGTGTGTAGTGTTTTCTGACACGTATTTAAGAATGTGTTTTATTGGTAGAGGAAGAGCGCTGTTGTAAGTGATGTACTCACTGGTTGAATCAACGGAAATAAACGTGTATCACATGTGCCGATTCAATAGAGAATTATTTAGGTCCTCTTATAACGTAAGAAAAAATCACAAAATAAGTACTTAAAAATCAAAATTGAAAAAAAATACTTACCCCAATTTTCACGAAAAGGTTATGAAGAAACATAGGTGCGCTTCTGCTACCGGGCAACCATCATCAGTCACATTCACCGATGTAGATTTCAAAAATTTTTAATCGGATATACCTGAGTAAGCACTTATTTTTTCAGTTTTATTTTTACCTAGTAATTATTTTGTGAACATATGCGGCTTTTTTCTCCAAGTGTGATGAAACCAGCTTGCGTTAGAGTGGCATGGATACAGATCTCTTCTGGATAAAAATAAATATTTTCAATCGTTCATTTATATAAATGTTTCTTGACCGAGTATTTCAAGCTCAAATTTCATGAGGGACAAGTCGATAATTTAAAAATAGATTGAGGGCCACAAGCAACGAT
This sequence comes from Uropetala carovei, assembly GCA_036926305.1. Classification (NCBI taxonomy): domain Eukaryota; kingdom Metazoa; phylum Arthropoda; class Insecta; order Odonata; family Petaluridae; genus Uropetala; species Uropetala carovei. The sequence continues at coordinate 6,342,870 of JAXCHB010000277.1, forward strand.
AATGATGCTAACCATTTAGAAATTTAAAAGCATCTGACTGAAAATAGTGTGGTAGTTCCCAAACGTTATTTAGTAGATGAACAGAATTTCGGGCCACATCTTGGAATGAAGTTTTATATTTATACAAACGTATATCACAACGTTTGGGCGAATCCATTTGTTGGTATTACACCGTAATCAATTTATTAGGGGAAATATTATCGGTGTAATGACTTGTAAACATTTCAAAATCTTAGAATTATTTAATTTCTTCACAGTTCTTCGCGACACCTATAATAATTCAATGATCCATAGTACCCAGTTTACAAAACACTGGCATAGATGTTATTTAAGGACAAATTATCATACGATTCCTAATCATAAAATATTTTTATATTGCTTTGTATCTCCATGCTTTTCTCGTCCACCCTTTCTCTTACGGCTGAGTCATAGTAATGAGAGGGCCCCACTTTTTGCGGAATGGGACATTTCGGTACGACCGATTCGGCACGACCGGTTCGGCGACGGACTATTCGGTTATGGGACTATTCGGCACCGGACAGTTCGGCGACAGCCGTGTTCGGCACAGTACACTTCCGATATATTTTGGAGAGATTGGCGTCTTCTCACGAAAGTAGATTTCAAAGCAATTCTTTAAAAATATAATCATTTTTATTTAAACAGTATAAATTGGTTCGATGAATCCAAGTCAGCTAATTTAACTTAACGGTAACATTTGTATTAAATTCACATTATTATAATTAATTATGCAAATCATTTTGCATATCATCCGATGATTTTTCATCGTATAATTTTTATCGTGTATTTTTTCCCACGAAAGTTAATTTAAATCTGTTTTTGTTTAAATATAATCATTTTTATTTAAACGTTCTATATTCGGTGAAGTCAACTCAGCAACGTTAAGATAATTGTTGTAATATTAATATTATCGTGACGCCATTCCCTCCAAAATATATTGGAACTGTGCCGTGTTGAACACGGCTGTTGCCGAACCGTCTGGTGCCGAATAGTCCCATCGCCGAATGGTCCCGTCGCCGAACCGGTCGTGCCGAATCGGTCGTGACGAACTGTCCTAAACCCCACTTTTTGAACTAGCCCGAGGGCCACGTGTTCGGGACCCTTAATCTAGGCGAAATCTTCTGCATAGGTACGAAACAAGACGCGCAAATACACGGATTTAGATTTGGAAACCATGTCAGGATGGAAACAATAGATTAATATATTTCCGTCCTGTACACTCGGACATTCGACAATCAACGTCGGCCCGATAGGGTAAACTCCTTCAAAGAACCTTCCGAATAAAATGAAATCCACGACTCGGGAAAATAAATACGGAAAGAATTTATCTGAAAATGTTCGTACGTAAGCGATCCGAATTCCTACGCGAACGAATGATGGCGGACGAGAAACTACGCGAGATTCATAAATAACCGTCTCTTTCTCTCTCTCCCTCGCATTGGAAAATTGCGCAGTCTTTAATAGATGTCCCGGTTGGGAGGGTTAAGGGAGAGAGAGAGAGAGGAAAGGGTGAAAAATTATCAGGATACATTTTTATAACTTCCTCTCTCGCCGATAAAACCGCGCACGCGAGCATATATCACTCGTACGTGATCGGCACTAAACGGGGAATAATTTCATCAGAGCAAACCGTACGTCCGCACGGAATCTTGGCTCGCTTTTCAGCCAACCTCATCTCTCCTTCCATTTTCTTCCCTCTTCTCTCTCACCCCCCCCCCCCTCTCTGCCTCTTTCTCTACCTCTCTCTCTACCTCTCTCTCTACCTCTCTCTCTCTACCTCTCTCTCTCTACCTCTCTCTCTCTACCTCTCTCTCTCTACCTCTCTCTCTCTACCTCTCGCTCCCTCTCTCCCCTTCTCTCTCCATCCCTCCCTCTCCCTACTTCTCCCTACCTCTCTCTCTTCTTCCCTCCCTTTTTCTCCTTCAACCCCGTAAAGCTTTCTGTCTGTCGGTACATCTTGCACCTCTCCTTCTCCGGCAATCATTCAACCCTTCATTCTCCTCCTCCTCCTCTCTCTCCCTCTTTCTCTCTCTCTCTCTCTCCCACATTCTCTCTCCTCACTCCCCACTCCGATCCGCCACGCAACCAATCGTCGTATTCTTTAGACTTTGCTCGCAAGGTCGGAATTCCGCGAGAACGGACGCTGTAACCCCGAGTTTTTCTTCTCCTGGACGTGTGTGTTCTCTCTCTTTCCCCTTCAAACGCACAAAAACTCCATCCCTTGCACGTGGCTATCCGAGTCGTTGGGACGTGTGTGTATGCGTGTGTAAAAAACTTAACGACGGAGGATGAGGCGGTGGTGCTGGATGGAGGAAGCGAGGACGGAAAACCCGAGTTCGTATCTGGGCGGAGGCGGATTTTCGACGCGGTATTTCCTTCCCCAGACGATTGCCTGTTTTAAGAGAGTGTCGGGCGCGCCGCAGCGACGATCGTTCCTTTCGTCAAAGACCGCCCGGAATACGAATCGCAGCACTTTTATGACGCGGAGAACGAGAGAATTAGTGGGTTGGCGTGAGGATAAAAATTTAAATTACATCTTCTGTTCGCGTACGGGAGAGATGTTAGGTTTTTGATGCTTTATCCAGGTCCGGTTTTATAGCGCTGGTCTGTTTACCCGACAAAGACTTGAGAGCCAAGGAGAATAGATGTAGCAACGCCGAAATACCTTTGCGGTTAAGACACACGCGGATGACGTGGTCGGAGTGGGATCAAAATGAACCAATATAAGCGTAAAAAGTTGAGGTCTGGGTTGTGTTTTTGAAGAAATACGGTTGCGTTTAAATGTTAAGCGTTGGTGTCAGTATTTTTCGCGAATTAGCATACTCAACTAATGCGAAACATATCATTTCATCAGTTTATCACGTCACTTGCGACCTATGACCAGCCATTTACACTGCCATCTTGATCTGTGTTTCTCGATAGGTACGCATTACCAGATGCGAATTTCGGCTACAAAGCAGCATATACCTATCGGTGGCGATTCGCCAATAGCAGATTCTAGAAAAAAAGATCAAATCCACAATGATGTTGATGGTTACACTACAGCCGAAATGGGTATGTTGTTTACCCAAACTATAGGAATGGAATGTTTTGTCGATTCGACCATAGCCATCAACTGAGCTCTCAAGTTCTTTTTGTGAAGTCTCGTGATTCTGCATAGAAGTTTAGATCCAACAGAGAGGAGCGCCCCATTTTGGAAAATTCTGTAATCGTTAATCGATTGCAAGCTTGCAAAGAGATTGCGGCATCATTTCGTAAACTGTAAGAACGTACGGATCACGCGAAAAAAAATGTAAGTTTTAAAAATGTCGTGCGCTCGTATTTTTCTTTCATTCTGACAGGTATCTTTTCGTAAAATTTCGGAATCGATCTGTTCTAGTATAGGTAACTCAAATCGCGCACACACATTGCCGTTTCCTCCTCGGGGCCATTCATTTTGAAAATTGCTGCACCGACGTGACGTACGCCCTGTGCATTTATTACTTGCGAACGAAGGGCCAAACAAATGCGACTTCGCCCTCGCTCTCCTCGATCCGGTCTCTTTTGGGTTTTTTTTTTTTTTTGCATCCGACCGGGACGTCGACGCGCGAGGTGATGAAAACGCCTCGCCAGCCTCTAACACCCTTGAAAACGCAACTCCTTGCACCTTTTTTTTCCGCGATGTTTCTTTTCGGATGCATAAAACTTTTACCGGGGCGTGAAGAGAGTCTGTTTTCGAAGAGCTTGCCCTTTACGTGACCTACACACACGCATATACACAGAGGCTGTTCGACCGACTTGCTTTATATAGTGGTGTCGGTTGGCTCGAGCCTCCTTATCCGTTCCTCATTCTCTCTCGCTTGTTTTTTCGACTGTGTAATTTTTTTAAAATATCTCCTCTGCGTCTCGTCGTTTATGTCTCTCTTTCGTCGCCCATAAGGAAAGCAGAGAGGAGTGAGATAGATAGGAAGGATGTGAAAAGGAGGATAATAGAGGAAGAGGGAAAGGAAGAGAGGGGCAAGAGGGTGTATATAAGTGAACAGAGAGAGAGAGAGAAGCAGATACGCTGAGGAAATGAGAGGACAGAGAGAGAGAGAGGAGGGAGAGAGAGGAGGGGCGGAGATATAGATACAGAAAGAGATGGAGCTAGATTGATGTAAATAGACGGAGGGAAGAGGAGGAGATAGGGGGAGAGGGAATAAGAGGAAGAGGGAGAGAGATGGGGAGAGAGAGGGGAGAAAGATGGGGAGAGATAGAGAGGGTGGAGAGGGAAGAAGAGAGGGGAAGGAGAGGGAGAGAGACAGACAGACAAACCACTTCGTTGGGCGAATAAAGAGAAAGAGAAAAAGGGAGAGGGGAAGAGAGAAAGGGAGGAAGAGAGAGAGAGAGAGGGAGGAGTGAGAGAAAAAAGGGAGAGGAAAATAGAGGAGAGAAATGGAGAAAGAGTTGGTGAGAAAGAAAGAAAGAGAAAATGGAGGGAATGAGTGAGGAAAAGTGATGGGCTCTGGTGAGCAGTATTCCGGAGCGGTGGGCCGGACCTCCGCCAACGCCGTGTTTTACAGCGCAATGAAATTTGACGGAAGAATGGTTAACGCAAACTTTCTCTCGGCCGTTGCAAAAGGTGGTAGCCGAGAACCGGTCTTCTTTCCTCTCTCTTCCTCTCGATAAATGCGCCCATTCGGCTTAGGCGCTTTTTTTTTATTTTATATTTTTCCGTTTCTCTGGGAGTTTTACTCGGGTTTAGTGTCGGTCGTGATTTTATTCGAGTGCGTAAAAACCCTCCGCGCGTTGCCTATTACGCAAATACCGGAACGGATTCGAACTTTCCCATGAGTCGGATTCTTTTTTTTGTTTTTATTGCTTTGCCGAAAAGCCTTTAAATAAGATACTCTCTCGTTTCCCCCACCCCTCCTTTCTCGCTAATGCTTTCTTTTGTGGAGAAAAATTTGAAAAGATGAAAGTACATATATACCTCTTCTTTATTTTTTTACTCTGACTTCATCATTCGGAAAATGTTTAAACTGTTACCATCCTGCGTTACCTTTTATTTTGCTTTTCGCGCACCATAATATTTATCGGCGAACCGAACACTGAGAAAACGCAGTGCTGACATCTATGTTAAGCAGAGAGGCTGACGGAAAAAATCTTATAACTTCTCGAGGAAGGTAGATCGATATACAAATTTTTTACGGTTGTTCTTTTTTATGTTCCTATCCTTTCGATCGCTTAAGTATCTTGTTTCGAAATATTTACAAAGAAATTATTTTCAAACGTTGAATCATTCATAACAGTACTGTATGCTTTATTTCCTTGCTGAGTAAAGCTGTCCATCGATTATTTAGCCAATATATCAATTTATTAACCCTCGAATTCTTTTCTTCTCGTTATTTTTATATATAGTCTTTTGAGATCTAAAAGTTTATAATAAGATGGAAATTTTAAAAATTAGAACTTTATATGATAAGTTTGAAGGAATTTCCAACTGGATTACATGAGTTGGAAAATACAAGTTATGATCGGAAGGACAGAATCAGACGTCCTCGAATGAACGGTAAAAGAAAAGGCAATTAAAAGAAGTTTAAGTGAGTAGTGGTGTGCAAGAGTATCCTGCATCACTCATTTATTAGTGTATATATTTGAGAGTGACAAAGTCCGTAACTCAAACGTAAATAATTGTCGCCAACTTAAATTTATGAGCGTGGCCATATATAAGACAAGAATCCAGGCGACAGGAAATGCAAAAAACGACACGCTGTGACTCACCGCGAGGAATCATTTCGCATTTTGTAAGCTAATATTTTTTTAGGCTAACCCATCTTGTTTCATCCCACATGGTTATAATAAAGGGTGGGTTGGAGACCACGGCGAATTAGTGGTATTTCAAAAAAAAAACAAGAAACTCCTTAACTGTAAGTAGTTATATATATATATTTTTTTTAAAAAATTATTTTGGTTGCTTGTGGCCACATGGTTAGGAAAAGGCAACACAAGTCCATATCCTCAATGAAATATTTTTTTAAAGATGTACTCGCCAGAAAATTTGTTGTCTTAAACCATTACTTCTTCGTAACGATATCTAATCGAGAACCGCATCTCTCAAAAAAAATCCGTCGGTTTTCACGTTGCGTAGGAATTGTTATTATGAATAGCTCACACATGACAGTCAAGAATAATTCAGATGAAACCGTTAAGCGTGGAACACGACAAACATATATGTCTGTTCCAGGAATCGAACCCTCGAGGTTATTATTAGAAGGCAATCAAATTGCCTATCACCGTAAAATGTTCATTTTTCGATTTTGTAATGGTTAACCCGAAGTGATCGCGTGACTGTGAGAGACATACGGTGCACAAGATCTAAAAATGGGGAATGAGAAATTAAAAAAAAAAGTTACACGTATTCGCTTTTCGGACATAAAAGCATTTATGTGAAGATTTAGAAGGAGAAAATTCTGAACTTGACCGGGACTCGAATCCCGATCTTCGACTTACCGGGTAGGTGCTTTAACCAAATAAGCTAAGCCAGACTGATTCTCTATTCTCGAATTGGGGTATTTAAGTACACACGCGTATAAGTTAAATTCCATCATTTCACTCTTGTTATTTAACATCTTCTCAATTTCTGGGATAAAGGAGTGGTGTTTTCCGCTGTGCCTCAGTGAGGATATCTAGTGTCGTAAAGTTTACTACCGAGTTAGCCCTTTCTTCAACATAAATACCCCAATTCGAGAATGGAGAATTAGTCTGGCTTGGTAGCTTAGTTGGTTAAAGCATCTACCCGGCAAGTGGGTGGACCCGGGTTCAGAGTCCCCGTCAAGCTCGGAATTTTTCTCCTTCTGAATCTTCACATCTGTGTTCAGTATTATGCACACACGCATATAAGTTAAATTTCCATCATTTCACTCTTGTAAAAGCATTTACTTGGCCAACCGATTCTCGCCAAGCCGTGGAATTTACACAATTCCATCTTCCTTGTGGCATCAGTCTCCTCGGTTGCGGGACATCAGGAACAAGGATATGTACGCAAGGTCGTTAAAAATCATTTTACTCACATCGTTTCTTCATTCATGCCGGAGGGTAAATTTGATTTTTACAGGCGCAGCGCAAACAGCGTATCACGAGTCGGTCCCACAATAAAAATAAGGCAACAAAGGCGGCCCTCTTTAGGGAAATTCGTTATTAATAGTATCTTATTCACACTTTCTCTCTCTCCCCATTCCACTTGCGGCTAACCTCCAATGTAAAATCCTTTCACGTCGAGAGAGAGAGAGAGAGAGAGAGATAGGAAGAGAGAGAGATCTTCCATCTCTCTCGTTCTCTTTACACTTTACAGTCCCTGGATCTCCAAACTCTCCCCTCCACTTTCCCTTCCCACAATGCCCTCCCCCTCCCTCCTCGGTTCCAGGCTTCACATATTTCTCCGGCCGCCACAAGAAGCTGTCCAAACAAACAGCAGAGGAACGACATAAAGCCAAAGGGCGTTTATGCGAAGGAGGAATGGGAGAGGAAGAAGGAGGGAGGGAGAGAGCGGGATGGAAGAGGAGCAGATGGTCTCTTTCTCTACTACCCCGTCCTACCTCCTCCTTTCACCCATCTCTCTCCTCTCACTATCCGTGCCGCGCGGCCGCCGGGTGCACGGTGGCACGCACTACGTGATTCTTTTCTTTTTTCGTCCGCGCGCAAGGCAAGGTAAAGTGACGGGCACCGAGAGAGTGAGAGGGGTAGAGAAAGAGGGGGAGAAAGTGAAGATGGAGATGATTTTCACCGGGAAGACTAAAGTCCCGCGGAGTGCTAAATGGATGATAGGATAAAATAAAGATTTATATATATCGAAATAGCAATCGACTTGAATTCGAGATATCGATATCTCGAATTTCTCTCGATAAAAATCCAGCTGCCTTCACATTATGTAGCCGAGCGTTATATTTTTAATTGTGAGTAAATTCCACAAAGCTGAGCCTGGTTTCGTTAATGTTATTACGCCTAGTTTTATGCGAACAATGTTGCCGAAATGCGATCTTGCCAGGATAAAATGAAGATTTATATATATCGAAATAGCTATCGACTTGAATTCGAGATATCGATATCTCGGATTTCTCTCGATAAAAATCCAGCTGCCTTCACATTATGTAGCCAAGCGTTATATTTTTAATTGTGAGTAAATTCCACAAAGCTGAACCTGGTTTCGTTGATGTTATTACGGCTAGTTTTATGCGAACAATGTTGCCGAAATGCGATCTTGCCCCTTCTAGTTGAAGCTATGGATACGTTTTCGACTCTTGTTCACCCGACTTGATATTGACTACGCGAGAAATATTTTACTTTTTTCTGTGCGACGGCTAATATCCGAAACTGGCCAAAGCAGTCGCTATCCACCTTCTCCTGACTAATGTCGACAATAATCGGGAAGACCATGTCATCACTGTTTCTATTATCGAAAAATTGAAAGAAATCTTCAGTGAAATACGCCAAAACTGAGATTTACTAATGAAGCTATATATCTAAGATTTACAACTTTCTTCAATAGAGACAAATTTCTTCAAAGATGACGCCTAAATTGCTTCTGAAATTTCTTTAATAGGCATTGCATAAAAAACATGTTTTTAATGCATGACAATTTTACCAGCCAGGTATGTAAACATTAACTTTCGCCTAGCTAATGTCGACATATACCTCCCTGCAGAAATTATTCGTGACATATACATAAATCCATGAGTTGAATGTCATGAGACACGTATTCTGCATTAAAGTTATTTCTGTATTTATTTATAGATAAAAATGAATTTTAAGTCGTACTGGAAAAAAACATTCCATTCGAATATCACCAATTTTCAATTCGATATTTACAGTTTTTTAAATATGAATTTTCGTTTATTTGCACGTGTCACGTTGATGCATTCCATCATATAGGCGTAATGACATTGGCTCCTATGCAAATTATTTTATAATCGTTATTTACATAGCATACGCGCTTTTTGAGCTTCGCTCCGGTCATATTTCCGTCAAATCTAATAAATGCTCTTTAATTCACGAATTTAACGTCAATGCATGCTGCACTGCACCGATGGAATATAAAATAAGCAGACGTTCTCTGATTTTTTCTGACGCTCGCTTTTACAGCACCGGGAAAGAATTTTCTTTTTTTCAATGCTTTCCGTCAATTTATTTTTATTTTTTTAGTATACCGTTCATTGCGCTCTGATTAAAAAAATCGAAATTCGATAAATCGCATAACTTTTATGCTCGAAATTTTTTCACAAAAACATTACGAGTAAAAAAACTTGCTTTCACGCGCGTGTCACTGAATTGTCAAATCAATCTTTTTATTGCCGAATCAAATTGAGTTTTGTTATCAAGAACGATTCTTCGAAAACGTCTGCATCAGAAAATAAATTGGAGTTTGCAACATTTGGTGCGATACGGCAGAGTAATTACATCAATTTCAAACGAAATTTACTTCTCCGGCCTTTATTATGCCCCTATGTTTTTTTCCTGCCTTAATAATCAACTGCACAGAATCGTTTATAACGCGAGGAAAAATCGAAGGCGACGTCGATTTCGTGAATGAGCCGACGGCTAGATAATCATTTCTATTCCCTCTATGTAATCAACGAAAAACGATATGTGTACATAGGAGGAACTTTGAAAGAATGATGATTCATTAACACGTTGGGATAGGTTGCACGTCCGAAGTAATTTCGTCGAACAATTTCGAGTTTCATTTTCGTGAGTGGAAATTTTATTCCGGAAAGATTTAAGACCGACTCATTGTCAGTTGCAAAATAATTTCATATTTTTTAGAGCAGCGGTTATAAACTGGTGTGTCGCGAAGAGCCAGTAGGTGTATCGCCGAAAATTTTAATAACGGTTTATAAGAAATGAAGTAAATTTTGTAAAGCAGAGTTTTTGCTTTATCTTTTTAATAATAATAATAAACATTGTGTGCTGTGTGTCGCGCACAGGACCGGCTCAAGACATTTTGGCGCCCCAGTCAGATTTCAATTTTGGCGCCCCATCGATACATAAATTTTACATTAAAATTCGGTAGTTTATTAGTATAATAGGACATAATTATTTTGAAATTTTGTGTATTTTTATGATTAAACAGTTGAATAAAAAAACAAGGTTTTATTCACAGAAAAATAAATTTGAAATGTCACAAAGAAATTATAAATTGTGCGATACTTATTTCAATGACAATGAGATTGATTGGAAATATTGCATCGATATACATATGCACAGATGGGGCTCAATCAATGGTTGTCAGACTTGCTGGTGCAGTGATTTTCATAAAGAAGGCATCAAAAAATTCAACATCGACACATTGCCTTCTTCATAGACAAGCACGTGTTGCAAAACGCATGAATAAGGGCAGTGACGAACTTATCGAAAGCTAGTTGTATGTACAAATTGCTCTTTGAATGAAATACTGAATATTCTTGATTGCAAAATGCACTTGGAAGTCTGTGAATACTGCAAAGGAAGGAGGCAGGGGAAGAAGAAGCGACGAAACGAATGGAATCAAGCCTTATATTGGAAGTGATCTTGGAAAGACGTTCCGAAAAAAATTATTAAAAAAATATGGATTGGGATGAAAAAATCGTGAATAAATGAGACTCCAACTTTATGACTGATTACGAACTTCAAGAGCAAGATGAACATCGTGTATTACTTACAGTCATTACAACAGAGGACAACTTTCGTTACAGAAGCAGCTTACGAATTTGTTACTAATTTAAAATTGAAAATTTAAAACGATTTTCAGGATGAATTTCTTAAAAGGAAATATAATTGCCCAATAATAGAGTTAATTACCTCAAATGTTAAAGAGAAAAACCTCTACATTAAACTACTTATCAAAGGTTGGTAGCAACAAACTTATTTGAATTAAACTAAAAAATAATTTAACTATACAACGTGAAAGGTATACCATATTTAATCGATTGTAAGCCGACCTTTTTTTACCTTTTTACCGCCTTAAAAATTGCCACTCGGCATAGAATCGAGTATTAAAAATTGAAATAAATGTTTCGATAAATTCACTCCCGAGCCATCTATAGTATGCGCGTGCGCGTAACCTTAGGATTCCCTGAGTCAATCAATTTCCTCTCCTTTGCAAGCGTAAATTTCTGTCATTTACTATGGCGTTTTCAGTTTTTCATAATAATCCCATAATGGGACGAACGCATTATTCTGCAGACTTGAAGAGAAAAGTGATAGCATATTTGGAAGAAACATCAATTCTTGCTGCACAATGGTGCACGGGATTGATGAGTCGAATGTGAGACGTTTGGAGAAGACAAAGAGAGAAACCGGGATATTTTTGTTGCGAGATTAAAAATCTGGGACATAACCAGGACAAATTAGATTTTAGTAAAAATTGTATTGAATGCTTCAATATAACATACGTAATTTGTGTTGTCCTAATTTTAGTTGATACCTTTTTTTATTTAATTACGAATTGAAAAAACCGGGGCATTCATACTTTCCGGTATTTTTTCGCGACAAATCCCGGAAAACTAGGATGTCTGTACACCCAGCATGGAATTTTTCTCGCGTGCCCTTGTGAAAAATGGAGGGTCAGCTTACCATCGATTAAATACGGTATATAAAAAGATCAAATAAAAATATGTATATACAGTGTGGGACCCTGTATCTGGCATGCTTTGGACCTGAGGGTTGCCGGATAGGGGGTTTTTCCGGAATTCGGGTACCAGGCCTAAAATGTACAAACAAATGTACAAATGCACAACCTAGCACTGTTATCCTTTCTTTTGAGTCTTTAAACCCACTGGGTGCTGTTTTTCTAGGAATATACCTCCTATATAAAGAAGTCTCGTCAGCATTATACACCTGCTCTGCAGTAAAAATGTGAGAAAAAATCACGAGAATACGAGCCTTCACCATCGACACATCAGTGGCGCCACCAACAAACACAAGTTACTTGGCGTGCATTTTAAATATTACACTTTGTCGGTTCCCGGTTTTCGGAACGTTCCGGATACTGGGTAGCCGAATACAGGGTCGCACACTGTACTAACTTAGAAACACCCGCTTTTATCAATGGGAAAAATAATATTTACACTAAATATTGACGTATCTTCTTGAGCAAAGACAAATACACATCAATTATGTCCAGGGAAAACTAACCAGTTGATAACAGATTCTTTAAACACTAAAAGACGCACACCACTCGACTGTCGTTTCCACAGCAATGGACGTATTGGAACTAATGCGGACAAATAGTTCTTTTTCGATGTCACCGATGCAAAATGCGAGGGAGGAGGAAATGTTGAAGGAGAAGGGGTTGGAAACAGTGGTGTGAGAATATGTACCCCGTCCTCACACACCCAAACACAGCGTAGCAATTACTAAGAAGCTGTAAAAGAAGCCCAAAAGATATATATTTTGTCCTCAAACAAGAGCCGCAACCAATCAACCGAGAATTTTGAATGTGCCTGAATGAATGCACATGGAAACAAAGAGGAACCGCAGTAGGGAGGGTCTTGGGATATCCCGCATCCTCCTCGGACTTTCCAAAGATTTTCTTGCTCTTGGGCACCCTTGCAAATGTCTCCCGCTGGCCAACTTCTGATGAGACTTCAGAGGCTAGTAAGGTGGGGGCGATGCCGAGGCATGACCTTTCTCCTCCCTCCAACCTAAGGGAATGCTTCTCTCTTCAAGCCTTTGGTGCAAGGGGTGCATTGCATCGGGACAGAAACCCACGGGGGCGGCAAATCGCAGAGAGAATCAGCTAGAAATATTAGGGGCGGTGAGAACTGCATTCACCCGGTCGGCAAAGATTCCCGGCATGTAACGGCAATGAAATGTTGGAAAAACCACATCCAGCCATCCAGCATTCGGTAGTTTTCTCGGAAGCCGCTTTCCGAAATACTATTTTACCATTCGGAGTAGAGCTGCCCCTGAACATTCATTTGGAGTCACATTTTCACATTTATTCGCCAGCTGCAAACACTAAACATATCAATGGAAAACGAAATGGAAAAACTAAATTAAGGTATTTTTCGAAAATTTTTGCCAGGAAAATTTGGCGCCCCTAAAATTCGGCGACCCAAGCTTGTATTGTTGAGCCGGCCCTGGTCGCGCACGTGAGCTTCGGATGTTATGCAGTTTAGAACCGCAGTTCTAGAGAGCTATCTAGTCCGTTTTATGGCTGAAAACAAATTAACTAATAAGCACTTAACCATAAAGCGATAGAATAATTAAGTATTTAGCATAGGTACCCCCATGTAATGACTATTGCAGCTACCTAAAGATAATTACTTTTTTCAATTTTTATACTTTAGTGCCTTTTCTTGGATACACCTGTGCTATTTTATTCCCTCCGTTGAATGTTTTTCACTTAATTAAAGCCTATCTTTTTCTCTTCTTAATATTTCTTTCTTTGCTCGTATCGAGTAAACTTTCCCAATTACATAGCCTTTATCGGCGACACTTTACTTTTAGTTTATTCGATCGCTTTCGAACGCGACGCCCGAAACGATGATGGCAAACCTATCAATCTAATATTTATATAACTGTTTAATCGCGTATCATTTCGTGTGAGGGTGGGGGGAGGGGGGGAGAGAGAGCATTTTGTTTTCCCTGCAATCTGACGAGAATTCGAAGGGTCAACTCCAATTACGACATCCATATCTCAACCACGTTATGCTGACCCTGCACCTTTCAGTATCACCGAGCACAGACTATTTTATCAAATTGCGACATCTACTGACCTCAGCGAGAAATAAATTACGTTTCAAAACACGTTGGGTTTTCTTTTTTTCTCCGTGGCACTCTGTCCCCTCGGTCTCTTTCCCTCTTGCCTTTACATGCCCTTTTGGAGTGTTTCCATCGTTAAGCGCGACATTTTGTATTCGTATGTACGTGTGTATGTGTGTGTTTGTGTATATGAAGTTCCTCATGCGAGGAGGCTGTCGAGAACGAAAATGAAGATTCGTCCTCCAAAACGTCACACGTTCGCGCTATTCTAATTTTCGTGCCTTTAATAGAGCTATATGATACTTGGATGTGTGTTGTTTCTTTTTGACGTGTAGAGTTGTTGCTCTCTTCACCAAAGAGCTCGTGGATTTTCTTTCTCCCTTCGTTTTTCATACCACCATCGGCGTCGCTATTTTGCAATTGATTCTCAGAGGTGCTGCGTTGCTGTCTGTTGGCGTACTTACTTTTCGTTGAGTTAGTTTTAAAACGGTATGAAGCATAAATCAAAGTCTCTCTCACGCATCTGCACGTAGGTGACGTTTCCGCGATTGCTTTCATATACGTGCAGTTTCATTTCGTTCCGACAGCGATTTTCTCATCTTCTTTCATCTTCGTTTTAATTTTTCCTTATTGCTAGAGGTACTCGATCGCGTCATATTATGGGGGAAATGTAAACGGCATTGTTTATTTGTTTCATTTTACCGTTTATTTAAATTGCTTTAAATAACCTCGATAACTCCCGTTGCGAAAACGCGTAATTATTCGCCATTTAATGCATTAGAGAAAGGATTCTCTGTTACTTAATACGTGAATATTACGATCGGTTACTTGATGCGACGCTGGTAGTGTATAATCATGTGTATCATACTATCACGCTTCAATTTGTTTGGAATAAATTTATCCGTACATTCTCGCATCATATCATGCATCGGTAATCTTTCTCACCCGCGTCATATGTTGTTTCGCGAAAATTATGGTATTCTATACAAAAAAAAACGTATAAAACTAGAAAAATCGACTTTGGCGAACAGATAGAATTTTCTTCTTCGTTTGTCCTATTTCTCAAATATTAACTTAATCTAATTAGTCTAATATATACCTCACCAACTGACAGAGCGAGTGTTTATCGAAGGTTTAAATTAAAGCATGTCACGATTCACGCTCTCTACCGCATGAATAAAAGCCATTGTGATTCCATTTAAATGAAGGTAGATTGAAATCACCCGTCAAATATAATGGCTATGTCTTTATTTATCGAATGCACCATAGCCATTGTTTCTCGAGAAAGGAAATAGTTCCTATAATTGTGTGTCTGTAAGAACCGCATATACATTTTGGAGAGATTCCCTTCCGCCCTACACCACTAACATTCCACTTCTTCGTAGCAAATTGGGCCCGGGAAATTTTAGTATTAATTGCTGACTGTTATAAAAGCTCCACCTACCGATCTGATACAGCGATTTTTTCTCGTGTATGAAGAAGATGGAAAAAATATTGATCATTAGAATCATCCCCTTACGCAGATCACGTTTCGGATAAATCCAGAATTCCAAATCGATAAGTTTAAAAAGTACCTCATGCAATTCCACCACACTCGATAAAAAATACGCCCTGCAAAGAAAATTGCGCCGTCGCTGCTTCATCGTCGCAGTCTCTTCTAAAATTACCGCGAGAGGTCAGCACTTATCTTCAAGATGGCGACAAACATATCGCCCGCAAGAATGAGAGAGAGAGAGAGAGAGTGAAAAATTCGCCGCTTTGAAAAAAAAAGTGACGGCTTTATCCCACTCGCGACAGAAGTGAGAATAGGAGGCCAATGACGAAAAAACAGAAGCCGCCAACTGAAGGAATAAAAGAAGAATAACGAAACGCGAGCATCCTTTTTTATTCTCGGGATCAGAGCGGGTTAAGGATTGTTACAAGAGTGAGATCGGGTATAAAGTGCCGTTACAAGTAAAAAGAAGCAAGCAGCGGACTGATGGAGAAAGACGGAGGATATCGGAGGAAAATGGAATAAAAAAGTCGAACGGCCTATTGGAACTGCATGAGTTGGCAACCCTTTTCGAAGCACCAACCCTCTTTCCGCCCCCCCCCCCCCCCCAACCAGTCGTACGTCTCGTCGTCGTGGATACGGGACGAGAAAAAAAGAAACAAACAAACAAACATCTTCTCTTCCATACCTCGTCCGTACTTTTTATTCTCCTCTTTCTCTTTGTCTTCTGCACGTCTATTGCTCTCGCGCATGCATTCCCGCATAGAAAGCATGCTCTCGCACACGCACAAACACACACATAAGCTCACACGCACAAACGCACGATCTCTCTCTCTCTCTCCCTTTCTCGAGCACATAAATAAATACGACCCGCGAGCATTTGCAGGACTTAATAAGGTAAATCCCAGCGACGTCTGCGGCTGCGAAACGCAGCTCGACTCCAGGCTGCGAAGAGACGGGTTCGGAAAACAGCAAAAGACCGCTTTGAAAAAAATAAAAGAGAACGCGACTTGGTCGTCGTCGCAGCCTCCAACCTCCTCCTTCCGCTCTTAGCCATTTTCTGCTTCTCCTTATTCCTGTTTCTCGGGAGGAAATTCTCACGAGTGAAGAGCAGGAGCCCCTGGGGGATGAGGAAATTCCCACTGGATGGAGAGGCGATGCGGGAGGGAAAAGTCGAACGGAAACGTACAGCCGTTACTCTGAGAGAAATCACGACCAAAACGATAGCATCCTATAATTGCAGGACGAGTGCGTTCGTAATCTGGGGCTTTCTACGTTGAATGGGCGTCTGATTATTTCGGATTCTTTTCCGCGTTGTAGAAGTGAAGCAGTGGCCTGTCTAAAACGCGTGGTCTTACGGCAAGGATTCTTTACAACACGGTTTGTTTTTCAACGCCAGAAATTCTCACAACGCGGATCATGATTCGCATTAACGCGGTTTGGTCTGATTTAAGATTCTGTATTACAGGGCGAGGATAGTCAAGAGTGCTTCGTTTACTAAGCTTAGG
The DNA here is from genome assembly GCA_036926305.1 of Uropetala carovei. Taxonomy (NCBI): domain Eukaryota; kingdom Metazoa; phylum Arthropoda; class Insecta; order Odonata; family Petaluridae; genus Uropetala; species Uropetala carovei. Next base: position 6,359,589 of record JAXCHB010000277.1, read on the forward strand.
TATTTGGTTAAAAAAACACTCTTTGTACAGTAGAGAGAGTTTTGGTAATTTCTGGGACTTTGGGGGAGGGGGGGGGGGGATGCAGCGCAATCCTCATTTATCTACGTAAAGATAGGTTCGCATAACACGGATTCACATTACACGGCACTTTTTCTGAACGTTTCCCCAGTGTTATAGAAGGGGCGGGTGATTATTCTGTATTCGTAGATAGAGATGGCCATTTTCGCATCTTATTAGGTTTCTTGAGATGGCGGCGATTGTTGTATGCCCACGTGTACGCGACGTTCTGTTCCATATATGTATTATGACGTCGGCACACACTTATCAGAAGTGTTTTATGGATTTATTTCACTGATAAATTCAGTATCCGATTCACAATGTTAATGTTGATTGATAAGTAACATTGTGACATTTGTAAAGTTATATTGGTATCTTGGAGGATTTGCATCTTACACCGAGTTCGAATAGAATTTAATTAAACGGCAAACCCTTGACCAACACAGGTTCCGCCAACGCGTGCTTGATTATATGCGGTTTAAATTAATGGGGCACTTTTTATCCAACAGGTATGAATTTTATAGTTATGTAATTAGTTAGTATCCGTTGGACGTGAGAAACATCGCAACTTATAGGCCTATAAGAACATGTATTTTTTCATTCACAAGGTATTAAATTTATGAACCCGGTTTTGTCCAACACAGCCTTTTCCTAAAACGTAACCCCACGTTGCGCAAAGGACTACTTTATATTTAAGAAATAAAAGCATCTACTACATTTAGAGTTAAAGGAATAAAATTTTACTCTATACATCGACACAAATTTGTTCACTCGGTTGGCTATATCTTTTTCGTATTTGACTGATGAACGGTCAAATGGAAATCGTTGCAACTCTTATAGTCTATTCATGAAAAAATCTCTCAGGGTAACTGAACTGTCGTCCAACCGACATAAGACCATTTAAATAACTGCATCCTGCATACTTGCCAAGCGGAAAACCTTCAATGAATTACGCTGAGACCTCTTCACGAATTTCCTACCACCTTCAACCTCGCACGTAAAAAAATACACACCATCGGACATATCCTAAGGCCCGGATGAACTTGAGATCACGCGTCGATTCCCATTTTAATGACGTCATAAAACACTATCGACTCGACAATAAATCCAGACGCAGCCTCAGTTGAGACCGCTACGATCGCTGCCTGCGATTTCATCGCGCAGCCTTGGGGCACGCTATATACCCAAGCCTCTCTGCCTCTTTCGCTGCAACTCAAAGTAGGGAGGAGTGAGAGGGAGGGAGAGGTTTTGAGGCGAAGAAAATCGCAGAAAGGGAGAAGAAGAGAGAGAGAGGAAGAGAAGCCATCTAAATCTCCTCCATTCTGCTAACATCCCATTCTCCCCTTTTATTCACATCCACCCCACTTGCATTATACTCAATCACGTGTGTGAGGGAGACGGAGAATGGAAGGATAAGGGAGAGAGAGAGAGGGAGGGGGGAGGGGGGAGGGGGTAAAGGCATACTATATAACCCCCCCCCTCTCACAACCTACCCCTCCATACCATGACCACCCATCTCCCAACCTCCCCCCCCCGTACTCACACGATGCGACCAGTGTAGGAGAAGGGGGGAAAGGCAGGCTGATGAATGAAGCCCGTCAGTTGTATGTAGTAGGGAAGAGGGAAAAAGGGTGAGCAGGCAATGAGGCGGGCGTTGGAGGCGGTCGGGGGAAAGGGTATGGGGTTAGGCATGCAGACCGGTGCTTCTTTTCAAGCCTATCTCTTTCTCTCTCTCTCTCACCCCTTCCTTTTTTCCCATCCATCTCTCCCTACCTACCTACCTCTCTCTTTCACTCGCTCCCCAAGGTGAGGCCATATTTAAATGGCTTGCGCAGGGAGATAAAAAACCTTTCTAGATCTTCAGGGAGAAAATAATGAAAAAACTTTCGTTTCGTACGCATATAAAAAGGTCCATCTACTCGTTTGAATGGCGAGAAAGAATAGGGACACGGTGATATACATATATATATATATATATATATATATATGTAGAGAGAGAGAGAGAGAGGGAGGATGAACAGGATGAGATACAAGAGGGCGGTCGCCTCTTCTTTCCCTTTTACTCTCGAGCACATGCACACTTAACGCACGTTACATGCATTTACGGGAGCACGCGTTTATAAACGACTCGGATGTGCGGGAGTAGTCACACTCTCCTTCTTCGCCGCCAATTTGCTTTACTCTCAATTAAGCACACCGCGAGAGAGAGAGAGATTGTATGGGCGAGTATGAGAGAGAGAGAGAGAGTGTTTGCGAGAGTAGTCGTAAGATGGCTCTGCTTACCGCTTCAATGAGTGTGTAAGATAAGAAAAGGGAGTTTGGAGGACGTTTTATACACGTCGCGTGGCTGGGAATCCTATTATCCTTCTCGCTATTACTTTCGCTTTTTCTTCATATTTATATTTCTTGTCTTTCTCTCTCTGTCTCTCTCTCTGTCTCTCTCCCTCTCTCTCTCTCTCCCTCTCCCTCTCTCTCTCTCTCTCTCTTTCCTTGGATGGAGATTGGTATCGTTCGCTTCAATCTCCTGGTTATGTAGCTCATTAAAATCTTGAGGGGCAAGCTCCTACGCGCATGCGCCGTGAGCTAACCGGAACTAGTATGTACATGATATCCCGGAGTTCTCTATCTTCGGGTTTCTCTTTTCTTTCGAGAATCATCTCTCCATCTATCAAATCCTTATTCGAACCCATTCTTCGGTATGCTTTTCCTGTCTGCCTCTGAACAAAAATCCGTCTATTACAAGTTATATTTCTTCATAATGTCTTCTGTCTTTTCCGCTTTGCCAATCACTATGAACGCAAAAAAGATTATCGCAATGGAGATTTGCTTTGTTTTCTTGGAAAATTTAACATTGTTCCGCATTTTCACTTTTTTTCCGACGCCGACACACTCCTTAGGAGTTTATTGTTTTTAAGCCGTAAATATATTCCCCATAATATAATGATGTCGATGATGTTATGAAATGCCCTGCAAATTTTGGATGATTGCTCGGGTTTATAAATACGGGGAAACTGAAGAGATTCGTAGGAGTCGATGGTTTTGTCGTGATATAATATTTTATTCCATCTATTCTCCTTAAAATTGCTAAGACATGAAAATTTGAAAAATCAACACCCCTCATAATAATTGGTGTTAACGACCCAAAAGTATATACAAATTCAAAATCGCCGTTGAGTTCGACTCGTTATAATTTCCGTGCAGTAAAGCGTTTTTTCTTCTTTTTTTTTAAAATTGAACGGGAAGGAGGAGAACCGGTGTAGCATCCTCTGCGACGAGTTTCGGAGTCGTCGTTCGATGTGAGCTTTCCGGTATTCGTTTCACATTTTATGATCGGTCGTTCCGAAATTAAATTTTCCAAAGAGTCCGCAGGTTATTTTATCGCGGAATGATCGCGCGTCGCTCGCTCACTTGAACGAGGGTGGTCGCTGCCATCTTTTCAACATTTCCCTTCTTTTTGGACGCGTGACAAAAGAAAGAAAAACTGGTCGTTCGATATCGCGAGAGGAGGAGAGGAAGAAGATTTTTATTTCCGTCTATGAGTCGTAATAAAAAACGAGAAATCTTCGGATTATTCGTCGAATAAAAAAAATGTCCCGACTGTGCTACCTGTTCGACGTGCGATGATCATCCACTGGAATTTCTTGTCGTCAGATAGTGTCAGGATGTGTACACGTTTCGATTCTTGTATTCGTGATGGGAGAACGAGCTCATGTCGCGAAAGGGGACGTATTATGTCGAGTTCCTCTGATAATTTATTTTCGATTTGACTCTTGGATATGTTACACGTAGTCTTAAAATAATTGGATGGAATGTCGCTGCATTAAAAGAATCTTTCAATGCGATAGAAGGGGAAGCGAAGGTCATTGATTTTAAGTTTCGGAATTACTTTAAAGATTTCCTATAAATCGACAACAATTACGCGGATGCAAAATTAATTGCTTAACTGGAGTTTAATGCGTAAAACCCAAGAAAATGCGAAAATCTCCTATTCCTAGACCATAGCAGACTTTTGCGAAAGCTTGATAGCGCTAAGGGCTATATGCAATTCTTCGTCATTTCAATTAAAAGATTAATATCACTCTAAATGAACACCCAGATGTAAAAATCTTCAAATTTAAAACATTATAGGACGGTTCTCTTGGCACTTACCCGTTTTGGCCCCGCAAATATTTTTCATTGTTAAATTTTATTTATTTTAGTACCGTTGACAATTTTTAATCTAGTGTATAGTTGTAATTTTTAATTACGAGTGACCAAAGATATCGGCGAGCCTTGGGTTTGCTTTCTCTTTAGATTATAATGCCTTTTGTTTCGGGTGTAGCCGTCTCCGGGCGCTATCGCGCCCTTCGCCTATCTGGAACGAAACTATCCCTCCCCATTGTCCGGTGATCGGGTGGGTAAATGTCGCCACAGGCAGATCAGTCATGGGTTTGCAAGCTTTCGTTTTTCGCGAAAGGGTTATCTCAAAAAATTACCCACCCGATCACCGGACAATGGGGAGGGATAGTTTCGTTCCAGAGAGGCGAAGGGCGCGATAGCGCCTGGAGACGGCTACACCCTATATGAAAGGCATTATAATCTAAAAAGAAAGGCTCGCCAATATCCTCGGTCACAATATGAAATAAAATTTAACAATGAAAAATTTTGCAGTACCGTTCTCTTTATATAGAAAGCGTTTTAGACAAGAATTTTTAACGATAAAGCACATTTGCGTTGAATCTGCTTTGAAAGTAGGCAATTCCTCAAGTTCCAGTAAATTCGACGAAAAAGAATCGAGTTTTATAAATGTTTAACCGAAAACAAACGCCGTTCGCGCATGCACTAACGCAGACACACACATATACATGCATAGATTACAAAAATAGGACATTAATGCCGCCCGATTCGAGACGTGCATGGGAAATTAGCGTAAGAGAATAATCCATTCTTTGCGCAACCGTGAGATTGAAGTCTTGATTTTTCCCAATAAACACGACGGAGAGGTTTCCTTTCTGCTTCGAGTCGTGACGGAATAGTCGCTTCAATTCTGGCAACGGACCGAGACTCCCGAGTTTCTCAAGATTGGTTTTCCCCGTGAGCAGTATGCTCTCGGAATGGAAGGGACGCCTTTGTTTCATTTCCACGGTGGAAACCCTTCAATCATCGTTATCCTCCACTTATCTCGTGGTAGGAGACGGATAAAGAGAGAGAGAGAGAGAGCGATAGAAAAAAAAGGAACACGGTACAATCGCAAGGAGGAGAAAAAGCCATTCCTCTCAATCGTTCGCGAATTATTGGCGTGGTCGCGGAGATTACGTGCAGCGGTCTCATCCAACAAGTGCCCGCCCGTTGCTGGAAAAGATTAGAGAGTCGGTTCTAAAAAGACGCTGTAAATATGCCTCGGAAAGTTGGCTCACTCTGTCAGGGTGATCGATCCGCGAAACGTTGAGGAACCGAGATGAGATGAAGCAAATTGAAAATTTTCGTCGAAGTTGTTGTAAATAGATGCGATTTCGGATCGTTCGTTCGTTGAAAAAAGATTTTTTTTAAAAAGTCTTAAGAAACATGCACGAATATCGGGTATAGTTGCGGGATGTGCGAAGGTTCTTAAATGTTGTTTTTATGGTCGATATTTGTGTTTTAGCGGTTTTAAAAAAGCCACTTAGCGTTCGGTTTGTCTGTCTGTCTGACGCGCTAACTCCTAAACGAAAGCGGATAGAGACTTCGTTTATTCGCCAGTCGATTTAGTATTTTGCCTCGTTGTGCACGTCTGCCCATCTGCCTGTCTAATTATTATAATATTATTTCAGACTAATTAACATTCTGTACTAACACTTAATAAAAAACCGCAACTTACTGTCTTTACTTGTTTTTCCACGTAGCTTTATCGTGGGCTAAACATGAGAAACAGCGCTTATATCTAGATAGAGAGGATCTTGTGGATAAATTGAGCAATTTACACAAATGACCAGAAATGGCGTATTAGAAAATTATTTTAGTATGCATTGAGAATTATATGTCTAATTGGTTTCAATACTACTAAACTTTCACGATTGCTTCATTTCTCTTTATCAATGGTTAGCGTATATCGCCATCAGGTAAACTCGACAAACTTTCTCTCCAATTCCCATAAATAATTGAGGGAAACCAAGCCATAAAATATCGGAAGGACATCATAACATGTTAATTTGATTTAACCCATAAGGAGAGCTGGGTTATTCTATATCGAATCGAGAAGGCTTAATATTATACATAGTTATCACTTCATCATTTTATCTGCCGTTAAAAATCCTCGGATTTAATTTAGTCGAATTGTAAATGTTTTAAACATATACTCCGTCGCCGACGGATTGCATTTCCAGTTTGTCCTTGGGATTGAATACAACCCCATTAATGTAGCGGCGCCTTCTTGAAGAAGAATAATTTGGGTAATTGGAAGTGAAAATGGCAATTCGGCAGGCAATTCTTGTACGTAATTTACTTCCTTGCAGCATTAAAAAACCATTCACGAGCCAGACTAATCAAGATACATATAAGCGAATGGATTCAGAGGCGAATGCACTTGAGATTAAGAGCGAGACCGAGCGCTCAAGAAATACCGAAGTACGGCAGTTTGAGTCATTCCTTATGAACGCGAAAGTAAAGCCGTGTTAGAATAAATTGAGCTTATTTTTTTTAGAGGATCTCTCCATCGAATCAACCAATTTATATCACGGTGTTTTATTTTAGATTTTGAATTATGAAAAAGGATGAAAGCGGGGAAGGCATCGATTATCACATAGCTTTCTAAAATACATAATTGGGATTTATTCGTGAAAAGAATTTGTATCGATTATCACATAGCTTTCTAAAATACATCATTGGGATTTATTCGTGAAAAGAATTTGTAGTCTAGGAAATCGAAGGATGGCTGTGAAAGCTGCGTGAGGTGTCTAACCCCAGTGTTTGAAGCAGGCCCGTTTCCTTAGAAAAGAAGCATATCACTACAACTACAACAAAATATATTCGCTGTAGTTGCCCATAAAAACGCCATGGCTTTCAACTGTAATATTTCGCATTAATTTAAACGAAAATGAATTTATTAAATTATTTATTCATCGCTTATTTTTTAGAGATGGTTATTTTATGACACGGTAGTATTACTTTTAAACACGTTAGGAAAGTGTACAGCGTATCACCAATGGGCACGTTTCGTGCAATGGAGTATTAGAAAGAAATGATATACCTGTACGTAAGGGAAATAGCTTTTTAAAGTTCTTTTCTTCATCATAAATAATCCATTTTCTTCCTATTTAAAAAATATTTCATGCACACGCAAGGAAATTAAACGTCTGTTTGTGAGATTGTTTGTGTTAGCAACAATGAAGAAGTAATCATGCAAGATATTTCAACTCGAATTAATACATTCTTGTTTGATTTTCTTGATAACGGCTACCCATACGATAAAAATACGTAGAAAAAGAAATATTCTAATTTACCAGTTCAGACAGTTTTATTTGAAAAATATATATTATATATATTAAAATATTCTGGCGTGATTTCTGATTAAATTTTGAAATAGATAGATTACAAAAAGCTTTCTTTTGTTTTATCCCGCAATAGGCCGATTTGCCCCTGGATACTTCGGCAATGTGCAACATTTTCAAAAAACCGGAATTTTCTAAAATCCGGCTCGTGCTAGGTCCCGAGGGTGCCGGATTTATGAGGTTCTACTGTTTAAGGGAAAAGAATAAAATTTCCTGCACTTACTTTTTAATGTATCCGCCCTCGTTAAACAGTTTACGTAATGAAGGTAAACATATTCCTCAATAATGATATCCCGAACCCTGATTGGTCTGTCATTCAACCAATGAAAACGCTCCAAAAGCTGTACAAACATACAAACAAACAAAATTGGCTATTATATGATAAGATAGAAATTATCATTACAAAATTTCCTTTGGTATGCTCTTTCTCTCCAGCAAAATCGTATCATCCAGTAATATTTTAGAGATGAAAGTTTCCTTTGACGCAGAAACATGGCCAGTAAGAATCTTTATTGTTTCGGATGAATTTGAAATTAAAATATCGTGCCTCGTAAATGTTTTTAGGGCGCAGCTTAATATCGTCGCACAACTTTTAAAGAGGCATCGTCCTGCGAAGATGAATAGGTTTCGGAGAAGCCAGAAAAGTTTCGGATGCGATTGCTCGGAAAAATGTTCCCGCTACAGCTCGCTCCCATTTGCGAATCGAAAACTTTATTTAGAGGACTTTGCGAGATGAAAAAAGGAACGTAACAAGCAGTTTTAGTCGCTCGCGCTACGGATTGAGTTATATATGCGTCTTAAATCTTTTCCGCGTTTCCGTGTGATATGTCTTACCCAACAGAACGCAGACTGAGCCAATGCAACAAATTTTTCGGCGTTTATGTTTTTGAAAATATAATTCGAAATCGATGTTTTGCGCTTATTTTCTTGGACACGTACATTATAAAAAATGTTTACTAGAGGTTTAGAAGTTATTAAGGAGCGAAGTAATGGAAATAGCTTTCAATATATATATATATATATATATATCAGGGACCCGATCCGATCCTTGGTCCGCGTCTGGTCCGCGGTTTTTAGCTGCGGACCAGGATCCACGGACCACTGGTCCGCGAAACATTTTCGAGGGCCATGGTCCGGGACCATTGGTTCGCGAAAATTTTGAGCGGACCATGATCCGGGACCACTGGTCCGCAAAAAAGTATAGAAAGGACCAATACAAAACAAGTGATTGCTGGAATGTGACAGTTCTACCGTGTTGAAATGCCGGTTCTACACGTAAACCATGATCATCATACCATGAAGGAAGATACGTTAACAAATTCCATTGATAAAATGAAAAGAGAAATTTCTGACTACGTTCCAGACAAACATTACTCTGCTTGCACCAATGTGTTAAAATACTGGAGATCTAAGAAGCTTGAGCATAAAAATTTGCACGATCTCGCCGTAACAGTGCTGGGGGTTCCCCCTACTCACATGTCAATAGAAAGGCTCTTTTCTGGCCTCAAGTTCATACTGAATCCATTACGCTCCAATTTATCAAAAGAAAAAGTCAACGATATTATGATGTTAAGAACAAATACAATTTTTGCTCGTAAAGCAGAAATTCTTTCATAATAATAATAAAAGATATTTATTATTTTCTTATTTTATTTACTCAATATATCTCTATGTCTATGTAGCCGTAGAAATCTTGCATATCACCAACTGGTACACACACATAATGACAGTGGAGATGATAGACAAAAATAATAGAAAGATAAAAAATTGACTCAGAAATTTAACAAAACGAAACGTTTCCTTGGCATGGCTCCCTTCTTCAGCCAATAAAGAAATTAGTAATGAAGAAAAGAAAAATATAAGAAATTAAGAGTGTCATAGTATGAGAGGGGAGAAAATGGCTGCGGCGTGGAGGGGGGGGGGGGAGTGAGACAGAGTCCATGGCGGGGAATAGGTGTGGTAGAGTATTACAATGTAGTTGAAGAGTTTAATGGACAATATTAAGATGGGGGAATTAAAAGCTTTAACATCCAAATACAATCAAATTCTTTTGTCCTCACCTCGATGCAGCTGGCAGTGGGGTGAAGGGAGGAAAGAACAAGTACGGAAAAACAAGAATCAAATCATGGCACGGAAGCGTTTCGTTTTATTAAATTTGTGAGTCACTTTTTTATCTGTGATCTCCACTATTATTATGTGTATGTATACTATGTATGTATATACACATATATAATGAAAACCTTGGTCCGGGACCACTGGTCCGCGAAAAATTTGGGAGGAACGGGGCCCTGATATATATATATATATATATATATATATATATACATATAAACATCTTTTTTATAGACACGCTATAGACGTTCTTACGTTTTTTGTCTATTTGTCCTTCCTGTTGTCATTGTAATGGTTTTTTGCATGTTTATTACACATCTTGATATTTGTGTATTTTTTTTGAGACCGGTTAACCTTGTAAATAAATAATTAGTCCGCGTCAGTTAAGTTGGTATGGGAAAATTGTAGGAATGGATAAGGGGGGAATACCAAGAAAAATGAAGGACAAAAGAGTCAATTCAAAAAGACCTAGTTAGACCGTAGCGTAGCGTAGAAGAAAGAGGATTAAAATGGAAGTGATGGGAAAAAATGTGGGAAGACGGGGAAAAATGGAGAGTCATCGCCATGAAGCCGAACTTCAGTTAGGAGATAGAAAAAGCAATCCACATCAATTGGAAATGTTGCCTCGATACCACAAATGGAGAAATTCATCCGTTTTTGTTTCCGTCGCTTGGTTGCGGAATACGTCACCATGGCTACATTTCGCGCTTCCTTTTATGGTTGGCATTAACAGTGAAAATGTTCTAGAAAATTTAAAATCTAAAAAAAATTAGGTCTAAAAACTATGTAACCTTTACAAAAAAACGTGTAGTTTTCACGAGTTATAGCTATCCGGATAACGCAAAAAAATCCTATCTACTTTTTCGTCGAGATAGGAAGACATTAGTCGCGTTCCTGCTTCTGCCCTCCCACGAAAAAAAGAGACGTTTTTCGAATGAGACGTGGTACAGAGTTAAATCAAAGGTCAGCCCATCCGAGAATTCTGTCTCATTCGCACAAATGGCATTTTTTGTTCAAAAGTCACCTAACGCCTCTGAGTTGAAATGTCGTCGATGACCAAAGTTGTACGTGCGGTAAACGCGCGTGTTCGACGATAATGCAGATAGAGAGAGAGAGGACCGCGTGTGAGGAAAAATCGCCCGCTTCCATAACTGTTTTTGCACGGGAAGAAAATGGTTTAATGGCCAGACCGTTTGAATCTCGTGTATGTCAACTTAGGACAAACTTTCGTGGTTTGTAATAACGAGCCTGTTATAATAAACGAAACGCAAAAAATGTTTTCCGAACTACGCTTTGCCATTTACTACACCATGTCTTACAGTTAATTGTAATGCTTCATTCCTATGATGTCGATTTGAATTGTCTATATCAGGAGTCGGCTCAATTACCTGCATGGCGTGACGCATTGACTTGCGAATGCCTCGCCGAGTCGCGTTGAAAGTTGTGTAAAGCTTAGGTGGGCCGCATAAAAACTTATACCGAAAGATTCTGTGATGTAATTTGAACCAAAATCAATTATAAACATTTTTAGCTACGAAATTTCAAAATCAAGTTTTTTAACCGAATTTTTTAATTGATAAATATAATATTATTACATTTTATGGATCCATTTTTCATTATAGCTTCGTTGGTCTCGTGGTAAAATTCTCTCCAGTGCCGGATGCGGCCCACTTGCCGTAGTTTGACTATCATTGGTCTGTAATAGGAGTTGCCATCATTTTCGGCGTGATGAGCATCAAGTTGTATCCTAGAATATCAAAAGAGCATCACTTCTTTTGCATAGTAATGACAATGAAAAAAATCGGTACAACATACATTGTACAAACTTTCTCATATACGTACTAATGCGTCGTTTAGTTATCTTTAGAAAATGAAAATCGTATGAGCCTGTTTTTAGAAAATCCAATTTTTGTTAAAGTTGCCTAGAATAAACTATCCTTATATTCATTCGTTGGGAAAAATGAAGTAAGTAGTATTATTGAAGACGTATACTCAAGCAACTGTACGAAATTTGATCAAAATGGTTGTAGCCGTTTCTGAGAAAATGGAATTACTGTTAAAGTTGCCTAGAATAAATTAGCCTTATATTCATTTTTTGAGAAATATGAACTATATAGCATTATTGAGGATGTAAACTTAAGTAACTGTACGAAATTTGATCAAAATCGTTATAGCCGTTTTTGAGAAAATCGAATTATTGTTAAAGTTCCCTAGAATAAACTAGCCTTATATTCATTTTTTGAGAAATATGAACTATATAGTATTATTGAGGATGTAAACTTAAGTAACTGTACGAAATTTGATCAAAATCGTTATAGCCGTTTCTGAGAAAATCGAATTATTGTTAAAGTTGCCTAGAATAAACTAGCCTTATATTAATTTTTTGAGAAATACGAACTATACAGTATTATTGAGGATGTAAACTCAAGTGGCTGTGCGAAATTTGATCAAAATCGTTAGAGCCGTTTTCGAGAAAATCGGATTGTTGTTAAAAATGCATAGAATAAACTACTCTTAATTATTGATCAATGTCAACCATTTCTATGTATACTCTGCTCAGTGTGATAAAATGCCTAAGTACGAGATTTCATTCATTTTCGTTCGACCGTCTGGGCTCCAGCACCAGTAACAGACAGACAGACGGCATTGCGAAAACCACTTTTTCGGATTCAGCGACACCTAAAACGTATATTTCCGTAAAAATCTCGGTCGAATTTTTTCGCGAAAACAATACTTTCTCGATACTTCGTATGAGAAAGTAAAAATCAAACCAACGTCCAACTTATTCTTAACGTTCTTTAATACAATTAGAAAGAAAGCTAGTGAGAAAATTAAAAAATATAGTTTTAAGAAACGGGATTTTAAACAACGCAGAAGTGCAAAGTCAGCTAGTGAAAGAGCACAATCAGGCTTCCAAAGAGGGCAACGGTGCTCGCGAGCACCAGGTTGGGAACCCCTGGTCTATAATATCAATTGAAATGCCTACGAATTCGCATAAAACTACTTCACGTACAAGAGAATTTCTGAAAAACAGATTTCGCAATAATGAGTCGTCTTTTTAAACAATGAGAATTTTATTTAATGGTATTTTTAACTACGCTGATTATTTTTAACTGTTACTTAGATACACTTTAATCTTAAATTATGCGTATAGACGGAATAACATAGTTTAAGCTTTTTATGTGTGTTCTTTAGTGGATTAATAAATGACCGCTGGATACGTAGCGGACATTTTAGAATAAGCGACAGATAAATTCCCCAAGTCGACACGCCAACTCAAAAAAAAAATAAATAAATCGAAAATAAAACCACGCAACACGCCGTGTTGACGATCTTGTCACGCTTTGGTGCATTGTATACGGTCGACCACGGGGACATTTATTATTTTTTTTACTCCGCACGCGAGACGGGGTTTCCCTGGTTTTTCCGGAAAAAATGTATTTCCGAAGGAGCGAAAGGTCTGGGAAAAAAATGAAGGTGCAAGCGAGAGTTTTGGGGTCTTGTTTCCTCACACACGCGTGCGTGCGTGCGTTACGGTCCTATACTATCCCCGAAACGTTTGAACGCACTACGGTGTTGTCAGTCTAGCAGGGAGAGGGAAGGAGAGGTGAAAAAAGAAAGCCTGTCATTATGATAAAAGGAAAGGAGAGATTCATATCGCGTCACGTGTTTCTTACGTTATTTAGTGCGTCGCGGGTTTTATTTATTGCTAATTATTTTTCCGTGCACGCCAAGGCGGAAGCGTCCAAGTGTGACCATTACGTGGTGGTAGGAGGAAGTTTGTCAGCATGTATATATATATATATATATATTTAGGACAACTAGGTGTTGAAGGAAACCCAGTGAACACTTACCGGAAGGAGAGCCGCTGGGGTGTTGGAGAGACACATTTGTAGGGGTTATTGGAGCTTTCGGGATGATCTCTTCGTCAGCACAAGAGAGAGTTGTGTTTATAATTGGTAGAAAGTTCAAGAAATTATTCTTTTGCCCCATAAAGGGTCCGTAGACCCTCTCTTTAATAACTTATAAAGATTGTACTATTGGCTGTCCTGAAAACGGTTCTTTTTTTCACGAAAACCTGCGCTCAGGGGCCATGTTTCTCCTCCAGCAACTCCTCTGCTGCGCCTTGAGGCTACGTTACCCCCCAACACTCATACCGACCTATTATACAACGTCGGTATGCTCCGTCCGAAACCCGATTCACAAAATGCGGACAATTTTACTCGCGGCCTTTAAAATTCTTTCGTAACATTTGGCATCCTTTTAGACGTTCACTTGCTCGCTTGATGCGGTAATTGGATTTTTCATTTTGTCTATCGTTTTCTACAGAAAAATATTTAATTACATATTTTTAATGAAATTTTTCCTGGTGGTAACATTGCATAAAATATAACGCCCTTTAAAGGAATATATTTTCTCCCGTTCCAAACCGTGGAGTAATTTCACCTCATTCACCGGAAACGTAGTTTGGTCTAAATAAAAAATAGACTGCATTCGTTAACAGCGCACTTCTCATACTCGTCCGTTTCGCGCAACAACGTTCGGATTTTGTTCTTTAAACGCCGTTGTTGTACGGCGCTGACGTAGCCGCGTTGTAAAGCAACTCGCGCATTTGTAGGTCGGCCCGCGCCTAGTTTGGTTTACGTCGTAGGGCATCCGCGGGGGTAAAAGCATCTCGAGGGTCAAAAGTCGCCGCGTCGGTCTCTCGCCTTCTGCATCCTTTTGACCTCTGTTTAAGGCGACACCTGTCGTGATCAACAGTTTCATTTTTTCTCGGGAATCACGGAGGAATCGGGTATGAATATTTCGTGCGGCGTTTCCAGCGGGGCGAATAGTAAAAGGAGAAGAAAGGAGAGGCCAACAACCCCTTAGGAAACGTGAGCTGGGACGTACTACTTCATTCCGGAAGTGCATGCATAGGTAAGTGCTAAGAAAATCGCCTCGCATTCTCGCCGGCTCTCTCGGCCGTATGAATTTATCTTCCGCGTTCATGTAAACGAGTAGGGTTTTTCATTTCCGTCTGAGCCATTCTTTTTTTATTTTTTTCTTTCTCGGAAGCCGTTTTTTTGTTCAACCACGCTTAAGTCGTAAGAAACTGCTATCTTACCGGCGCGAAGTACTCGCGTATATTTTTAAGCCGCGTGCGAACGGATAAATAAAAGGAACTAAACGACCAAGGCACGCGTTAGTTCGCCCGTTTTTTCGATTTAGTTTTAAGAATATATAAAGTTACTAAAACCGGTCAACTAACCGATTGGTTTTTTTTTAGTTCGTGTGATTTGTCTCGAGGTTTTGATCTAAGGATGAGGATTTCAGTTCGTGCGTGAATATGAAGTACTTGCAGATTTCAATTGGTCGTACGTTGATTATTATTTTAAGCGTACGAAATTGCAGCACAGGATATTATATAGTAATGAAGCGGGCGCGTGTATATCACGCTAATAAACCACCTGTGGATTTTTTTTGTTCGACGTTCAACCATTCTATTGCTTTTCACAAAAAGTGCCCTATTTCATTGCCGAGCGAAACTGAAATTTCGGCGAAATATTAACGAGCAGTCGGTTGAGTTTCGACCTGACCCGCGTTCTTAGGAAATCGCGATATTACAGGGTCATCCCGCATAAGACTGGAAGGATAAGGCACTAAATGCCACCGATAGAAGAGACTTTTGTTCTTTTTTGTCCCCCCACCCCTCTGCCTTTTTGACTCTTTCAAAAGCAAAGCTAGGCGATTCGGTAACGCGAGAAGGAATCCTCCAGCAGTTCTCTAGCATATGGCGAACGTAGAGAAACGGGAGCGTTGGCAGAAAAGGATAAGGAAAAAAAAAGGCCTGGGTTGCCAACTTGTGTTCGCTTCTGGGCCCCACCGAGTAAGAGGGCACTGATCTGCCATCCTCTGCACAGCCCACCGTCTAAAGGGGCCCCCCAAGCAAAAACCCTCTCATACTCCTCTCCTTCCCCCTTCCCTCTCACCAGCCTTACCCCTCTCCTGTCCACTCCCCCTTTCCTCTCTCCCTCCACCTCTCCCCCCCCTCCCCTCCTTCCTCGACGGTGACATTTGCGGCTCTACAAAGGGGTGGGTTGTGTCTGGAACCGCGCCCTCGCCCACTCTTCCTCCTTCAGAAGGCGCTATGAAACGAGCGATTGTCTCAGTTTATAAAATACGCAGGATCATCAGATAGTCGCGAAATTTCGTTCAGGGACCGCCGTCTTTTGAGAATTTGTCCATTCGTCCCATTTTTAACCCTTCATCTCGGACCTTTTCTTGAATAGGATTTTCCGCGATTTTGATCAATGTCAAAGGAACCTCAAAGATTTGGCAGAGAGAACGGAGGCAGTTTAGGGATGATACTGTCCGCTAATTAATCGAGAATATCGGTTGTAGGTGGATAGTATGAATTCATAACGTCAATGGCGCCATTAAAAATGGGGGTAATTACCAGGCGTGGGATGTTTAATCTGGATTGCAAATTCGATGATATTTTGGTTGGCCTTGAGATTAATTATAGTAAGCATGGCCTCATAATTTTTGACAGGCTTTGATTGTACTTAAACATTGGCAAAATTAGAATAAGATCACCGTTTACGCCATGGATGGCAAATGATTTTTGTGTCGCGTGGCAATAAAATAGTAATTAGAACCAATCACACGTGCTAAGTAAAATCGCACGCCTGCCACGTATTTTCCGTCCCTGGTTTACGCCAATGTAATAGGATTTAGAATATAGTAAAACAAAAATTCAATGGCGTGAACAAAATATTGGTGGCCCCTCACCCAACAAATACGTAAGTTCAATTTGAAAAAAAATGAAACTCGTTGTCAAGGCTATCAAGTTGTACTAATAGATAAATTATCAGTAATATGCTGAAAAGGTTATGCTTTTTTAACTCATCTGTTCAAAAATATTGTTAAACTGGAAAGCCATTAATAAATTAGGATAAAAAGATAAATCGCTAAAAATCTTAATTTTTTTCTACATTTGGAAAAATTCGAGGGCCCATGAGCCCCTGTTGTTACGACACTGCTGAAATTAAATCCCTCAATACTCATATCGTGATTGTTGAGGGTATATTTACGGGAAGTGCGTGTAATGAAGTTTTTAACATATAACCGATTTGCAAATCATTCTCACATTAATATTTAATCACTTTTTTACCTTTGAAAAAAAAACATGATAATCTAAAAGCGAAGAAAAGCAGAGAGACATTATACCTTTAATGTCTAATGTAAGAGAGGGAGAAGACAGAGACATTGAAGTACGATTATCTTTATGGCATGTCTCATTGCCCTCTCGTACGAATGTAATCGCCTCAATCTTCCAGGTATTTCTCCATTACAATATTCTGGTTAAAAGGAATAAAAGGTTCTCCCATCTCCCGCACTTCGGATGGCGAAAAAAAGGACCCACACGACCTTTAAGATATGCCACGCCTCTGTCCCGAAAAAACCCTGGATTCCTAACATGTAGCTTGTCTCTCACCGACATCTTCCTCCCGCCATCACGCTCCCCCTTCCCTCCCTCCTCTCTCTCTTCCCCCTCTTCCCTCCTCCTCCTCCCTCTTTCTCCTCCTCTTCCCCCTCCCACGAAAAAAGTAAAGTTTCTTGCCCTTCCATAAAAAAAAACTCCCGATAAAGACCGCAGGCTTTACTCAGCTCTCACCAGAGGAGTTAATAGATAACAAGCCCCACGCAAGGGCCTTACGAGCTTGAAAAGAGTAGGCTATGTGCGTTCCTCCTTTTCCCCCATCCAACAGTATGGATTCCAGTCACGTTCCAAGGACGAAGAAGCTGCTGCACCACCACCACCCTCCCCTTTCGTCCTCCTCCCCCCCCCAAACCCCTTCCTTTTTGGCGCCCCTTCCCACACCACTCTTCCACCCCTCCCCCGAGATATTCCACCCACTTGCCATACAGACGCCCGGCTCGAATCCCCTTTAACGCCTCTTCCACTTCTCCCCCTGTCCCTTCTTCTCTTCCCTTTTTTTACCGCACGACTTCCTCCCGTCTCTCCCTCCCTGTCTCAACCACCATCCTAGCGGGGAACTCTCTTACCTCCCAAGTCAGGACGGGACGTTAGGTCTCAACCACGTCCGGTGTTGCCGGATTTGGAGAGTCGAAGGTTGAACATTTCTCCTCATCCGCGTGTATATAAAGAGTTTGTTCTTCCTCCCCGTCTATATATATTATAGATATACAAAAAAAACGTTCCTAACCCTTTCTCCTCTGTCCGATTCCCCGCCTACCCATTTTACTCCACCTTCCATACCCGGCTTGCCTGCTTTAGCATTCGTCTGCCGTCGTGCATGGCCGATGAGGCAGGATATGTGCGATGTGCTTGTGTGTGCGTGTGTGTGTGTGTGTGCATTCCCCTTGGTGGTGGTGGCGATAAGTCCTTTTCTTTCGTGAATACATCTGAAGCCGTCGAGAGGGGGGGGTGTTAGGGTGGGAGGAGGGAAGGAAAGACCTTGGGGTAGCCTAATTCACACTCCGATCAGCTGAGCGGCGGTGGACCGGAGCATTTCGATTTTTTCGTTTTCTTCCATATCTGTCGCTTTGCGATTTTTTTGTCGACGGGTACCGGGCGGGGAATGTGACGGGGAGTGGACAATGGAGGACGGATGTGGGGTGGCGAGGCGGGGCGGTAGGATAGGACGAGGACGTGTTGATGCTGGGCGTGTGCCCGACTACTTCTGACTGACTGTCTGTCTGTCTCTCATGAGCGTAGGGGATCCGCGGTGGTTTTGATGGCGGGACGTGCGCATAGAAGCACGCATAGATACACACGCGCACGCCTGGGTGAAGGGAAGGTTGTAAGAGGTCAAGGTAAATAGTAAGGGGAAAGGGGCTAAGAGACAGAGGCGCTTACAGGCGATTCACTTGTCGATATTTCGTTATAAATATATCGGACAATATCCCTGATGAGTTGTTAGGTGTGTATATATTCTTTTAAACGAAAGTAAACTATCGATTTACTGGATATCGAACAGCCGGAGTTCTTATTAATAGGAACTTTTGAAACATATTTTTATCTATTTTATGCTTCATATGCACGGTATTTACTTGTTCTATAACTAACGATGCAGTGAAAGCGTAGTACAGTATTACATAGCATGCCGATAATTCTTTATACAATAACATTATACTTCCCTTTTCTTGACTTTGTTAATTTTAATTTAAAAAAAATAACTATCAACGTTATGCGTTTAAATATGCATATCGATCAACCGGGATATCCAATTACCAGACTAGGCTCTGAATCGAGGCTTCCGATAAATCGATCGTTTACATTAATTTGTTTCTCATTCAGTGCACGATTGAAATAATAATTTTTATAAGAGTCGAAGTTTGGGGTAGTGTCTCGTCTCTGGCGTCCAGCTATCTTTCTATGACACATCAAAGTGTAGAACGATGCACCAAAGCGATGCCTGCGAGGATTAACGTCAAGGTCAAGGGGTTCGACGAGAATTGCGCGCTTACGGTACGATCTGCTCGCTCGCTCTTTCATTTTAAGATGGGAATCGTGGAATGCGAGGGATTCTGTTGTCCGAAACGGACTCGTTCCGAGACGAATTTTTTCTAATCGATTGAACCTCGTCGATCGAACGCGTTCCATATTTTTTAGGAGCTAGTTTTTTTTTTTAACGCTCTTCTCGAATTGAGTTGCGACTTATCGCGTTCGCAATTACGCGGGCAAAAATTGTCCTCAAATTACTTGCAGGAAGATTTTTTTTGTCGAGAATCACTTTTGAAAGCTTTCATTTTTTCTCGTGTACAGGCGGCTCCCGACTTACGATGTTTCGACTTGCGATAAACCCGGACTTACGACATTAATACAGTATTGCTTCGAAATCGATATCCGGTGCGCTCCGAGACTACTTTCTTATGCGTATTTTCGGCCGATACTCAGTTGGACGATACGACTCGTCCGCATTGTAGGTGTTAATTTACTGATTGTTTTAAGTATTAAAAATGTTTATTATGCAATATATATGACTCATTTGTTCTTAAAATATTAATTTATAGCCTAAATACAGCTTGATAGGTACATATTTTTTCCAAGGTCCTGGAACGTATCTCAATTTGTAACATGTAAGTCTATGGGAAATTGATATTCGACTTACGATGCCGTTTTCAGGAACGCATTAGAGTCGTAAGTCGGAAACGGCCTGTGTTAATGTTTTTTTGTAATGTCTCCCACGTAATACGAGGGTCTGAAATTCGACTCCTGTCGTTTACACTAGCCATCGTAACGATTTGGCTGACGAGAGCTGTCGAGAAATAGTGGCCCCCGATGCAAGAACTAATTGTGGCGCTCCCTCTTGGACAAAAAATTTAAAAAATAATGCGAAAATAAAATTTAATTATCGTAAGAAAACCAATGATTATGTTAAATATTTTGTTGAAATTGCAAGATCATAGTATTTATAGTAAATGTTGATACTTTAAGAGCTTCTAATAGTCTTAGTGTCTAGTGGGGCCCCTAGGCGTAGTTTAGATAGTAAGGACTAGGACCCTGTGAAGCTTCGAAATTCGATTCGAATAATCTTAAAACGGTTCGAACTGGTCGGATCGATACCTCGTACATTTCCTAAGTCGAAGGTATACTAATATATTAGTTTTAGCGATAAAACGTCATATAAATTTAATGTTTTTTATGCATTTATAGTTTAAGAGACGATCGATTTACCCGTGTTAATAATTTGGTAGGTTTTTGAATCAGTACAATGGTGCCTATTGTTCTCGATACGTCCGTCTTTAAGTCGGTATGCCAATAACAGGACAGGCCAACCATCCCTCAGCCGCCAGTTATGAAGTCCGCGTAGAATATCTTAATTAATTCTCTATAGAAAATGCATTCGGCGCTTTCCGTTGTATATTTCATTTCGCGTTATCGATGCATTCTTTTAAGTATCATTTAATCATCTACCTTCAATTCTTTGCACGTGCTGTTCATCCAATTTCGAAAAACCCGTCTCTCAAGTCGGACCTTTCTTCCTCTTTACTTCCCATTTCTTTTTCTTACGCTCATATTTATCTGCGTAGCATCCAATTCTAACCAAACTCCCTCCACCTCTTAGTTGGTGTGTGTAGAATACTGACTTAAATCATTAGGATTGCGTCTCACTGTCTTCGTCGGATCATGTGATTCGTGTTTAAATACAATTGCTTCGTTTTAAATTTTAAATGGCAGTTTCTTGAACTTTTCTCGCCGCCTCACAGTCGTTTTGGATTTAGCGTATTCGATTTGCATTTTCATTTGTCTTATTTTATCA
This sequence comes from Uropetala carovei, assembly GCA_036926305.1. NCBI lineage: Eukaryota > Metazoa > Arthropoda > Insecta > Odonata > Petaluridae > Uropetala > Uropetala carovei. Next base: position 6,380,536 of record JAXCHB010000277.1, read on the forward strand.
GCAAAATCGCCTAATCTTCCTTTTCTCAGCTTCTCTGCGAATCCATCTTTCTCGATCGTGCAAAAATATGGAGGAGGAATGCACTAAGGTCGTTTTTTCTTTGCGCACAACAATGCTAAATTGTCGGAGATTAGGTTTCTTTTAGTCGCACTGTAAAATCCCGATTCTTTAATCTTTTCATTGTTTATTTTTATATTTCCCATACCAATTGCTTTTCCGTGTAATTTGATACCTTTCATCGCACGAATCGTTCATCGTTTTTTTAAATAAATTTAGGGACATCTTTTAAAATATGGACTCGTTTATGAGTAATTAAAAGGGTTAAATATCTGCGGAAATATTGGTGCTTGGACTCTAATTGTTTCATATGTCTGTCAATTTTTTATACTAGTACGGTTACCTGAGAGATGGTTGCATCTCCACGCAGTACTAGTCGGTGATCACGGAATTTCGAAGTTCTTTTTTTAATTTGACACGAGGGGAATTAGAGGCTCTACGAAATGACGAATCTAGAGCGTTATTAATTTTTTCACGCCGATGAGATTACCGTCGTACAATCTCAAATTTCTTTATTGAATTTGAGAAGGCGGTTGTAGCAGACTGTTGGTGCCTCTCTCTCCGATGAATGCCAACAAAGCGCTTCGGTAAGACTCTTGACGCTAAGCTCCACATCGTGCTGAAGCGTAACCTTATTTCTTCCGTACGCGGTATGATCTTACTCCGACGGATCCTATATTCAACTAGAGTTGAATATAGGATCCGTCTCCATGGTGAAGCGTAACATGTTGTTAGTGTCTTTTCGTTCTTCATTCGTGATACTCTATGAACGGAGCTTATAATCTTTTCATCTTTATGGTCTCAACGAATATGCAATATGCGTTTCATCTACAAGGTAGCTGTCCTAAGGGACAATTCATCTATTGTCGATAGTTAGAGAATGACAGATACCAAATGACTGAGGTGAGCGCAAGTTTTACGTAATTATTTATGGCCAAAGAAGGGGATCTTTATCGCCAATGAAAAATTTAAACCCTTACGAAATTGAATAGTCAATTTAAGCAGCGTTAATCAAAAAAATGTCATCAGAGACGACGGTGAAAGTGTCGGAGTCGGCTAAAATTGATTTTTAACAGTTTTTTATTATTCATTTGGCACTTGCGGCTCTGAGACGACGATATATACTGTATGCGATGAAATGACGACTCGAACGAGTTTCAATTCCATCTAACCGCGACGCGAAAGCACTGCGAGCGAATTGGAATCATAAGCGTAAAGGCACGAAGTACTTCCAAATGCTGATGGCTAGCTCGATCACGAATTGGCGGTTTTGCAATTTTTGAAATTTTTATTCGACATAAAATTGACACCACTCAGTCACGTGGACGGCGTAAGAACTCTCCATATATGTCATACCATTCGCTCTTACGACTAGCATGAAGCAAATCTCTCGAAAAATCGACATTTTTGTATTGTAAACTATATTTTTTGTCTTTTGCTAACTAATGGGTGTAATCCAAATGCCACGTCGTCACGTTTTTATTAGTTAAACGGAACGATTCGAATAAGGCCCGTGATTATTGTTGGTTTAACTATGTTCTCCTCTTGTTCCTGCTTTCCGCCATCCTCTTCATGTCTTGGTAGCTCTCTTTCCCTTTTTAGTCGTCCATCAGCTGAAGCTTTTTTCTTTCCTCTTTCTCTTTTTCCTTTCACTTCTTCAACATAACTTTGATCATGCTATATCTTCTCATGTAATGTCAGATCCAGTTCGCCTTCCCATCCCTTGTAGTCTGTAAAATTATTCGCTTTTCTCCCATTCTTTTTAGCATTTATTCGTTTTTATTTTGTCCATTTATTTTCAGCGTTCTTCTGAATTTCCACATTTGGAAGTTTCTAAATTTTTTAAATCAGAAAAGGGGGGAAACATTTGTCGATGGTAACTTAGATATAAAACACAGCGATACGAGGCGAATTCTTCAAATAAATCCTCATGACGCATGCTTTTAGATGTCCCAGCTACAAAAAAGAAATAACCAGCTCCATAAGAGCTTAGGATTATTCGATTCGGACATAAAGAATCCAACCTTTTCTGTCTAAGGAAACAAAGAAAGCCGCTTCGCTTACAGTACGAGATAAAAATAAACGGAATCAATTCGGTAGCAAGATATTGCGTTCACCTTGCATGGAGCCAATGGTAACTTCGGATGGTACATAGGTCGAAACGTGTTGCCCATAAGCGTAGGACGGAGAGAAACGAGGTCTCTTTGGAGCATTGTGTCGAGGTAAGGATAGGTCTGGAATGGAGCGAGAGGGCATGGGGAGGAGGAGAGGATGGAGGAGGTGGAGAGCGGAACAGAGGAGGAATGTAGGGAGGAATGGAGGTGAGAGGGAGGGGCGCAGAAGAACCGAGCTCACCAGGCTTTGCTCAGCTCTTTAACCACTATCACCTGTCGTTCTTGGTTTCAAGCTGAAGGACTCGTGTTACAAGCTCGAGGCACGTTATTTGAGTTCCACCCGCTGGTTAACAAGAGAGAGAGAGAGAAAGTTGGTTGGTGCTAGGGTGGGCCGTTGTGTATATAGTATATATATATTTGTGTTACACGCTAACTTAATTCCTTGTTCTTAAACTAGGAAAACAATTTTTAAAATTTCTCCTAAGTGAAATGTTATCTTTAGAGCTTGGGTGTTTTTTTTACTGTCGGACGCCGACGAAGCTTTGAGAAAACGTTGGGTATTGCCTACGAAATAGATACAGGTGCTTTACCCAGGATTTTGATCGGTCATTACAGTGAATAAACTTTGTGGATCTACGAGGATAAGAGTAGTTTTGGTAGATGGATGGCTAAGAGTGTCCCAATGCTAAGGTCCCGGCTACGTATCGTGACAAGGGCTTGGTCGCGTTTCTTCATCTTTGTTGTTGTTCTTGCGTTCATCGGCAGTGCTGTTTACAAACTGATTAATAATAATTAACTCTACAAGTTTGCGCAAATGGATGGTAAATAATAAATTTATCCCTTGGGGCGTTGTTTACTTTAAGTCGAGAAGGTATTTAAAATCGAATTTGATAAAACTGTCATTTATAAATACATTTAGAATTAATGGTACAAATAAATATAAATAAATATAAATATTTATCATTACAAAAATGGGAAATTGGGCATGTGAGCAAAAACTTTTAAACGCAAGCTAAAATTCGACTGCTGGTTATCAAGAAAGGGTTATATTTCTAAAATTCATTTGCGTATTCTCCTGGGTGGCGAAATATCCGCTTCGCTCTCTCGGGTGCAAAAACGGAATACGATATCCACGCCGCAAAAAAGGTTTTAAACAAAAGCGGAAACGAAAAAAAAATCAATAAAATAGGAATATATATATCAGAATTAACAGAAAACATTCCACGAATTGAAAGTTAAAAAGCGCTTTCAAAAGCCTCCAGGCGAACAAGTCGCGAGAAAAGGGTTTACAGACTTTCCCGAAAGTAATATCTCGCCGTGACCTTTGACCCGGCTCGGATTTTAAAAGCCGGTGACACAGGAGGGAGATAAAAATGTTTTCTTCTCGTTATCTCACCGAGTTATTATAGGATGGCGCTCAACCATTGTCTCCCGTCCGCCAACGGAGCGCGTTTCAGTTCATCACGGCAAAGCAAGAGCCATTCGAGGAACCTTTGCTCGACCGCTGCCTTCCCGGAATTAAAAACCTCGCGAATAGGGCGCTTGTTGTTTTCGCCGTTTGTCGCATGGAATGACGGGATAGGGAACGACACGGGTGTCTTTGCGTCGTCATTTTTTTTTATTATTATTATTACGCTGCTGCTCTTTTCTCTCCTCGACTGTTAGTCGTTCGCTCCCTCGCGTGCTCCTCTTGAGTCTTTTACGGCAAGCTTGCTCTGCAGGGAGTTCAGGGACGCGAACGGAAGAATGGCTCGGTCGCGTGGAAGCGTGTCTGGTGTGTGTGCGCCTCCCCGTGTTCTTTTTTAAAAATTCCTTTCTAATAAAAAAATATACAGAAGTCTGTGCACAAAGGAAGGGTTGATGCGACTCGTGGAAGATAACCGGAACGGGATGAATTTTTATGGTCGACAAACGTATTACAAGCTATTGCAGCTAGGTGGTGGTTGCATAACTTAAAGTTCTCCCTTTTTGTCTCTCTCACCTGAAGGATGAGTTCCTATTATACGATGAGTAAAAGTCTTTCTTCTCCGTCTACAGAGAGAGGAATAAGGGGGAGACATAAAGTTTAATTAATTTAATATCTTTCGGCCGAATTAATCGTTTCAAATCGCCCTCCATATCCTATTTTATATATATATATATATACTACGGAAGAGGAAAGGTAAGTATAGATATTTAGGGCAACTAGCTGTTGAAGGAAACCCAGTGGACACTTACCGGTAGTAGAGCCGCTGGGGTGTTGGAGAGACACATTTGTAGAGGTTAGAGCTTTCGGGATGATCCCTTCATCAGCATAAGAGAGACACCTAGTTGTCATATATATATATATATATATATATATATATATATATATATTTAAGGCAACTAGGTGTTGAAGGAAACCCAGTGTTCAGTTGTGTCTCTCTTGTGCTGACGAAGGGATCATCCCGAAAGCTCCAATAACCCCTACAAATGTGTCTCTCCAACACGCCAGCGGCTCTCCTTCCGGTAAGTGTTCACTGGGTTTCCTTCAACACCTAGTTGCCCTAAATATCCTTACTTACCTTTCCTCTTCCGTAATATATATATACTGTAGTCCATCTTTGGAAAGGTTTGGCATTAAAAGTCGTAGATGTGTTTCATCACGACATGGGAGATAAGGATACCAGGACGCGAAGATACCACTTCACTATTGGCACTTTCCTCTTCCGTGCGTCAAGATTTATTTTCGGTCTCACGAGCATCTGCGGTGGAAATGCGAAATAACTTGAAAATAACGTGAAAATTTCTTTTCATTTGTATACGCCGACTTAGGTTTACGTTTTCTTGTCAAACGTGATATTCCTCATATATGAAAAGTGTTAGTTTAATTATAGTCAAGTTTCTCCGTTATTTATTACATTGCGATTAATTTGTCGATGCTAAAGATTGACTGTATTTAACGTTTACGTTTTTTTGTGGCGAACTTTGTTGATTCACGGAGCAGGATATCTCTCGGCCACTCCATCTGTTGAGGATGAAGGGAATTATAAGAAAGAGAGAGAGAGAGGGAACATAAGCGGAGGAGAGTAGTTGGTGGAAGGGAAGGGAGGAGAGGGAGGGAGGGAGGGATGTGAGAATGAAGGAGGAAGGAGAAAAGATAGGAAGGGGAGAGGCACAAGTGTGAGATAAAAAGAGAGAAGAGGGGAAGGTGAGGTACGGGAGGAGAGAGGGGGAGAAAGGAAAGGGATAAAGGGAGAGGAGGAAAGGAAGAAGTCGGAAAGCAAGCAGCAGAAAGACCAGAAAATCTTCGTTTCGGGAGGAATTGGGGCTACTACATCTGACGGAGTGGTGGGGAAGAGAAGGATTGAGAGTCAGGCAGTTTGGCAGGCAAGTGCGGTCGAAGAAAAAGAAAGAGGGAAAGGATTCAAGGAAAGAGGAATAGAGAGAGAGAGAGAGAATATTTCTGCCCGTCTCAAGAGAAGCGTGAGGGAAGAGAATGTTCAACCGTTTTTCCTCAAAAACCTTGCATTTGAATTTCCTCTTCCCCAGGGTGCACTTATCTTCGCCTCATACGCTCACTCCAACCCTCCCCTCTCTCACCCTCCCCCCCCCCTCTCTTTCTCAATGGAGATGATGCATTTCATTCTCATTGTTTTCAACTCCTTGCATTGTCCGAGGAGAAATGATTCTTACACCCAATGAAAGGTCGTGAAAAATTTTTTCTCTCTCCCCCTCTAAATTCCTCGCATTATCCTCCAATTTACGTCACTTTATACTTTGCTTTGTTATCTCAGCTGCGAGAAGGGAGATAAAAAAAAAACAAGTTAGGAAAGTACCGTGAAAACGATTTTTTTACAAAGAAAATCTGAGATTAATATGTATAGCTCTCATAGTATGGAGTAACTTATCCTGAAAATTTGGTTTATCTAGGTTGAAACCTTTCGGAGATATTGCCTACACGGACAGACAGACAGAGAGTGGATGCATATGTCGACTTTTGTCAAAAAAAATCGCCAAAAATAACTCTTAAAAGGATTGTTCGGAATTTGGTTTATCTAGGTTGAAACCTTTCAGAGATGTCGCCTACACGGACAGACAGAGAGAATGAATACATATGTTGATTTCTGTCAAAAAAGTCGCCTAAAATGACGCTTGAAAGGATTATTCGGAATTATTCGCGGTATTGTCGGTCATGCAATATTTTTATGGATATATATATATATAGTATTCACATTTTCGATATTGTTTTGTTTGAGTGAACGCCCTTAGTCCATTTCGGGTTAACAACAAAATCTTCCCGAAATTCTCTCTCTTCGTGCAATAACGACAACGAAATATTACGTTATGTAATTTCCTACAGTTTTAATTTGAAACAATTTTCTATAGGAGTTATTGTTTAGGAGTTATTTATAAATAACCGGTTTTTCGGTTTCCGTTAAATATCTCCTTAAAAACATCGTTATTGGTAATCTTCGTAAGGACCAAAGTTGTAGAGAATAATATTTCTTCCAAGTTATGTTTGAAACAAATTTTCGTAGAACCAGCCATTTCGGAGATATTTTGCTTTTTCTTAATTTGCAGTATACAGCGCCACCACCATGTAGCGGTGGATTATGTAAACATATTCAAAATTTACGTAATTTACGGCAACGAGGGCGTGTCTTCTTTTACGATACGAAATAATAATTTTGTCTCGTAATATTATTCATAATAATTTAAATATCTATACCCCAAATATGGAGAAAGTCATGTGTTGGCCACATCAAATTTTTTGCTTGTCTGTTCATCTCGTATGCCAAAAAGATTGTTTAACAAACGAATGACGGTTATACGGCTGAGTGAACTAAGTGACCATTTTTATCTAATAAAATATCTCCTCGCGCGACGAAGGCGTTATGCCCTTGAAAAATGTCGTGTATGGCAAAACCGCGTACTTAGCACAAGTTTATTGCCTCGTGGGAAAAGTCACCCGTTTGTATATAGTCTACGAGCTTTCTCACGACGGACACATACGAAAAATTCCTCGCGCGCTCAATTTGAGACAGCGTATAATTAAATTTTATAAGCGTAGGGGTATATTAATGTCACATTTTTGTAACCTTGTACTACGTATAATCAAATCCGCGTTAGGGTAACTCGCGTTGTACTAGGTTTAACTCTTCGTTAGTCACTGGCATTTCGTATGCCTTAGTGAAGAAAAAATCGCCAAAGAAAGTGGACAGTATGCGTGGATATCATACCAACATACCAACGTTGCGAAACGAATATTTAAAAAAATATAAAAATAAAAGCTTGAAACGGGATTCGAATTCATGGACCGACCCTTTCTTACGATAAATACGGGGAATATTATTAAATCGAGTATAGTTGAACCTCTCTGATCCGGAATTCTCTTGTGCGGATTCATTAAATGGTTCCCGAATTTTGCCAATTCGAATGAACATCCTCGGTCCGACACCTCTGATCCAGTATCCAAGGAGGAGGAGATAGAGCTTCAAGCGTACACACACACACACACACAAACGACAATAATCTCACATAAGCGATAAGGAAAGGGTCGATCGATCAATCCATGATCTCCCTCTGGGCGTTTCTTTTTTTTTTTTCAACAGTTCTCCTTTGGTAGGAGGAGGGAAATAGTCCTAAGGGGGGAAGGGGGGTGTCGTCCACAGCACGTAAAACCTCTGTAACACACTTCTTTTGTTAGGTAAGGAGGAGGAGCTTGTATAATTCGGACGACTTGTCGTTTTAGGGGGAGTCCGAAAATGTTGGCAGGAGACGGGGAATGGGACGGAGGTTGGAGGATGGAGGAAGTAAGCGTACGCACGTCGAGATAGAGGGAGCGATGGGTTTCTACATACGGGCGGCGAGGCGGTGACGATTGTAGAGGAGGGTTTGCGAGAGTCGGATCGTGAGATGCAGACGAAATGCTCGTCTGGGCGCGCGCCAATTTATCTGGTGACGTGAGCAAACAAGGAGAGTGCGTGAGATGGGAAGGGGGAGGTGGGGCGGGAGGTAGGGATGATAGTGGTGGCGGAGGGGTAGGGGAAAAGAGGGTTACGCGGAGAGGATGAGGTAGAGGGACAAAAGGCCCTGGGGTAGAGTGATAAGGGTTTTAGAGTAGGAAGGAAGATACGATTTGTGTCTCTTTAACTGATGAATTTTTGTTCGATTTTAAATTTAGATTGTTTCTCCAAAATCTAAATGGATGAATGCCTATTGTAAAAAATAACCTAAACTCGATATTTAAGTAATTTTTCATTTGAAAATTTAAAAAAATAAGCGCTGAAGAATAAAACGTTGAAAAAGTAAGTATTTGTCTTGGTTTGTAGGTTTTTCATAACATTTTTATGATTTTCGCAGATGCCAAAGATATGTACTTAATTTTTCAATTTTTGATTCTCAAGTGCCTAAATTGTTCGTAACCATAGGACGAAATCGATAGTTTTCTATTGAACTATTTTAGTTTTCCAAGTTCTTTGCAAAGGATGCTATATATTGTATGTAATATGTCCCTTTCCATATTTATATGACTATCTATACTATTGTTCCTCCTATCTGATGGAAGGACCATTAAAATACGTGAAAAGCTTGATTCAGGGTACTCCTTGGTGTGTTGCAAAAAGAGATAGGCGAAAACTATCGGAGTCAACAACGAATTGACAGAGAAAATTCATTTCCATTTCTGTCTCACCTAATGGTAGGTACAAGATAAAAGAACTGCTGCGACACAGCAATTTTTAAGTCCATCCCCATCTAACAATAAGATACTCTAAAAGGAGCACACTCGTTTACACACAAATATAAGGTATCTATACAACACGCTGTGAGGTAGATAAAGGTGGTAAAGTGAGAAGGGAGGAGAAGCGAAGGGTAATTTATGTCGTAGTGAGATCTTTGAAAAAAAATTAACAGCGATATGGGTGTAGTCGGAAGGCCTAAGACAGAAAGATTGAATAATTCGGATCGGTTCAGGTGGGATCGTATTGTGGAGAGGAGGATTGGATTGGAGGGGGGGAAGGGGGGAGGAGGGGTGAGATAGCGAATAGGATGGGGAAGAAAGCATGCGTAGACGGGAAAGGTAGTTGGCAGGATGTGTCGAGGAAGGAGTGCAGAAGGCATTTGGCACAAACTCAGCTGCGGGAGGAGCAGATGCAATGTCGGTTTGTTCTCTCGGTTGGATACAGAAGAGGAGAGAGAGAGTGGTGTGGAGGGGGGGAGGGATGAGAGGGCGACGGTGAGGGGGGGGGGGGTAAAAACGTGCCGTAGTGATGCCAACCCCGACAACAATCGCATCCTCTTAACCCTCCATTGTTTGGTGTCGTCTGATGACGGCTCTGGATAAAGTGGTGCTGGTTGGTGTCGCGGCGTGCGGAAATGAGACATCTCTTGGGAGCAATCCATTTCCTCAGAAGCGTGTTCGATATCTATTCTCTCTCTCTTTCTTTCTCTCTCTTTCTCTCTCTCTCTCTCTTTCGCGCTCTCTCATAAGCAAAGAGTTCTTGTTGATGATACTCGCTCTCTTCTGGGTGTGTCGTTTCAAGTTTAGAACTCTTTCCTCGTTTTTTTTTATTTCAATGGCCTCGCGGATGACGCGAGATATGTACAGAGATGCATCTGGGCTTGCTCTTCTCCGGGGAGGTGGGAAATTTGCATTAAGTAACGGCTTCGATCGGGAACGAATGGAATACTTATTGAGGTGTTCCTTATCGGGGTATGTGGTAAATACTTGCATTACGCGTTTAAAATGAATGTAACGTGGGAGGTGTTACAACAAGGTCGATAAGAAAAGCTATTTATCAGCGTGGTTTAGATTTCCGGTTATATTTGGCGATTTTTATGGTTGAATAAAAATAAATTTCACGTTCATAACTCGATAGGAATGTAAAGTTGTTCAATTTTTATTAAAGTTCAACCATCTTATAAACAACAGATAACTCTTAACTGATGATGATGAGAGATTGGCTCTCGAAGTACGCATTTAGCGCTACTGTCTCTTGTAAGTTTTCGCTTAACGTTGCTGGTTTTCTCTAAATCCTCACTTGTAAAGTTCGGATCTAGAATGAAAGTTATCATTTATCTTCGCCGTAATCTCTTTTTCTATTTATTATCATAAACAGCACTTAATGGAGTGTTAAAATAAACATTTAAGAGATAAAAAACGAGCACACACGACCATGGGCAGGATTAGAACACGGGGCATTAGCATTGGGGACAAACTGGCAAAATTAAAAAAAAACTTTTTAATTTTGTGTCACATTCTAATGAAAAAATCTGATTTGGCCAACACATGACTTTCTCCATTTTTGGGGTATAGATATTTAAATTATTATGAATAGCATCATAAAGCAAAATTATTATTTCGTATCGTAGAAGAATAGTCGTCCTTATTGCCGTAAATTATATGTTGAATACGTTTAAAGAATTCACCGCTGTATACTGGAAATTTAAGAATAAGTTAAATATCTCCGAAATGGATGGTTCTACGAAAATTTGTTTCGAACAAAACTTGGAGGAAGTATTATTCTCTACAACTTTAGTCCTTACAAAGGTTACCAATAACGACGTTTTTAAGGAGATACTTGACGGAAACCGAAAAAACCGATTATTTATAAATAATTCCTAAACAATAACTGCTACGGAAAATTGTTTCAAATAAAAGTTGTAGGAAATTACATTCTCTATAACATTTGTATAGAATTGTGTATACAATAATGATGTTTTAACGGAGAAATATCGCAAAAACCGAATCGGGTTTCAAATAAACCTCGACTTCCGGTTAATCGGTATCGTCCAAAAACTAATCAACTCTTTTTGCTCATACCAAAGTGTTATATGTGAAGTTTGGTAACGATATATCAACTGCTTTTCGAGTTAGAGCGCCCACAATCACATACACACAGTCACCATTTCGAAAATGGTCGAAACGTGTATTTCCGTTGAAATCTCGAAGTCGATTTTTTTCGTGATCACAATACTTTCCCTATACTACGTATGGAGAAAGTAAAAAGAAAACGTTTTCTTCCGAGCCAATCCCCTTGTGTCCTCGCGATCTGTACGGGACGCTATTAAAATTACGCGATGCATCCGTAAAGGACGGAACACTATTTGCAATTACATCGACGTTGTCGCGTCTTAATCACTTCGAAATGGACACTGGTCACGCACCTCTTGTAAAAGCCACTAGTATTTCCCCAAAGGGACCTTTTTCATTCCCTCGAGTCCGTGGACTCAATTCCCTTTCGGAGGACGTGGATGTTTGCGGTGTCGTTTTCATCGCTCGGCGGTCACTGGTAGAAGGAAGATGGATTGGATTTACGAGGCGTAAAAGAGATGCGTAGCGTTGGTGTTTTGAAGGCGTGCATCCCATAACATACCGTCACACGTGTAAGATTTTAATATATGTAGTATTGCGTATCCTCACGTTTATGTTCAGGTATAGCCGAACATATTAATGGGATTTTCGACTAAAAAAGACATATTCTTTCCAAAAAGTAATCCCTTTCGTGGAAATGGAATAATATTTCCCTCCCTGTGTTTATAACTACGGAATGTCGTTATTGTGCTCTTGCGTTTGTTTTACAAATATGTACATGCGCGAAAACTGAAATAAATCAAGAAATGTGGATTCTACATCTACACGTTACCCGGCAATTCATCGAATTGGTGGGTGTCAGGGAGTGCAATGCACGATAGCCTAATTAAGAGTTTTCTCTCACAGGTATAACTCTCCTGCTATAATCTCGTATCGTGGTAGAAAAAAACTAGCCTTAATAAAACTCAGTCATATTATAACTGAATATAAACGGCGAATTGTACGTGCAAATGGACATTGACGATATAAAAAATTACCTATTTTTGTGCGAAAAGTTGGAGAGAAGTTGTTCCATAAAATATTGTAGACATAGGACCGTGAGCGCGCGCAGTTTGACATTGGGATGCAAAAGGTTAATGCTTAACTCCTAATTGTCGTTCGCTTGGTTTCCAATTGATCTCTTTTAGTGTAAACATATGGGTAAAAAATTGAGGATGAGTTGTTCAGTTAAATTTATTATATGCACGACATAATTACGGTCACACGACCTTGAGTACACCAAATATGATTTGGATCGAATATGTCAGCCTGTGGGGCGCTATTTCTTGCGACATCGCAACGACGAATACGTTCAAAAACTCAAATACCCTATAATTTTTCTTCCACATTCACTTAATATGTCTTTTCATTCCCCGAATTTTCACCAGAAGAAGTGAAAACTCGAAAAGGAGAGCGCGAAAAGGTGATTTACAGTAAGAATGAGGAGGAAGTAGACGAAATCGCTAAGCGCAGAATCCGACTCATATTTTCCGCACTCTCTTCAGCGAAGGCCTTCACATGTGGAATCCCATTCCAAACTCGCTTTATCTCCTAGGAGTTGCGTTGTTTTCCTATCCTGAGAATAGACGGCAAGAAGGAGGATTCGGACGATAAATACGACGACACGTGAGGAGGATTGACGGGTATCGATTGGAGGAAATCCCCTCTTAGCAACCTCTTAAGTGGCGTGACGACGATTAGGAATTAGGAATTAAGAATTCACTGCCGTCCAGTGAACTCCATGGACGGCAAAAAAAACGTAGTCTCCTTATATGTAATAGGAAAGGAGGATTGAAAGAGAGGCCAAAACGTGCCTTCCTTTATGAGGATGGAAGGTTTTAGCTGGACGATAGATATGAGACTTCCCATGTAACCATAATAGGGAAAGGACATTCCTGGAATCGAACTCAGGACTTCAATTTTCGCCAACTGAAATTCGGCCCAGTAAGCTCGAGCTTCATACCGAGTTTCACGAAAATTGGTACAAAAGTTGTTAGCGGGGGAAGGACACAAACAAAGACAAGACCATGTATTTCCTTCGGAAACCAGCCGAAAAATGGAATGGGATGAGGCATGTGTTGTGAATATTAATACGAACTCTTTGTGACAAAATTTCAAATTTCATCATTTTTTAAATATTGTAAACGACACACTTTTCATTGTCGTGGTTTTCGTAATGAATATTCTATTAAGCGCTTTCAAATGCTCTACCGCGTTATAAATTATTAATTAAACGTTCATAAAGTGACAACGCGTTCCTCTCTTGCGAGCGTCTATTAAATAAAAAAATACATTCATCTCTCATTTCTCATTAATTTGGTGTTTTAGACGTGTTCGTTTTCTGGGTTAAAACCGTTTTAATTCCATCTCCAAGATATTTCCAGCAGCGGGAATCCTCTCGTAAACTCGGAATGTAATTGTAACAACCTGTCTATCCTTTTTCTTCTGCGAAATTATGAAACAAACGCGAAGAACAACTCTTGAGTGCACCGTGCCAAAGAGTAGAGATGAGATTAAAGTGCGGAATTTCCTCGAAAAATGTCCATCTAGGTAAAATCTGGAGGAAGGCTTACTTTCCGTAGGTAGTTTAATGGAAACTGCGATTTAACGATTAACAAAGATGATTACCGTATTAGCCCGAATATAAGGCGAGGTTTTTTTCAAAAATTGGCTTCCAGGAAAGTGGGGGTCGATTATATTCGGGTCCTTAAGTATGAAGAAGTTACTTCTTTTTATAGATTTTCTCATTGGGAACATAAGGAGTCGCTTATATTCGAGGTCGCCTTATATTCGGGCTAAAACGGTATTTTTACTTTCTCCATACATAGTATGGGAAAAGTATTGTGATCACGAAAAAAAATCGACTTGGAGATTTCAATGGAAATACACGTTTTGAGGTCCCTAGAACACGTTTAGACTATTTTCGGAATGATGTATGTGTGTGTCTGTGTGGATGGATGTGATTGTGGGCCCTCTAACTGAAAAAGTATTTGTCATATTAAAGCCAAATTTCATATATAACACTTTAGCATGAGCACAAAGAACTAATCAGTTTTTGGACAATAACGGTTAATCGGAAGTCGAGGTTTATTCGAAATCCGATTCGGTTTTTGCGATATTTCTCCGATAATACGTCATTATTGTATACATTGACCATTACAAAAAATGCAGAAAATATAATTTTATACATCTTTTATTTCAAACAATTTTCCATAGCAGTTATTGTTTATGAATTATTTATAAATAATCGGTTTTTTCGGTTTCCGTCAAATATCTCTTTAAAAACGTCGTTCTTGGTAATCTTCCTGAGGACCAAAGTTGTAGAGAATAATATTTCTTCCGAGTTATGTTTGAAACAAATTTTCGTAGAACCAGCCATTTCGGAGATATTTTGCTTTTTCTTAATTTGCAGTATACAGCGCCACCACCATGTAGCGGTGGATTATGTAAACATATTCAAAATTTACGTAATTTACGGCAATAAGGACGACTGTATACTTTTACGATACGAAATAATAATTTTGCCTTATAATGCTATTCATAAAAAGAATTTAAATACCTATACATACTCCAAATATGGAGAAAGTCATGTGTTGGCCACATCAGATTTTTTCCCAATATTTTTTTTCTCGAGATTTCGAGAATTTATTTTGCATTCTCGAGGAATCTCGAGTGCGAAAGCAATTGCTCGTGAAAATTTTCATAAAATATTTTTTTCTTAAAAAGAGGCAATGGGAGGTAATAATTCTGAATTTTAAAAAATTAATTTTGATTAATATTTCTCGTACGAAAGTGACCTGTAGTTTCCCGTTAAAAGAAAGACTGCACAGGAGAAATGAGAAAAAACTATCTGACGAGAAATTCCACTTGACGTTTCAAAAATAAAAAATAAATAAATAATACGCAAATCCTACATTGAAAATTATTCTGTTTCTAAATTCTTAATTTAATTTGTTCGTGTTATTACAAAACATATCATTTAGGTAAGAAAAAATATCTTGGGAAAATTACTACGTAATATACACCAATCAAGAAACATATATTATGTAACTTTTAGATAATAATGACTACTATTATTGCCAATGAAATACTTACTATTTTTGATAACAATTTTATTTAGCATTACAACAGAAATAATTTCGAAATGAATACCATATTTTTAGTCTTTAGATGATGTTTAATTGAAACTCAATCACAAACAAAGGTAATATGACTTAGAAAGGTCAAGATTAAGATACATTTATCAGTGCATTAGTTTTTATCACATTTTAGGATGTAATGTTTTAAAAAACACAGACAGTCTATTGATTTGTCGGATAATCTTGCCCTTCTCTTACATTTAGAGGCCAGATTTCTAGAAATAGAGAAATTTCTTTCGTTTTTGGTCGACGTTTGTTTAATTATACTTAAGGCATTTTTCAGATTTTCCAAGTTGGTTGTAATTTTTCCCGTTGCCTCGTACACGTTCATTTCTTTTGATAACGAGCGGAAGTCAACATCAATTACTTGGCTTGGCATCAAGCATTTACGGATCGATTCTTCCAATTGTTGATTCATGCTCAGACTATCACCTTGATCCATTTTTAAGTTTTCTTCAACTGGTTCTTCAGCATGATTCAGTGTAGTATTCTCTTCATTTGAATAATGGAAAAGTCTGTTCATGATTGCTTTCGCTGTTTTGATGACTTCGTTTTTTGAACTTATCGCAAAGAAATCGTCTTTTTCACATACCTGTAGGCATTTTGGGTCTTGAAGATACTTTACCAAAGAAATTAAAGGCACATCTCTTCTGTTGTCGATTTGTTTTTTCAATGCAACAAGGAGAATCGCACTTATTTCAGAGGTGTTCTCGCCTAAAGCCTTAAATAAAAATTTGAGGGGACCCTCACTTGTTAAAAGGTTAGCATCTTTCCGGCTCATAGCTTCAATGTCTACTCTGACCGGTTTTAAAACCTTCAGTATATTTGATGCTATAGCTTCATCAGCTCTGATATCCACAAATGACTGAGATTTAGACGCTCGACGAATTGGAACTGAAGCGGATTTTAATACTTTGTCACCAATACGGAGTACAAGGGAAAGAGAAGGGGATTGAAAACATCTGTGTGGAAATATGTGCTTCGCTCTAAAAGCGGCCTACTGGGTGGCAATCATTACTTCTGAGCGCTAAAGGAAATCCTCCGACGCTTTTCGAGTACAATGTAACATTCACGTCTAATGCGTTTACAACGTAGGAAGTATTTCTCTCTTGTATCTATTACAAAGACTCGCCTAATGGACGGCTCATTCCTGTGTCTTGCAGAGAATCTCGAAATCTCGAGAAATTTTTTTCGAGACTCGAGATTCTCGAATATTGGAAAAAAAATTTCTCGAAAAATGAGAATTTGAAAGAATAGGAATTTCTCGAGAATTATCTAGACGAGAATTCTCGAGCACAATCACTAACTAATCTTAACCGCTCGAAGGACCTCGTTTTATGATCTCTAACCTAAGACGCTATACGAAACGGCGTTCAGTAAAACACGATTAGGTTAGAATGTTTATAACTCAGCAACTTCAGCACGTAGAAACAAGAGGAATGTGTCATTTTATCCGGAATAAAGAGTTAAGTGGTATAGTCAGGATTTCATACGGATTTGATTGACCTTTCTAATTTTAAAAAATATTTTTTTTTCATTTGAATAACATAGGGATGAGTGCAGCTTTTTTTCGTTTGAATTTTGAAATTATTTAGAATCATGGTAGGAACTTGAGACTTAGATGTTTCAATGAAGGAAAAAACAAAGTTTATTTTTATTGAAGACAGAATCCGAATCCTGATCGAATTACAACTCTCATTGTCGCCGAAGTCCTATGGTCGTATTAGAGAGGTGGTGGTAGCCTCTGGAGGTTTCACTGTACCAGATTTACTAAAGATCTACCAAATACAATATTTCTAATATTCATTTTCAGGGGAGGAGATATTTATTTACTGGGAGGGCATGCGGTTAACGTAATAATTAATCAGAAAAGTCTGCCCAAACCTTTAGTTAACACTGGTAAAAAAACTTCACGCTAAGAAGTATCTATACTCTTTCGCCTCCTGATCACAATTGGCTGGTCTGGAGCATATGAATTACTTCGTTCGCCTCGGACCAACCTTGGTTCAATGGCAAGCATCTCAATGAACATCCTCGGCTTGACGACCAAAGGGACGATCCGGATCGTCCCGAGGCCCATGGGCAAGCACCTCAACGACTTGGCCGACCAAAGAGACGGTCCGGAACGTCCCCGAGGCCCAATGGCAAGCACCACCCCACCCCCCCTCTACCGGCTTGACCGACCAAGGAAAGGTCCGGACCGACCCAAAGGCAAGCATCAGATTGAGCTACACAGGGCCGAAGGGAAGGTTGGGCAGAGATACCTCCAGACCAGCCTTTTTAGAAACTTTCTCTGGTTTAATAAATAATTGACGCTTAATTTTCGATTATTCACTGTGAAAGATTTTATTCATTTTTGTTTTATTCGACGGATAAAACTGTGTATTATATTATTCCACGTTCGAAGTTTTAGATTCACAAAACCGTAAAAATTCAACGGGAACTTCTGCTAGTATAAATATAAAAATCTACTTTTCTATAATAGGTGAGTTTTCAAGTCAAAACAACTTACGACCGAATAGGACGTGGTGTTGCATCAAAAGAAAGCGATGGAAGTTTCCGAAAAAGGAGCACAAGGCTCTCGCAATCAGTCGCTAATGCAAGAAATAAAATTTTGAAATGAAATGGACTCGTTTCGGAACCTGTCAAAAAAAGTGCATCTTGCATACGAGGTCACGCCGTCTGGCTAGGGAAGCATAAAGAGAAAAATAAAAAGTGACCGCGGCGCTTGTTATTATGTCTAAGGGAATTCTTAGTTTTAAACTTCAGTATGAGTCATTACGTGGTAAGGTTTGTTAAATTTGTGAATATGAATTGATCAAATTGCGAATGGTAATTTTCACATTTATATTATTCATTCAAAGGAGTTTCAAGGGAAGCAAGATCCTTGCAATGCATTCGGTACATTTATGGTAAATTAAAATACACAATTACTAAGTAATTATTCGCTTTTAAGAAGTTATATTAATTGTATTTTATACTCTCGCAAAATGGTTTTAAGAGAAATATGTGATTTTAAAGAATACTGTTATGCGTCTTTTTTAATTGATTAGGGACTGAATTAAATGCCGGAATATGCCAATTTTTCATCTTTTTCAGAAATGTACGATTGGAAAAAACTTTAATTCTGATTTGCTCTAAATTTTGCCTTGATTACGGTGAGGGACGACAGTAATATTCAAAACCTTTCCTAGGCTTCCGGTTTGTTTGTTAACGGAGATTCATGTGGTATTCTCTGAAGCAAGGGTCAAAGCACAGGCCTTTTTACTTTCTCCATACGTAGTATAGGGAAAGTATAGTGATCACGAAAAAAATCGACTTCGAGATTTCCACGGAAATACACGTTTTGAGATCCCTAGAACACGTTTAGACTATTTTCGGCATGATGTGTGTGTGGATGGATGGATGTGATTGTGGGCGCTCTAACTCGAAAAGTACTTGCCATATCGTTACCAAATTTCACATATAACACTTTGGTATGAGCACAAAGAGCTGATTAGTTTTTGGATAATACCGGTTAACCGAAAGTCGAGGTTTATTCGAAATCCGATTCGGTTTTTGCGATATTTCTCCGTTAAAACATCATTATTGTATATACAACTATATATAAATATTATAGAGATTATAATTTCCTACAACTTTCATTTGAAACAATTTTCCATAGCAGTTATTGTTTAGGAATTATTTATAAATAATCGGTTTTTTCGGTTTCCGTCAAATATCTCCTTAAAAATCTTTGAGGATCATAGCTGTAGAGAATAATATTTATTCCAAGTTTTGTTTGAACCAAATTTTCGTAGGACCATCAATTTCGGAGATATTCAACTTATTCGTAAATTTCCAGTATACAGCGCCACCAACTATCGGTGAATTCTGGAAACATATTCAGCATATAATAATGACGACTATTCTTCTACGATACGAAATATTAAATTTGCCTTATAATGCTATTCATAATAACTTAAATATCTATACCACAAATATGGAGAAAGTCATGTGTTGGCCACATCAGATTTTGTAGGAAATAGGGGATATTTTACACCGAAATGCATGAACATCAAGGCTGAAAATGTCGTATCAAACCTGAGTATGGTTTCCAGTGCCGGAAGAATGGTCGCGTAGTACAAATCTCCTTCATCAGTGGCGTTACAATAATGTGGCATGAGTGCCCAAATGCCACGAGCCCAGGGGCCCTTTAATATTTCCAAAAACAGATAATGTGCAGATTTTTTAGCGTTCTCTCCTTTTATACTAATTTATGAATGAATTCCCAATTAATAATTATTTTTGGACAGTAATTTAAGAAGCCTAACCTTTTCAGCATACTCCTGGTAATCGATTAATAAGTGCAGCTCGGTAGTTTCTACAATTTCAAATTGAACATATGAAAAATCTTTAAAATATCACTTTATGGTCGTTCAACGCAGATTGAAAAAAGCTAAACTTTGGTGTAAAATACATTGTAATCGGGCGAGCTGTTATCAATCTACTTTGCCTCAAACTCGGGTATACATACTTTTGGAACCGATAGTAAGCAACATTTGTATTTTTTATCCCGTTTCCTTAAATCCACAATATTTTTGTCGGCCTTGGTAAAGGGGTGGTTAGCGTGTCTAGCTCCCAATGCTAGGGTCGCAGGTTCGAATCCTGCCGAAGGCATGGTCGCGTGTTTCCGTTCTTGTTATTGTTGTTATATATATATACCTACTGTTAATTATTTGATAAATGTAAAAATCTACGATATAGAATTGATATCACTAAGGCACAAAATTCCCTCCGAATTCACAAAACATGTACAGAATAAAAACCGCTTGACATACACGAGGAGCATGAGAAATACCGGATCGTGACGTCCCGTAGCAAAAGCGAGTCAGAAACGATGAATCGATCCGACCAACATTTTAAAACTATAAAAAAATATATTTATAAACAATTTCCTTTACTTTACTTTTCAACACAACATTCCTTTTTATATATAATTCTATCCTAAAGAGTCTTCACGAAAATTAAAATTTTGTGAAAGTACCTCATTAACAACATCATCAGCAGAATAGGAAAATTATCATCAGCAGTTTAATTTCGTATTAGTAATCATATAACGCCACCGGCAATAACTCATTAAAGATGTTTATGTAGATTCGAATGCAATATCCAATTATCATGCATAGCTGAAATAACGAACAATACTTCGGATCAAGTCGATACGTTTATATTCGTTTGCGACGGAAACGCAGGAGAAGAAAATCTTGCTATAATATAAGAAAATGTGAAGGGCAGCGGCGTAACTAAAAGAGATGAAGAGCCCGCGGCAATACATTATCGACGGTCCCACGGTCCCACGGTCGCGTGTTTTCGTTCTTGTTATTGTTGTTACGATATTCAATACATTTGGCCCTCTGCTGTCTCTGAATTCTTGCCAATAAATAAATAAATAAATATAAAAACATTAAAACCATCCTAAAAATAATATTTCCATCAAAGATGAGAAATGTATGTTTTGTAACGTAACGATCAGATGTGTTTACTTTACCTGTACTAGCAGAAACTGCTTCCGCTGCTGTCTATCGGCTAGTGACGTCACGAACTATTGACTTTCGATTATATCGCCTTCCGTAGTTCGATATAAATGTTTAATTTTAACATTTTTTTCCTCATAAAGCAGTAATCGTATAAAAATTCTGATTTCAGATTCGTAATGAGGGTGAAAGAATGCTTCGGTAGATATTTTTTAAAAATATGAAAGTACCTCATTCCTAAAGCCTCGTTCAGAGTTATCGTGGCCATCGGCTTCTGAAAACATCGTCATTTGGATTGCAGCAGCAAAGTGAGCTCGATATTTTTCACTTTTGCGCGTCCTGCGTTCAATTTATCGAATGATAATCACAAGAAAAACTTTCCGTTGGATGCGTGGCAGGAAGTCGTGTACGTATGTTTCCTTTCTCCATAGCTTTCCGAACGGTGCCCCCCGTTTGTCTTTGAGAGGAAAACTTTTGCCCCTCCGACAGTTGCGCCTTCAGAAACTTGATTCCTCCTCCGACTCTGTGGTAAGGCACTCCGAAAGTGTTTGCGTGGGAGGAGGAGGAAGAAGAAGGCGGGGAGGCGTGAAATGGGCGGGGGGGAGGGTAAGGGAGGGAGGGAGGGGGAGAGAGAAACGCGGGAGGTAAAGGGAGTAAGGGTGGGGGTGGGATGGGAAAAAGAAAGATGGACGGATGTGGAGAGGCGTCGTGGGGGGGGGGAGGGAGGGGGGGAACTCACCCTTCTACCCCCGTCACTCCTTTCCCTCCGGGTCCTCAGCCTTCCACGTTCCACCCCTCCCCCCCCCCCTTCCCAAGACACCCTCATTCCTCCTTTTCGGCGCGGAACTAACCTCGGCTAACTCATCCAAGCGTGATCGCAACGTCATCTTCAGCTCCATTTACAAGAGTTTTCTATCCTTTCACTCTTACGCAGCGGGACGTAAAAGTCTTTCGCCCTTTCTCTCTCTATCTTTTTCTTTCTCCTCCCGAGTTTTTCGAGGATGCCTGGGAGTGTGAGGGATGCGGAGGGAGGAAAGAGAGGTGGAGGGGGGGAGAAGGAGGGGAGGAGGAGGAGGAGGCAAGTGGTGGATGTTATAGGGATGGGGAGGAGAGGGGCGATGGTAAAGCGATGAGGGTGGGTTGCGTTTGATGGGGAGGAGGGGGACAGGAAGGGAGATAGGGGAAATGGGGGGGAGAGAGTGGGAAGGAGTGGTAGACGTGGGAGGGAGAGAGTGGGTGGGAGAGAATGGGAAGAGAGAGAGGGGGGAAATGAGAAATGGAAAGAGAGGGAGGGAGGGAGGGAGAGGGAGGTATAGAGGAAAATAGAGTGGGAGGGCTGAGAGTGAGGCGCAGAGGACGGAGGGAGAGAGAGAGGGGGAAAATGAGGCGCGGAAAGGGGAGAGGGTGAGAAAGGGAGAAAGAGGAGGGAGAGAGACAGGGATAATGAGGACGGGAGAGGGAGAAAGGGAGAGAGAGAGGAAGGGACATAGAGAAACAGGGAGGGAGAAAGATTGAAGGAAGAAGAGAGAAGGATGGAGAGAGGGGGAGAGAGAGAGGGAGGGAGGGAGGTGGATTCGGAAATTTGAAGGGGGAAGGTAAGGTTTTTTCTTCAGAGGGAAGTGTGAGAATAGGGGTAGCTCAGGAGGCGGTACGCGCACACACGCACGCACGCACACGCTATTTCCTCTTTCCTTCCCCATCTCTTCCTCTCTTTCTCGCTCATCTGTTGGGCGGAGGCTGCGGTAAGGCCGGACGAGAGACAGAGAGGGAGGAGCTGTGATGGTGTTGTACACACTTTTCCCGGAACCGAAGGCCACACACATACTCCCTCCCATTACTTTTAACTTCCTCTTGTTTCCTGTTTCTCCCCCTTGTCTCTCGCTTCCCTTTCCCTTTTCGCACGACTAACTTCGCTCTTTATTTTCACTTTTCCTCTCACTCGAGCTGAGCTTGCTGCGCGCTTAACTCACTCTCTGTCCCTATGTGGGCGATATTTGGTGGAGGATGGAAAGATGTTAACGCATTGCGCCATGCGTCGTTTTTTTTTACTTCCTCATATACGAAATATATTGAGAAAGTACATATATTGTAATCAGGTGTACCTGATTCCGAAAAAGTGATTTTCGCAATGCCGTCTGTCTGTCTGTGGGTCTGTCTGTTCGCGGCTCTAGAGCCTAAACGGTAAAGCGAAAACGGATGAAATATCGTACTTAGGCATTTTATCATACAGAGTAGAAGATATGAAGAAATGGTTGGCATTGCTCAATAAATAAGGGAAGTTTATTCTACGCACTTTTAACAACAATTTGCTTTTCTCAAAATACGGCTCTAACGATTTTGATCAAATTTCGTACAGTTACTTCAGTTTACGTCTTCAATAATGCTACTCAAGGGTAGTTTATTCTAGGCATCTTTAACAACAATGTGATTTTCTTAAAAACGGCTGCAGTGATTTTGATAAAATTTCGTGGTTACTTGTGTTTACGTCTGAAATAGTACTACATATTTCATATTTCTCAAAAAATTAATATAGGTAGGGCTAGTTTATTCTTGGGCAACTTTAACAACAATTGGATTTTCTAAAAAACGGCTCATTTTTCATCAAATTTCGTATTGTTATTTAAGTTGATGTTTATAACGATTCCTCGTATGTCATATTTTTCAAAAGATAACTAAACGACGAATTAGTATATGAGAAATTTATACAATGTATGTTGTACCGATTTTTTCGATTAAACGCAGATACCCGTGCACTTTCTGAGATGATATCTATCTAACTCAGTTGTTCTCATACTCTTTTAGCCTGAGGCCACTTTGATGTGAATAAAAATTGACTTCAAATGTCATTTAGGAATTTTAAAGAATAATTACTAATGAACCTCAATTATATCTATGAAGCAATTTTTCTGTTACATTGTGTTTATAATTAAATGCGGATTTTTGCTATCAGTGCAAAGAAAAATACTCCCGACCGACTGACGTGGGTGTTCCCCCCACTGCTTTAGCATGGTGATTGAAGAACAGTACCGTAGTAAAAACAATAAGATCTCCGTTCGGCATATTGTCATTTAATTAATTCAACATGTTTTTTGTCAACTTATTATATATTTACGATTAAAATTAATTCAGCATCTTTGTTATCGGCCATTTGTCGGCGGTCCCCCGGGGGGTCGCTCCCACTTTGAGACGCTTATCTAACTGACGGTTTTTAATTCCTGGGATATTGAACTCGTCTTCAACACTTTCTCCAATATTTCATAGGTTCTCGACAGTTTTTGCTCGATTGTTTGAAATCAAGTGACTTAAAAAATAATAAATCCCAATGCTGAAAACATGCTAAGGGCTAAAAGCGAATCGTAAAGAAATCCGTTTCTTTGTCATAAACTGGTATATATTCTTCAATATCGAATAATGTATTTTTACGTATTACGCATTCTTTATCATTTAGCCCTTATTTAATCACTTAACAAACTTCTTTCTTTATTAGTACGTTACTTTCTTCGCGTCAAAATAAATTATTACTGGTAAAGGCGATGAAGTTCTCAAAACTAACTTAACGTTAAAATTATTCTGTATTCGTTTCGTAGCGGAAGGTTGCTTAGCTATCGGATGGTGTATGTTGTATCATAGAGTAATAAAAGATACTTACACATTTCTATTTAGGTAATTATATTTACGCAGGAAATCCGCGAGAAAATAATTGCCTTCATTGATGTTCCTTGATAATCCTGTTTAAAATATTATGCCCGTTCAGTCATTTATGTATTTTTTATTCTTTCAGTTGATAATTCGGTCATAATTTCGATGTCGTTGTAAATAATCTAAGCTTGCGCTAGATTCTCTATCGAAAAAAAAACCATTCTTTAAGATTTGAAGGCAGCATTTTCTAAAATTTTTGCAGTATTAGATGGATGAATAGTTTCTCCACGAGTCGCGATTTTGTCAACCTCCATATGACTCAAGGAATATATTTATTTTGATTTACTTAAGACGTTCGAAGTACGCTTTTGAAATGTATAATGTTTAATTCTAAATTACTTTAGTTGGCGAAACCGTTTCCTCGAGATTGTCGAAGGTGAAAAAAAAAAAAGTAAACGAAAAATAAAAACGATTAAACTGAAGCAGTGAATGTTACCTTAACAATAACACAAAAGGGGATCGAATACTTTTCGCATTCTTTTTTTTTTTTGGTCTTACGAGAAGGGGAACCACCACCCCTTTCCGTCTTCTCTCCTTGTCCTAATTTATCGTCGTAGCTTTGCTTAGCCCCTCGCCCCTTTTCTCTTTCGTCCTTAATTTCAACACTAACGCACGCCAGTCCTTTTCCTTTCCATTCTTTCTCACTGCTCTCCTTTTACAAACCACAGGAAGACGTTAAGGGGGGGGGGGGGGGGGGGGAGAGAGAGAGCGAGCTTTCGAGATGCTCGAGGGTCGAAAAAAGGGGGGGGGAGGGAGAGAAAGAAGAAGGGTGCGGCCTTCGAAGGAATTGCATTTGGGCACGGGTATCTGGTTCCCGGAAAACTAACGTTAACGGATATAGCGTGTTGGGCGATGATTTTCTGCTCCCGAGCCATCGGTTCTCAGGAAATACGACTTCGTCTGCCCAAGGGTTTCGGGATCGTAAAATAAGTTAACGTTTTTGATGTTCGGCGTTCTCATTTCCTCTGAAATTACAGCGCCGAGACTTTTCCTTAATTGAAACTATATAGAATTTTGTATTTATGGATTTGTGAAGATTTCTAGGTAATAGAAAAACAAAAGAATGGGTGTCTGGACGACGGGAAGGTTGAATATTTGAGAATCGATGTTCGTCAGAGGTAATTACCTTGTTTTCCCGTCGGTAATGCGCACCTAGTAGATAAAGCGCATCAGTGGGGTGCGGTGATGTTTTATTTAGGGTAAGCTGGTCGACGGACACTTTGCCCCTTAACTGCGTCAACCGCTTATACGCGTCAACTCAGTGGCGGATTTAAGGGGGGTCGCACATGGCGCGCGCCAGGGGCCCTTTGAAGTTAGGGGGTTCCGAAAAATGTTTTTATGTATAATCTCAGAATATTAAATATTAATTAAATGTCAGTACTTCCGCACCTTCCCCATCCTCTCATCTTTTCGACTCGTCTCTTTCCAGCGAGAAACAGGACAAGAAAGATCAAATGGGTTGCACGCATTCCGTCTGCTTTCTCGTCGAAACCTAGGAAAAGCGTACCGTATCGACGCATACAGTGACTATACTTCGCACGCTTGTTTATCTTCTATTCTTGCCGCCTAACCTGATATTCTCTCGATCGCATGCTCGCAATGAACACGTTAAGATGAAAAGCTTTTCTCCTTTCTCGTCGCCTTCCTATTCTCTGTCTCTCTCTCTCTCCTCGCACTGCACCAATGGCGACGAATCACATCGAAATTGTTTATTTTTGTTTGGGTTCTCGTTTTTCACTTATTGGTACAAGTATTAATTATAAATAATTATGAATTCTGAATAATTATAAATATTTTTCCTTCATTTATCTCGTGGGCATGTGACATTACTCGCTTATATGGACTGAAGCGCATGTTTTTAACGCTAGTTATAATTTTGGCGATTGTAACATAGTTCATTTAAAAGTTCTTTTGTACACGGACAGACAGACGAGTGGACAGATGAACCGAATACACAAGTGATATTTTCTTTAGAAAAAAAGCGCAAATAAATAAATTTTACTTGGTTATTTTAGAGCGCTGTTGTCGTCCTCGTGAGGGTAAAGGCATGAATTGAATTTTTTTTCAGAAAAATCAATTTCGATTAGACGAATAAAACAGTGATGCTGAAGTAATGTGATTTCCTGGAGCAAAACGCGCTGTTCGTATCGTGACCTTGAAAATTTCGTTGAACTCCGGATTGGAGAGGGGGAAGCTTGTCCATCCAATTAATTAAACCTTGGAAATTAGTTGTTCGCGAGATTGAACCTCCATCCGAGCGAATGGGAATGGGTAAAATCGCGCAGGACTCCAGTTTCGGTCATTTGGATTTATCCCGAAGCTAATTGCAATTGTACTCGGTTATAGAGAGCACCATGGTCGACCCGGCGGGATAGGATTGA
This sequence comes from Uropetala carovei, assembly GCA_036926305.1. Lineage (NCBI taxonomy): Eukaryota > Metazoa > Arthropoda > Insecta > Odonata > Petaluridae > Uropetala > Uropetala carovei. Next base: position 6,407,257 of record JAXCHB010000277.1, read on the forward strand.
ACATGGCCTTTTCAATTCAAGCTGCGTTGACGACTGTTTACAGATGGCTTAAACAAGGTTGCATTTTAGTGAGAAAGTATTTTAAAACAGCATATAACAAGCGTAAAATTTCCCGTTTGGGACAAAATCCATCGCATTGGGCGGCTGTCTTAAATATTTTCATTTAGACGCAAAATTTTACGCTTCGGATTTTTTTCTCAGCTTTTGAAGGCATTATCTCAAATACGTTGTGGAAGAATGCGTCCCATTACGGCTATAATCTAATCGACGAATGAGATAGCTCTAAAATGTCATCAAGAGTTTGGAAAAAGTAGATGTGCATTTCAGCTACAACGCAAATATTGTTTATAAAAAACTGTATTAAATGATAACCTACTGATCGCGACTTCGTTTTTTATAGAATCCACTGATGACGGCTGCATTGCAGCCGAAATCCGCACGTGATTTTCACGACGTTTTTTTATTTCTGTTGGAGCTACCGAATTTGTCAATCTCACCAGTCGTAGGCGCAGCAAGAAAATCCGTAAAATAGCCATCAACGAGCAAGTCAATCCGAGCAAGTATGCCGTAGCCGCGAGGCAAACTTTTGTAATATTTCTATTCATTACGCGAATTTCCAACAGAAGAGCCTTTTCTTTTTTACGACGAATCCTTCCGCTTCTCGGATATCCAGCGATTCACGAATATATACGACGACGCAAGAGGTCGGAGCTGGAAGCGCCGAAGTGTCCGAAATAAATGTATACGTAAAAAAAAAAAGATGGCGAGGGAATCAGAAGATCAGCAGTATTTCAGTATTTTTTTTTTTTTGACCGATCGGGGTCGCAGATAACGAAGAGCACTGAAAAAAGTCCTTACATGGGAACATTTTCCGAACTCGCCGGATAATGAAACGAACTTCTAGGAATCGGAATGGAAATTCTTATTACGCGACTTACATCCCCCTCTGACCCCCATTTCACGGTGAACAAATATGCGTTGCTAAGAGAGAAAGACGGAGGTTCAACGAGAGAGAGTAGAAGGAGGAAAGGTTTAGAAAATCCAACTTTTTGGTATGAATGAAGTTCTCCACCTACCTACATGTCTCACCATCTTCGGTAAGGTCGCACACAATCTCGAAAGACGAGTAGAAGCTTTAAGAAGATGGTCGTTCTTCTTCTTTATGCGAAATCGAACTCGTTCAGGTGTGCGATTCCCATTCGAGTTTCTGTGGCGGTGTTTTCTCTTATTGCTGTATGAAGAGATGAAAAAATGGCGGTATAACTCGCGGAGATTGCGTTTGAGTTTTCTTATTTTAAAAATTTAATTTGGATAAGTTTCGATCGAGCGATTTTGGACTCGTCGAAAAAATTATCATCTGTTCTTTCTGTGAAGGTGTCTCTGCCTTCGTCTTAAATAGAGGCACGTGTACAAAGGGCTTGGCTTCGCCGCTTTCATATGCGTGAATCGTTATTTTTAAATGGCACAAACTTTGGACATTTTCCAACGATCATAACGAACTACTATGAGTTACTATCTCACCAAAAGAAAATATTACCAATCCGTATATTTTTCTAAACACTACGTCATGATAAAAAGCATATTTGATAAATCCTTTTTGGTATATGAGTGCTTAAATTACTCCTGACAGGGCGAATTTTTTAAATTTAAACACGTTTAAAGCTATTACACAGTTTATACTTGAGTTATATCACCTGTATGGGTTTGTTTCGAGTAAAAAATACAATGATATTTCTATTTAGTAAAATTTGATGCAAGAAAAAATACACACACGCACCGGCGTGCACGTACACACACCCACATATATAATATGCATACAAACAACCTTAGTAATCTGTTATCAATGAGCTTAGGCCCCAACTTTGTGGTATTGGACTTTCATAATATATTCATAATATGGTTAGTAATCTGCCCGCAGACATGTCCGCGATTATATTTGGTGGGAATCCCCGCGTCGTTCGTTTACTCGATGCATAAAATTCGTGCGACCACATTATAAAAGGAATTTGGAAAATATCGTCGAATATCCGAGCTCCCGCGTGTTAATTTTGCATTCGGAATATTTCCAGAAAAACAAATTTATTCTTAAATAAAAATCAGGGAGGATTTCATCCCCGCGTGATCATTACTTTAATGCGGTACAAATCCGATTACTGCCGAAGCTTTACCGAGGACGCGGTGAATCATTCTCGAATTTTTCTTTTGTGAGTCACCTCGACCCTGTGATGCATCGTCGGAATCGCCTCACGTGAAAATATACGCCTTAAGGGTAAGAGAAAATGTCGGTTGATCATGCAGAATAATATGGAAAGACCCCCCCGCCCCCCCACCCTCCCCCCGAGAGCTGTGTCTAAATGTATCCGGGCCCTCCTCCACTTCGCTCGAATGAGAATATTCGAATTCGGGGAAGATCATTTCCTTAGAAACCGCTTGACTTGTTCGGTTCGTTCTATTATTTCCACGTCGGCGATCACCTCGAGCGTTTCGCTTCGTTAAAAAAATTATTCGAACGGTCTTTGCGAGGCTCTCCTCTATAAAAGTTTACTTAGCCGTCCGATATACCAGTTATAATATTTCTAGTTAACTGCGCAAGGGATCGGATTCGAGTATTTCGGGAGCAACTTTAAGCAGAACGTCGCTTTTGGCTAATTAATCTTTTTAAAAGATTTAAAATGTTTCGGTGGCGATATATGAGCGAATGCCTGCAAGTGTCTCATTTATCTAATATTAATAAAAATTGTTTGTCGTGCCTAAGTATTGCTAATCCCATTGCGACACCTTTAGAGCTAGAATATGTTTCTTAATGGCCGTTTAAAGCATTGAAATATAAATTTACTTTGATTATTATTAATTGACTAAAATATGAATTGTGCTTTACTAGTTTACAATGCTCACTTATGGTCATTTCATTCAAAAAGTTTTTCAAATATTCTCCGAGTGTTTAAATGGCTTGATAATGTTTGTCGTGTATATGAATCATAAGGTGATCAATTCACTGAAACTAATGCTATAGGATTAATAATTTATATTATGCTAAAATTATTGCTAATTCAGGAGGGAATTACCAGGTTTACCTTATATTTATGACCAAAATGAAAAAAAATTAGGCTTCTCCAAAAGTCATAAAATTGTTTGGGAAAATCATTTACGCATATTTGCTACAAAGCATCTGTCATCAATGGTGACCGAACGATTTTAGATTCTAATCTACTATAATATTTTTTGAAGCGTGTGTTTGTGTATTTGTGTGTTTGTTCATGGAACTCCTCCTAAACGATAAAAGTTAGAATAACCAAATTTGGTACTATTCTTCCTTACATCCTAACTTAATGAATGCTTAAGGTTTGGTCAACCGGGATTAATCAGTGCTGCCAATATGGGGGATTAACATTTTTCCATAAGATAGCACGTATGAATCCATTTCTTGACTTGCAAGGTATTCTTCCTTCAATCCTGCGAAGTTTACATGTTTCGCGGTCGAAGTTTTCAGAAATACGCTATTTGATTCGAAATTTTTTGGATTTTTCGTACTCTTTCCGGGCGTTGCCAAGGCGGCCGTCATTGTTACCTCCGATTCAGTTAGTTTCAATGAAGCTTATAAATAGACGAAAGTTTAGCGTTATTCGCTTCGCACTTTTAAGCAACGAAACGATCGATGTTTATGGATAGCAACGTCAATAGTTACTGATTATTATTCAGGAAGCGTTTATAACGATTGATGAAAGTAATTGAACCTTCTTTCGTCTATTGAATACTGGAATCTTACATTTTTTGTAAGTAAAATTATTATACTTTACATTATAATGTTTATTAACGTAAATAAGCTCACGTATCTGGTGTGCATTTACCAGTGTTCAGTCATGGACAACTGTGCGTTGCTTTTTCAAGACATAAAAGTAAATATTTCAGCGAGGCATAATTACACAAGAAATGAAGCTGGATTTGGCGAAATTGATATGATAGGAAATACAATTATCGTTATATTTGAATGCAATAGGCGCGGAAACGGATTGTTACAAGCAAATATGATTAATTGTTAAGAAAAGCTAATTGCAATTTAAAAAGTATCTACTATATATTTTAAAGAGTTTTTATGTTGTGCTGTAGTAGCTTCACTAAATCCGTTGAAATTCAACGGAAAATTCTGCTAGTATAAAATAAACTTTAGAAACTATTGTTGAATGATCACTGATGAAGGCTGCTGTGTAGCCGGAATGCACATTTGATTTTCCCACCATTTTTTTATCTATTGGGAGAAATAATTTGTCCATATTAATCATTCAATCTTAAATATGACAGCATTTGATATTATATAAAAGGTTTCAGACTGAAAGTTGATAACATTTAAAGCTGCACTTGCTCAAGGAAGAATACTTAGAAATAAATAAGGATGCGAAAATAGAAATACAATTATCCCAGCAAACTACATGACCTTTTTCCTGATTCGATCACGCTCCCTAAAAATAGCTCTTCCAGATTGGAGAAAAGAAGTCGTACAATGCCAGCGAAGGAGAGCATTGAGTCCAAAAAAAAAACGGAGACCTAACCTTTAAATATTATTCTCCCATCGGTTAAAGGGAAAAAATACAACTCGAGGGAATACCGTCCTATACTACCGAGGGACTGTGAAGAGAAAAAAGTCGAAAGAAAACACGATAGCGAAAATATCCATCTGGCTGAAAGAGAGAGGGGGAAAGAGAGATAGGAGGGGGGGGGGGGGGGGGAAAGAACATTTCGCAATTTCAAGGGAATGATGCAAAACTCGGAAGAGGGAAAAAGGGAGGTTGGAGAGAAAGAGGAGAAGCCAGCGACGTAAGAGTGTATCCAGGCGAGTGATAACACCCACGCGAGCCATTCTCCTCTCTCTCTCTCTATCTCCCCAAACGGAGAGAGAGAGGGAAGGGTGGAGGGAGGGAGGGAAGCGTACCTACCTACGCTCCTAGCTACTCTTTTGTCTTCATCTTTCTCCCCAATTTCGACCCGTTGAGTTCTTGCGCAAATTTTCTCGGCTCTCGGAGATAACTCCCAGCGCGCGACCTCTTCTTCCCCCCCCTCCCCCTTCTTTTGTTTTGCGAGCGCGAGTTTTTTTTTTACCGAAATACATACCTTATTTTTCTCTCTCACCCATTCTATCCCTCTCTCCCTCCCTTTTTTCATCACTGCTCTACTGCCTTTTTGTCCCCTCTTTTTTCACTCTTCTCTTCCGTCTTGCTTCCTCATCCATCCTGCCACCTCTGTTTCTATCTCCCTTCTCTAACCTAGGTCTCTTCTCTTCCTTATTTTCTCTCTCCCTCTTCCTCTCCATCTCCTTCCTCTCTTACCTTGTCTTCTCCTTTTCCTCCTCTACTCATCCCACTCTCCCTCCCCCTGTCTTCTTCTCTCTCTCCACCTCCCTCTCCCCTCCTCCTTTCTGCTATCTAGTGTTTTCGCAGGTTTTTTCCACCCCCCCCCCCCCCCCCCCCCTTCTCTTCGCGGGTGTTTTCCTGCGTGTTTTTTTTAATGGGTTAGCCATGCCTGGCTCTACCTTGGTTTTTACCACAAATATTATTATCTTTCTTAGAAACTTGTGTAATGTGTAATTTGTTATTTATTTTTATGTTCTCTTTGTATTTATTTGACGCAGCTTTTTCTTTTGTTCTAGTTCGGTTTATATATATATATACTTATTCATGCTATTATCTTGTGATCGTTAACGTAGGGTTCAATGGAAGGGGGGACCTTATGGTCTCAATTTCGCCCTGAAAATAAAGACATCTTTCTGTCTATCTATCTCTCCTTCTCCTCCCTCTATCCTCTTCCCTCTGTCCTCCTCTCTCTCCTCTTCTCTCTCTACTTCTCCCTTTCTTCTCCTTCCACCCTCTCCCACCTCCGTTCTCCTCCTTTTATCCTCCTCCCTTTGTCCTCCCCATCTTCTCCTTCCTCTCCTCTCTCCGTTCTACGTCTATTCTCCCCCTCTCTTTCATCTCCCTCCTTAAACATTCCTCCCCCTAATTCTCCCCTACTTTCTCCACCTCCCCCTTTTATGCTCACCCTTCTCTGCCTCTCTCTCACCCACTCGTTCGTGCCTCCCTCTCTCCATTTTCCTTCCTCCTCATCCATCCACCCTATCTTCCGTTCCTTCTCTCCCGTTCATTTCCTGTTTACTCACGCCCTTTTTTTCGTCTTTTTCTATATCCCTCCTCTCTCTCTCTCTCCCTGTAATAACCTCTCCTTCCAGTGTCGTTCTGTATTCACATCTACCGCCTCCGTTCGTTTCGTTCCCTAATTCCTCTCTCCCTCTCTCTCTCTCTCTCTCCCTCCCTCTTTCCATTTCACTGCCTTATCTCGCATTCATTTTCTTCCCTGCCTAAAATCTCCATTCCGTTCCTTCCCGGCTTCTTCTTTTTCTTCTCAATTTCTTTCTAATATTCTTGCTCGTTTGTCTCTATCACTCCTTTCCCTCTCAAAAAGCTCCTTACTTATTCTCTTATCTCTCTCTTTCTACCTCATCGCTTTACTTATATAACCTTTTTCTCTCGTTTTTTTACGATCCCATTTTCCCCTCTTCTTCTCTCTCTCTCTCTGCTTCTCTCCTTACCCTCTCTCATCACCTCTCATTCACCATGGATATTTTTTTTCCTTTACGGTCATTAATTTAAAACCATGGGTATTTCTTTTTTGAATTACTTTTTATAAAACCGTAAGTTATACTATTTCATTTTTTAGGTATTTTTTAGAAGCTCTTATAATTTACAATTGTAAGAGCATAGTATATCTACATTTTACTAGTGGTTTAGCTGTCAAGTTAATCCATGTATTATCGATGATTTCCTAGATGAAATTTCTAACAATGCTTTGAAGATAGAAGATATATCTACCCAGGGATAGATGATCCTTTTAGTCTTAATTAATTTGATGGAAAACTTGAGATTCCTCCTACGAGCGAGAGAAAAACTCTCGCTTTTAAAATCACATAGAAATTTTTTACGTAGGGCGTGTCTGGGGAAGTTTTTGTTTGCCACTTTCCTGGATACTTCATAAAGCACTTTCTACCATGTACGTATCAGAGGGAACGGTCATACTAGTTATTTTTATATTTAGCATAATCTTAAGCGGAATTCGACTATGGCAGTAGGGAAAACACGGTCTGGCCCACGGGAGAATAATTTTTCCTTGCATTATTTAGCAAAACCATTTCCTATTTTTGTATTCTCTTCACTCCAGGTTTCCTTGTTTAGTTGAATTCTTAATCAGTGTCGCCTTTTATCGTCTTTATTGTATCGCTCATCCATTTCGTACACCCGCTCTCTTTCTCATCACGAACCTCCTATGATGGTCCTTGACTTCCTCCCTCTGGGCACCAGCATGCTAGTTTTCTAACTTCTGAGGTTCATATCCCTTATCATAGAGGCCTATTTTAGGATTGGTTTAACGGTCGGGTGTCCAGGCCAGCCCCAACCGCAGGTGTGGTCAGTCATACACACATTCGCATATACGTCCACACGAAGTTGAGAAGGGAAACTCGGCGCCGACATTAGGTTGACCTTCCGGAACGCTCCGAGGGACCGCACGGCTTAAAATCCCTTTTAGAGGGATCTCGGAGTACGTCTCGCAAAAGGGAGACGTTACAGGTCGTGATTCGAGCACGGTCTTTCCGAGTTAATGCACGAACGACCGCGCCATCTCTGTTCAGATAATTTTTTTAACACCTCTTTGATCTTTCCTCGATTTTTCGAAGTTTTTTATGTATTTTTTGTCCTATCCTGTATATTAACTAGATTTTTTAGCATAGGAATATTGATAGATATTTATTAGATGGGAGGATTTAACTAAGAGGTGGACAAGATGTTCGTTTCTAATTCCTCCCTGAGTAATAACATATACGAATCCTATTAGTTATTGTTATTATGCTGAGTGCATAAGGTCTGAAGGTGTTTTTGATGATCTGTTGATTTTATTCAATGAATATGTCGAGGTTAACAAGATGCGTGTTATAGTTTGACATTAAATTAAAATCAATTTGTTTTTTTCCGAAAATTTGGTCCCTCTTTCGCATATTTTTATTTAAAAAGATATCTTTCAATAAGCAGTTTTTCGCTCTTCTCTCATCTGTGGATTCATCTCGATTCACGGAATAACATCTTCCTCATCATCCACGCTCTTATTTTTTTATCATCCCGGGGTCATTGTCATTCTCTCGGATCTTCTTTCTCTAATCCTTGCAGTTCTCTCCCCCCTCTTCCCACTCCCTCCACTCCTCTAATCTCAACCCCCCCTTCCTCCCTCCCACTCCTCTCCCACCCATCCCTCTCTCCCTCTCCTTCTCCTACTCTCCCTCGCTCCATATCCTCTCTTCCTCTCCCTCTTTTCCTCCCCCTCTCTCCCACTCCTTTCCATTCTCCTTCTCATTTCATTTCCCCTCTCATATATATACACGCCTCATTCCAGATCCACTCCATCTCCTTCTCACGCACTGTATTCCTACCCGCCAGAAATTTTTTATTTTTCCATTTCCGTTTTTCCTCGCACATACGCTCACACACACTTCAGTCTCTCCCATATATATATATATATTTTTACTCTTCTCTCTCCCTCTCTCTCTCTCACTCCTTCCTCTTCTCTATTCTTCTTTTCCTTTCCTTCCCCTCTCGGAACTCCGGCACACACGAAGCCTTTCGGCCATCGCAGTGCCGTATCCATCCAGGCGATTAAAAAAAAAAAAGAAGAAGAAAATTCTCACTTCGCGGGCCTCGCAAAAACACACGGTTTGCGAGATGAATTATTTGGATGGGAGTGGTGAGGAGAGTAGGTGATGCTGGAGCGTACGAAGGCGCACGCGCGGAAATACAGGAGGGAGGCACTCAAGGAACTGCGAAGGAGAAGACGTAAGGAGTGATGGGGATTCTGTGAGACAACGGCGCCGCAAGACGTGCGAAGATAGGGTGAGAAAGATGCGGAATTGGAGCACGTTGTTACTTTGCACGAACGATAAGGTGCACGCCACGATGGACCATTGCGGGTGCATTACAACACGCGGGTCAATAACGTCTTCGCTCGCGTGAATGTGTCAACTTTTCAGTTTCAGATATTCGATAAAATTGGATTTCAAATGCTGTTTATGAGTTTATTTTAATATTCTACTTCAGACTCTTATTGTTAACTGAAAATGGAAGTCTTGATCTACACGATTACTTGTAGTTTACCTGATCTATACTTATGGAATATTAATGCTACAACTTAGTATATCCTTGACGCCAATTCATCAAGGACGGTAAATTAAATTTTTATATACTTAGAGACAATAAAATAATTTTAAAAATTTTTGTTTTCTTCGAAATCAGAATAATTTGCGCGGAAGGTATTTAACGGTAAACGCTTGTTTTGCGTTCGGATATCCACTGAAAATGTTTTTTATATAAAATATGCATTTAATGCATTATTCGAAAAATAAAAGTTTTCCCCGTAAAAAAATAACAACTATTATGCGAATGAGTTCGGTACTACGGGGGCATTCTCGCGAAAACGAAGCAATTATGGTATAGACTGGAAGAAATAAGACTCGGTTGCAGTTATATACACGCGGAAGCACACTAAAAGACAGTATTACGCGCAGAAATGTGCCTTAATCGCCCTAAGGCAAGATGACAACGTGTTTGTCGCAGACGCACTCGTACTTCTTTCTGTGAGTTTGTGCCATGGAGAGCATCGCTCGCGACAGAAACACAAGACCGAAAAATATGAAATCGCACATATTGGTTAAAGGGAAGTGCAATGAATCCGCGACCTCACAGCCTTCCGCGCAAGCCTTTTATATAATTGAAGCCCGAATCCTTCGGCTCACTGTGTCTTACGTGGGAATAGAGAGCGGCGTTAATAGGGTGGCATAAGATCCAGGATAAGAAATTGAATTGCCTGCGGGTCTTTTACTGTCGATCTCAATTTCTTCTGAGTGAAATATCGCACACACCCATCACCGATAATTGCTACTCCGAGGCGGCTGGAAATAATCTCCGCCTCGTATTCGCTCCCTTGTGCTCACGAAGAAGAGGAATTAAATTTTCAACCCGTTGCTGAGAAACTCGCTTGGAAATGGCTGAGTCGTCACAGAATACAATGCACGATGTATAATTTAAAATTCCATGCGATGTCCCTCTAGTTTTTGCACCATACTAAATATAGAATTTCGCGAAAACATACCTATTTTAGTATTATATCTACGTCTTTAGGAAATGCAATTACGATGAGGTGATTTTTTTTACCACAAGCGTTCCAAATTCCCTGCCGTATAAGAAGTGTATTGACATGCTTATTTTAGGAGGTTATAATGGATGTTTTAGAAGAGTTGTTCTGAAAATTTGCCATTTATTTCCATAATGTTTTATCAATGTCTTGTATTCTCTAATAGAATAGTTAATTACAGATTTATTCAACTTTAAAAAAAATAAATTTTAGATAGATACTCGTAAAATTTCACCAGCCTCTGCGCGTTTGATGCATATATTTTACAAGAATCGAGAGCTCTGAATCAAAGTCGCAGCCAAATTTTCTTACATTTTTTTAAACATCTCGAAAAGGAATGGAATAGGAAGAGGAGGCGGAAAGAAGGGAAAAGTGCGAAGAGGTGAGAGAGAGAGAGAGAGAGATCGAAACGAAAAACCGACTTAAAAGTAAAGACATGCAAACCTAACCTATCCAGGCCTTGTGAAAATAGCCTCTCTGCACGACTCCCATCTTATTTTCCTCGAGAAATTCACTCGAGGCACACGATAGATTGGACGGTTCGAGAAGGGATAAGAAAAGGTTTTTTTTTCCTTTTTGGGAGAAAGGAGGCTAAATAATTTTAGAGCCAGAAGAGATTCCCTCTCCCAACTCTTGTGTCGGAGAGGACCTCGAGGCGCTCGCCGAAATGTTTGTAGGAAAGCTTACCCCCCGTGTCGGGAAAAAAACATTCTCGGATGGAGAAATGGTTTGTGAGATGGAGAATGGGGTTGGTTTTTTGGGAGGAATAACTTGTGCCTTGGTGGTTTGGATAGTAGAAGGGGTCCGAAAGGGACAAAAGAGCATGGAGTAGGGAAGCGGGATGGCAACCAAAACGCCTACTGCTCAAGGGCTGATCACCATAGTGACTTGACAAATATCGCAGTGACTGAAGACTGCCATAGTGACCACAAGCTTGGCTTCAACGTTGACATCTACAATCTCGTCGGATACTATATTTACTGCTACAATATCGACGACCGCGTATAATTACAAAAATGTTATTAAGTAGTGTAATATCGTATCAAAAATGACGGATGGGCATGAACGGGGAACTAAAATGGAAGATCAAGATAGCTTACATAAGCGTCATTTAAAAGTAGCTGCGTAAACAAAACACATCCATGGATAACTGTCATCATTCGATGTATCGTGCGAAATAAATTATAATTATATAACTGTTATTGCACTGTGATGATTTTTAACACTCAATGAAGTTACTTATATTATTTGACTTTTTGCTTTTGACGACTTAACAAAGCATAACAATGCGGTTGAAAATGAAATCTCCACCTTATTTGTTGCTATCTATACCAAACAAAAATGAAATGGTGTGCAGAGATTGAAAATCTGTATCAAAATGAGTGTCTATTAAAATTTATCTTAAAATTCTAATGTAATGGTTTAAAATATATTTTTTCTTCCATTGGGAATGCATAAATGATTTCTTTTGTTACAACTTACGCTGATAACTATGTTGTTGACGCGCGTATAAACAGTTGGCCGATACGCTTATTAAGACAACGTTAATCTGCGCAACTCAAGATATAGATTTCTACGCCAAACCTTTTTATTACTTTCTCCATACTTAGTAATCGGAAAGTATTGTGATCACGAAAAAAATCGACTTCGAGATTTCAACGAAAATACACGTTTTGAGGTCTCTAGAACACGTTTAGACTATTTGCGGAATGATGTCTGTGTGTGTGTCTGTGTGGATGTATGTGATTGTGGGCGCTCTAACTCAAAAAGTACTTGTCATATTAACAGCAAATTTCATATATAACACTTTAACATAAGCACAAAGAACTGGTTAGTTTTTGGACAATACCGGTTAACCGGAAGTCGAGGTTTATTCGAAACCCGATTCGGTTTTTGCGGTATTTCTCCGTTGAAACATCATTATTGTATATACAATTCTATACAAACATTATAGAGAATGTAATTTCCTACAACTTCTTTTTGAAACAGTTTTCCATAGCAGTTATTGTTTAGGAATTATTTATAAATAATCGGTTTTTCGGTTTCCGTCAAATATCTCCTTAAAAATAATAGAGATTAATATTTCTTCCAAGTTTTGTTTGAAACAAATTTTCGTAGAACCATCCATTTCGGAGATATTTTGCTTTTTCTTAATACCAGTATACAACGCCACCACCATATAGCGGTGAATTCTGTAAACATATTCAAAATATACGTAATTTACGGCAGTAAGGAAGACTGTATTCTTTTACGATAAGAAATGATAATTTTGCCTCATAATGCTATTCATAATAATTTAAATATCTATACCCCAGATATGGTGAAAGTCGTGTTGGCCACATCAGATTTGTTTAACACGCAATTCGGTTCGTTAGCTAAATCCACTTTGGTATATCTAATCCCAAAGAATTGGCAACAATACGGTTGCCCTTTGTGAAAATAAATTTTTTCAGTGTGACAGAATGACACACAAAGACTTTTATATTAATGGACTATGTGCATTTAAAGGAAGCTTTATTTTAGCCATAACATTTATTTTTGAAAATTTTCATTATATCGATTTTGTGGCCAACTGTGTCGGTTTGTGGTTTTGATGGGCTAGATGAGCTGACTGAATTAATGAGTTTGGTTGATGGCTTTAGTTAGTGGGCACGATTCGGTTTGTGATGCTTATAACGCATAGAGTGCAGATAAATGATGGAATAAGGCGTCGATAGATTTTTTGCCATCTTGTGACCAAGTCTTTGTCGGTGCATTTCCTTTCCTTTAGTCGTTGCAGACCATTCGGATTTTTCGGTCTAGTCGACCCTTTTCTGTTGTAGGGCCCCATTTTGATGGTGCGTCTGCTCTTTGGCTGTCGTCCCTTACGTGGGACGTCGGAGATGATGCGAAAGAAGGGGCTGAAGGATAAAGGAAAAGCGTGTTATTTTAATCGCGAGAATGGAAAATGACGGGGGATCATCTTAGGCCCGTTTCTTTTCGCCCTTGGGCACTCTCCTATGTTATTACTTCGTGAGATTGGAAGCTGCGGATACGGAGAGGTTTTGGCCCTGGAATCGGAGGGGGTCAGAAAGGGTAAAAAAAATGAATGGAGTGGGAAAGAGGCTTTGCTTGGTACGAAGAGAGAGAGAGTCTGCGATCGGTAGGAGGTGGAAGTGGCGAATTGGAGGTAACTTTCTTTTTTTTCAGAGGACGTGTTTTTAAAACGGGGCGGAAACGGCTAGATAGCGAAAGAGAATGTTTGCAAGAGAAGCGAAGAAGGGGACTGGGAGGTGATGGAGACTTTTTTCGAAGAGATTTTTTTTTTGGAAAAACCGGTCGGAGACGCGGACGAAGTGTTGAAGCAAGGTTTAATTTCGGAGATATTCAGTTAGCTCTTTATGTCACAATAAGAACTACGGCTCTTCGTTGCGGAACTGTCTGGAAGAGATTCGACGAAATGTGATGGGAGTTCCCGTGTTTCAGACGTAGCTAATAATAAAGTTTGAAATTATAAAATAGTCTGAGTTGAGTGAGCAGCGTGTAATTTTAAATACGAAATCGCCGTCGCTCGTAACAATTTAAATGATATCAACGTAGAATAATATTATTATTAATCGATAGGTTGCAGGTAGGTCATACTGGCCCGGTGGTAACAGCGCATTACAGTTGCTACGAATATAATTGTATACTCACATAACCATATGTACAAATACATAGGTATAGACATATCCATATACATGTGCGATCGTACATATATAACTAATGCATGCGAATCATATGTGAGGATTTTCAGAATTCATGGTAGGCTTCCAAAGTATGTCCCCTTGCCAAGAATTCCCGAACTTCGATTCATATACATAAGAGAAAATTATTACAATTAACCCATATATATATATATATATATATCATCATCATCATAGGTAGTCTGTCCGTTGACAGGTGTGTGATTATTCATGGTTAAAATAGGTTCTCCAAAAAACTCATATTTTCCACAGTCTTCTTCATGTCTTGATAGCTCTCCTTCCCCTTCAAGTAGTCTAACAGCTGAAATCTTTTCCTACCTATTTCTCTTTTTCCATCCAGTTTTCCTTCTAGAACTTCTTTAATCCTGCACTCTCTCCTCAGGTAATGTCCAACCCAGTTCGCCTTCTTCTTTCTGATAGTCTGTATAATCGTTCGCTTCCCTCCTATTCTTCGTAGTACTCCCTCATTTTTCACCCTATCTGTCCATTTTATCTTCAGCATTCTTCTCCATGTCCACATTTCGAAGCTTTCCAAGTATTTAATATCATTTTTCCTTAGCGTCCATGTTTCTGCTCCGTACAAAGCTATACTCCATACATAGCATTTTATCAACCTCTTGCGCATTTCCTGCTTTATATTTCCCGTTTGCAGGAGTTTCTTTCTTCTGAATGCGGCTTTTGCTTTTGTTATTCTAGTCCTGATTTCATCTGTACATTTTGCTTCTCTCCTTATGATGCTTCCAAGGTATTTATAGTGTGAAACTTGTTATAATGGCTTTCCTCCAATACTTATGTTCAAATTTTCTTCTTCTTTACTTGATATTCGCATAACCTTGTATTTTTCTGTATTAATTTCCATACCGTATTTTCTACCTGTTATCACTAGTCTATTTATCATTTTCTGGAGTTCCTTTTCTTTCTTGCTAGAAGTACTTGATCATCCGCGTATTTCACTGTTCTTATAATCCTTCCTCCGATTTTGAAATCTGCCGTGCCTTCTGACGCTTCCTGCATTAGTCTCTCTCCATATATATTGAATAGAATCGGCGATAGACAGCAGCCCTGTCTTACTCCTCTACCGATATGTACTCCGCTGGTGTCCGTATTCTCCAACCTGACCTTTACAACTTGATTCACATATAGATTCCTGATCAGTCTCCTGTCTTTCCAGTCTACACCTATATCCTTTACTATCCTCATCAGCAGTACCCAATTTACTCTATCAAAGGCCTTCTGCCAGTCGACGAAACATACGCAGCAATCTTGACTGTACTCTATTGCCCTTACTGATATGATTCTCACTACACCGATAGCATCTCTGGTTCCTCGTCCTTTTCTGAAGCCGAATTGATCTTCCCCTATCATTTCTTCGGCCTTTTTCTCTAGTCTTTTATTAAGAATCCTCGTGATGATCTTCGAAGTGTGTGACAATAGGGATATCGCTCTGTAGTCCATATATATATAGGGTAACTAGGTTTTGAAGGAAACCCAGTGAACACTTACCGGAAGTACAGTCGCTGGGGTATTGGAGAGACACATTTGTAGAGGTTAGAGCTTTCGGGATGATCCCTTCGTCAGCACAAGAGAGACACAACAGTTGTTGCTGCAGCGGCTCGACTTCCGGTAAGTGTTCATTGGGTTTCCTTCAACACCTACTTGCCCTAAATATCCCTACTTACCTTTCCTCTTCCCTAGTATATATATATATATGGTACTAATATTTCAAAATTTTTATGCCAGTAATAAAAGATTCTGTTATGATGGAAAATCGGTAGTTGATAATTTCTTCAGTGGCAATTAACTGAATACGTATTCCACTATGTTCGTATTGGAATTTAAGATGGCAACTTCAGTCGCTGAAATGCGCAGATATAATGTTCATTTGTTTCAAGCCTACAGGAATCAACCGTTTCATTAGTTAGTTGATTAGAAGAAATGGAAATAAGAAATCTCGAAGGTTGAATAAATGGCATATATTGCGACCTCGGTTATCACGGACACGTTTCGTTAATTATATCTTTAAAAAGGTGTTCTTGCCAAGAGTTCGTTGCCTCCATCGTCTTTAGATGCTTCGGAATGCGTGCGGAAAAAACACTTTGCGCGAAGAGGTAATGAAACACGCGTGGCGGGATCGGCATTTCCGTTGAGGGGTTTTCCCGAGACGAAAATACAAGCCCCCGTGGCCACGAGTCATCATCTACGCTCCAATTTAAAAATGGCCTCCGCGTGTCCTCGCCTCCGATCTGGAGACTTTAGTGATGGGGATAAACGGGCATTAGGAAAAACGACTCTCATTTATTTATATACGAGGACGCTGTTATGTAAATGAAGTTTGCTTTCGTCCATCTCAAAAAATTGTTGCAGAAATGAAACGCAAATTATGTGTATACGAATATTTCCATCCCGTTTAATTTTTTGAGATTAACTTTCTAAAAATTCTCTTTAATTTTTTGAAAGTTGATAACAATCAAAAGGAGTAAAAAATACGTTGAGGTTATAACTTTTTGTCAACAAGAGTTAAAATGTTGACCATATAGATTATAATACCTAATATTTGTTTATCGGGTGATGTAGAATCAATTTAAAATATTATATTGGAAATACAAGCGAACTATCCATTTTAAATTATAGCTGGACAGCTAATTAACTAATTACAGTCAGTCTTAATTACCGTAACAAAAACACTGGGGGCAAGTATTTAATATCCTGGATATTATGTATCCAGGATATTTTCATAATGAAAAACTCTCTATTTGATTTTTTTAGAGAGAGGAAAACAATAGCTTTTCAAAACTAACTAAAAAAGTTATTAATAAAGCTTTTTATGTAAAAAATTATAAATTTTTACCGCAAATTTTGTGCTGTTTTATGTTGGCTGGGGATTAAAATTCTGCGCATGTATAAAAATGATAAATACGATGGAAACGTTGCGGCGATGTAAAAAATGACAATAATCAATCGATATATCATTCTTAGCCGAACTGAAGCGTTTTATAATTTTTAATGCTTGGAGACCGTACCGAATCCTTACCAAAGTGAAATCGATACTCTTAGAAATTCAAGATGGAGCTGTAAAATGAAAATCGCGCTAAACCGTAAGCGCGTAAATTGAAACCGTGCATTTCGGGGGGATCGGTGTATTTGGCCAAAAGTTATATCCCATGCCACTCTCAGTCGCATATTACGTAGAAAGGGAAGTGGCCGAGAAAGGTAGCAAGCGGTTAAGAGGAGGAGTGGGACATTGGTGCAATCCGCCAACACTGGGAGAAACAAGAGAGTAAAAGGAGACGATTAGCCAAAGACCTGCAATTTAAGAACAGAGTGGCGTCGAAAATCGAGGTCGAATGATTAAATAACTGCTCAATCTTGAATTAGGAATTGATTTGATACCGAAGAAAAAGCTCCGAGTATTGTAATCGGGTGACGGAGATAAATTCAACAACGCGTCCAACGAAGTTCGACGTCGATAATGTGTGGAAGGCATCCGGCGAAGGATATTTTGTCCACGAAATGGATTATTCCAGAAATTATCAGGTGATATCGTCCTTCTATCCTTCTTTGAGTAATTTGGCATCTGCGTGGATTTAGTGTCAAATTTATGGAATGAAATCACATAGAAGTAAGCTCACGCTGAAAAAGTTCTTAGTGACGGCATCCATTGATCGAAAAACCCATTTGACGATTAAGTTTTCTCAGAATGGGCCCATTTGGAGAAACGTGATTTTATTATCCCTTCACAAAGACCACCTCTATAAAGGAACCATTTCCTTTGGGAAATGCGCTAGTCACCAAGTTTCATTGTACAAGGTGTAAAAAAAAGTCTTCCTCGTAGGGAAATAAGATATTATGCGAGTCAATCATACGTTACAAACAAATACAATCATATTACTAATTAACACACTACGCGTCCATATTACATTTCACGCAGTCATTGGCACATCTCTACTCGCCATTGTAAGACGTCAGTTACGTATTGTAGTATTCCCACGCCTTTTTTAAAGCTGATCTGTCATTTTTACTTTCTCATACGAAGTATTGAGAAAGTGTTGTTATCGCGAAAAAATTCGACCTCGAGATTTTTAAGGAAATATACGTTTTAGGTGTCGCTGAATCCGAAAAAGTGGTTTTTGCAATGCCGTCTGTCTGTCTGTCTGTTACTGGCTCTGGAGCCTAGATGGTAGAGCGAAAATGAATGAAATCTCGTACTTAGGCATTCCATCATGCACAATATAAGCTATGAAGTGATGATTGAGGTGGCTCAATAATTAATGGAAGTTTATTCTACACATTTTTAACAACAATTTGATTTTCTCAAAAACGGCTCTAACGATTTTGATCAAATTTCGTACAGTTACTAGAATTTATGTCTTCAATAATACTGTATTTAATATAATAAAAGCCGTCGTCTGTTGGTTGGTTGGTCACGCTATGCAAACGCTAATAACTCGAGAAATAATAACGATAGAAACTCGAAATTTGGTAGGGATGCTTGATTAACACTTCTTCAGAGAATGACGAATTTAAATCGCGAAAACATTCCTTGGTTCGTCTACAAGAGAGGCATTTCCATTTCCCATTACTTAACATGTAAAACGCGATTTTTCGACGTGCAGGCTTTTATTCATTTGGAAATTAAAATTAGAAGAAATTAACAGACGACCTTCGGATTTGAACCATTTTGAAGAAAAATTTATTAAGTTTCTTATTCCGTTCGCCTTTTTTCGCCCACAGTTCGAAATATTCCACGTTAAACGTTTAATTTGCATATTTTGTGGAAATCTCGCCATTTTAACGTAATGTTGCTATGTCGACCATTATCATTGTTACACCTCAAATTACTATTATTGTATATACATCCTTCTGGGAATAAGCGTGCCTTGAGTGCTTCAATACGAGAGGGAGAGAGAGGAAGGAAGGGGAGAGATTGGCGTGTTCTGTGGAAAATAAGTATATTAACATAAATATAAAAAATTTACGCATCAACAGTGTCATTTTAGAAAAATTGGAAATAAAAAGCATTCTTAAATTAAATTCTTTGTAAACCATACGTGCTTACGAATTTATATTGTTATTCCTCGAATAAATTTCGTAACAATGGCCGAAATTTGGAAACGAATATAAATTAAAATTCAATTAAAATTAAAAGGACATTTAAAACTGCCAACAGGCAATTTTCGAAGAAATAACAGTGGATCTTTTAATGAATTGATTTGTTTTTGTAAAAGGAATTTTGGTGCTTATTTAATACAGAGTAAGTTCTAAGGCTTATAATCCATTTAAATCTAATAACAGTGGCTATTATAGTTTAAGGAAAGAACTTTATTTATTCACTTCACAGAATGAATTAATTTTAGGCTAGCATTGCCTATTATAAAAGGAGTTACTTTTGAATTTACAGTATGTAAAGTGGAAGTTGTACTGAATTGACTCAAGTACATATATTTCAAAACAAAAATCAATTTAAAACTATTGAAAGTTGTTGTTTCGGAAACTGAGAAGTCCAGAGTGGTGAGCGGAAGCTAAACGATATTAAGGTAAATTTTATTCCAAAATCTATTTAAAGTAATATCAAAGGCAATTGAAGATTGAACAGATTTTTTTGTTACCGGAATTCTGCTTATTTCATGAAATTGAAATGTTAAAGCATTAATCCATTAAAATCTGTTATGAGTGGCTATTTTAGTTGAAAGAAATATATGTACATGGTACTTTTATTCACTTTTCAGAATGAGAGAATTCTAGGTTAACATTGCATATTATAAAAGGATTTTCTTTGGAATAAGAAGTTTGCTATGTGGTTATTTTAACTGAATTGAATCAAGTTGTCTAGTAAGTTTGAAATTCATTTAAAACTGGTGAAGGTTGTTGTTTCGGAAAATGAGAAGGCAAGAGTGCTGAGCAGACGATAAACGATATTGAGGTACATACATTATATTCCAAAATCTATTTAAAGTATTATCATAGGCAATTGAAGATTGAACCAATTTTTTGGAACCGGAATTCTGCTTATTTAATGAAATTGAAATCCTAATGCTATAATCAATTTAAAACTAATAACAATGGATATTTTAGTAGAAAGAAAGGTACTATTTTATTCACAAGGAATTTCAGTGACATTTTAGTTAATTAATAAAACAGACATAATATAGAAATATTCGATGGTTAAAACAGTGCACAATTTTATTCTTGCGATTTTTACATGTTGCATTGACGAAAATTTAGATTCATTAAACTCGTTGAAATTCAACGGGCACTTATGCTAGTAGTTCATATTTCTCAAAAAATGAATATAAGGCTAGTTTATTCTAGGCAACTTTAACAATAATTTGATTTTCTCAAAAACAACTCAAACGATTTTGATCAAATTGTGTACTTATGTCTACATATACAATAATACTACGTATTTCATTTTTCTCGACGAATGAATATAAGGTTAGTTTATTCTTGGGCAACCTTAACAAAAATTGAATTTTCTAAAAAACCGGCTGATACGATTTTCATTTGCTAAAGATAACTAAACGACGCATTAGTATATGAGAAAATTTGTACAGTGTATGCTGTACCGAATTTTTATTTTAACTACTAGATCGTTCGAGATAATGATTAATAAACAACGGCCCTTATCACGATCATAAAATAGAAAAAAAAAATTCTGTTAAGTTTTGTTATATCTTATTTCCCTACGGTAAATGACGTTTGATGTCGGTGACAAATGACAAAGGGAAAAATTTTGTTAATTGCAGTAAAATATTCCCACGGATGGGAAAAAATGGACCGAGGCGCCATCTGCACTCAATCGAAGCCACTCGAACGCAATTGTCGCAAATTTTTTTTTTTGGACAACCCTGTCGGGGAGAGGGAAAAAACTGCGCAAATGAAGTGTACGATGCGTAAGAGATTTGGCCATTGCGAAATTCAATCGAGATAATCAGCGCTACGAAAATAGTCATCCAGGCCGGCGCGGCGGCGCAATACGGGGTTCCCTAATTGAAGAGGAGGGGAGGGAGATTGGAAAGCGTGGTAAAGAGTCACCCGGAGAGGGTGCGAGAGAAAGAGGCGGGAAGAGAGAGAATGAAAGAGAGGGGGAGGAGGGGGAAGGGGGGGGGGGGGCGGAAAGGGAGCGGTCGAGTAGGGAGTTGGAGAATTAAAAAAAAAAAAGAGGGAGAAACCAATGAGTCAGCGAACGGTGGCTCGTGTCTATATCCGAGCGTAGGTGACGTGCTGTTGATCAGGTGAAATGCACGTAATGGAAGAAGAGAGAAGAAAGAGCGCAAATTAGGAAAAAAAAGGCGCCGTTACAAAATAAATTACAAATTTCGCGATATCGTTATTTTTTTAAATATGGCAGATGATACGTAAAAAACGTTCCCCCTCCCCCTAGAATCGAAAGGGGACGATAGAAAAGCCAACTGCGTGTCACAGACGGAAGCGTTTCGTCGGAGTCTAATGATTTGTTGGTTGTAACGTAGAACTAAGCTGTTATGACATACCTACCTTTAAGCTGTAATTAATCGTTTGAACGTTAGAGGTACTCGTGATTACAAATTGCTTTCTCCTTTGAAGCAGTTTATTGCAGTACCTAAACCGGATTTTACTAAGAGGTGATTCATCTGAAATTTACTTTAGTGATCGTATTGTCTCCGATGAAAAAATTTATAGAAAATAATTTAGGCTGTAGAAGATCTTTTGTGTATCTTATTGCTGACATTGGTAGGAAGGTAAAAAAACAATATAGAATTATTATAAATGCCCTTCAAACAGTTTTACGTGATTTATTTTCCATATTTAGCGTATTTCGGTATAAAATTATCGAGATCGTCTTATGGCTGAGCATAAATAAGCACCATATCGAAAATTTAAAAGTGAAGTATTTGCCTTATAGCCAATAGCCACAACAGTACTATGAAAACAGAGTGCACATTTCGGCTACGAAACAGAAATCGTCTTGGATAACGTGAATGATAGTTCTTTTTTAGAATCTGCTTTCAGTGAATCGGCACTGTAGATGATTGCATTGTAACCGAAATGCGCATAAGATTTTCATAACCTTCTAATTGCTATTGGAATTAAGTATTATATATTTTTCAATTTTTGATACTTACATGATTATTAATGAATTTTATTTTAGATCGATAATTCTCCGTTGAATTAAGAGATTGATAATTGTTGGAGATTTTTACATGTAATATTCATAAACTTCGGCGTGGAAAATAGAATAGAGATGTGTATTAGACATTTTACGATATGAACTAATTCTAATACGATTGATTACCGATATAAGTGATTAAGAGAGACGTCTGAAAGCGATGATTCACTCTGCATAACTTTGTGAAACTATTTGAAAATACATCGAGGAGCGCTTAGCGGAAGTTCGGTTATGAATTGCATATAACGAGATCTTTAAGAAGATGATGCAATACCTTACGATCCAATGGAAGTGCTCTAACGGCGTTTAAGTTAGAAGTTGGCACATAATAGGAAATTAATCTTACGGATCGTAGAAGAATTCTGCCGGAAGTTCCCTAAAAAAAACCACGAACTAGAGAAGTGAACTCCAAACTGTAGAAGTTAAATTCCATGGCCCAGGCGCAAAAAGTGGACTAATATAAGATGTTAGAATCGAGGGCATTGCAGAAAGCCTACAGTTTTTTCCCACCGTAGATGAGAAATTTCACGAGACAAAGCCAGAGGAAGTATTACGGCGCAGGACGACGTGGATAATATCGAACGAGATGTGTTTTCGTTGTTCTTCTTCGTGGAATAAAACAGTCGTCGTAAAATTCATTCGCTTTTGGTAAGGTTTTTTTTTTAGTTCTCTTAAAACAGAATTCTACCAGGTTAACCCTTTCACACCTGATTAAAAAAGAAATTCAAGTGATAATTCTTTCTTTATTGTCGAATCTTACACGAATGCATCACTTTCATTAATTTTTAGGCGCGTTCTGCTTCCAGCGTGAGCGCCTATTATCGTCGGTCTGTCCGTCCGTCCGTCCGTCCGCATGTTCATTCTCGGCTTCTAACGGATTTTCATGAAATTTGATATTAAGGACTTACAATCAAAGATAATAAGAAAATCGCAAAAATGAAACACGTACGCCAATCAGGGGTACCACTTTACTGGTGACAAAAAATTAAATTTTCGTCATATCTCGTAAAGTATTAGTCATATCAAAATATCTTTCAAATAAAACTTGTAGGACTAGTAAAGAAGAATATTTTCTTTCCTATACATTTTATCGTAGGAGTAGTGTTATTGAACTAGAATGTATTTATTCGAGTAGAAATTTCCTGCATGGTTACTTCTTCATTATTGCTAACATAAACAATGTCACAAACAAACGTTTAATTTCCTTACGTGTGCATGCAATATTTTTAAATAGGAAGATTATTTATAATGAAGAAAAAAACTTTAAAATGCTATTTCCCTTACGTACAGGTATATCATTTCTTTCTAATACTCCACTCCACGAAACGCGCCCATTTGTGATTCGTTGTACACTTTCCTAACTTGTTTATATAAATCATCTGAATACCTCTGTTCTTTTCACATCTAATGTAAAATGTGTCTTGTTGGAGGCACCCGAGATTTTTTATACCAAGGGCTTATATGGTTAGGTTAGGTATAGGTTGCCGCTCGGGACACACTCATAAACACGTGCACATTTTTTCTTAAATTTACATAATTGAATAAGTAAGCATCAAATCAACGAGAGTAATAAATATTTAGCTCGGCGAGTAAATCCCCTTCGATAAATATTCACAACGATCTGGGTCAGGAGCAGAACCGGGAATTAAACGCGATATAACAAGCTGTATCGACACGGGTGCGCGGGCGTGTTTATCGAACGGAAATGCACACAAATTCCTTCCTTCGTCTACTTCCGCAACCTCATCCGAGTAGTGGTAGAATAAGCCGTTCGATAAATTTGTAATTTTAGGCTTTTACAATTTCAACTTCCACGAAAAATAGAAGAAAAAAATTGCGGACGTTTCTCACAATCTGTTAAATGGGAAAAGACATTTTTGATGATGATTAATTTTCCCTCCGTATCTCCCTTCGCCCACCATCCACTTCCCTAGCCAATTCCATTCTGCATCCCGACCTTTTTTTTTTGCAATTTCTGAAATTTGGCGCAGTGTTTCGGATGGATAATAGAATCAAAACAGAATTTCGAACTCCGGGAGATCTCCCTTCCCCCCCTTCCTCCCTTGGGGATGATGGAAACGGGAGGAAAAGTGCCAAGGATGTTCCGTATTATAAGTCCAATGGCGAAATTCTAGAGAAGATAAATGGATTTCTCTCTCTCTCTTTTAATAATACACTAGTTGAACCACGCTGAAGAATTTAACCTCCACTCCCCCCTCCCTTCCGGAAAAAATATGAATGCCTCATTGCTGGAAGGATCGCGAAAAAAAAGAGAGAAAGTTAACCATTGCTCTAAATTCTTTATTGGCTGATCGCTCTTGGCTGAAAATAAAAAATTTTGTTTCCGTGCAGTTACCTGTCATTAAAGATATGATATTAAAAATACACTTATGATGTCATTTTTGATGATTATTTTATAATTTTTTCGCCAAATAAGCATGAATTTTCTGTTAGCGATGTAAGGGTAAAACAGTGGATTAAAGCATTCAAAGAATTCATGCGACGTAGCTTCATTTTATATTTCTGTATCAATAAAAAAATATTCTAACAGTATTATTCGTCTTTTGAAGAATAGATAACTATCGATTTGTTACTTTTTACGCAACCAAAAGTTATAAATTACCGTTTTCAAGATCGTATGCATCTAAAGACATTCTAGAACAAGCACATAATGATCAAAAATAGAAAAAATAAGTACTTTCTTAGGTATTTTCAGTAGTCACAAGAAAAACCAGATGCGAATTTCGGCTGCAAATCAGCCGGCTTCAGTGGCGATTCACCGAAAATAGAATCCATAGAACTATTATTCGTGTTTCCCAAGATATTTATACGCTGCCTTTGCTGTTGTAAAATATGGAAATGTTCGTGTTATTAAATATTTTAGGTAGCCCGTTGGTGATTGGTGAAAAATACGACAGTTTAACGTATTCCGGGTGAGAGACGTTCTTTGCTTGATTTTTAGCACTGTTTTTGTCTTTCGTCACAATTTGATGTACGGTTTAAGTCTAGTAGTCGTGTTCTTTGGCGATTTGTGCAGTTTGATTGAGTTATTGATTGTAGTTATTTTTATCAAATGATACGTAACACAGTTGAAAGTGTATGCAGACAGGCATATGCTGGACAAATGATACGTAAGCCGATGTATGTGTGTGTGTGTGTGCGTGCCATGGCCTAAAAGGCTTCCATTTTATGTTTCAAGTATTGGAAGGAATTATTTTGGATGTAATTGTCGAAGTCTTCTACATCGTTTTTAGAATCTGTCTGCGACGAATCACCATTGAAGACGGCAGCGTCGTAGCTGAAATCTGGCATCTGGTTTTTCATAACCTTGTTATTGCCATTGGAAATACTAAAGACATTTGATTATTGAGTGCTTATTAAAAAATAATATCTTTAGAATAGTAAAGTCTGTCGCAACGTCAGCCTGATTTATAGATTTCGGAAATCTACAGAGCCTGCGTTGAAACATTTGTCGTTAGTATTAGAGACAGCGGCGCTGTGGTCGATGCAGGAGACACAGCAGGGAAAAGGTGGTTGGGAGAGCATCCTATCGGAGTGGATCTAAAAAAAGGACACAAAAGGGAATATTTTTAGACGATGAAGAATGTCGAGGGGTACAGGCGACCGGTGTTCATTTTTTTTTCAAGGATGGAATTTACTAACAACTCGGAATTTGGATGAGAATATTTGTGGTGCTCGGGAAAAGGGATTCAATTTGTTTGCGATGGAAATCTAGCGTGAAGGTATTTGGAACGGTTTAATAAACGGTATTTCAAGATTTATCTCTGTAGCTATGCTGTTTTTCGAAAACTAGTTTGCACTGAATGAAGAAAGTTTTTTGTTGTTGATTTTATACAATAGTGTGTTGAAGAAGAGTTATAGATCTCGCCTCAAGGCTGGAATCAAAAAGATAAATTACATATTCCCCACAGTCATAAAAAGTTCGGGAGAAATACATTTTCATTTCGGACACAAAGGTGCCTTCATCAGTGGCAATTAACCATTAGTAGATTCCCTTGAATGAATCGGCGAATAACCGCTGTTGGCGTCTGTTTTACGTCTGGAGCTGGAATCTAGTTTTCCAAACTTATTATGAGCGTTGGATCAATAGAGGGGACATTCAGCTTGGACGGCGGTCGTAATTTTGATTCGCAAATGCAGGAAATCGCAAAATGTCTTTCGTTATAACTCAAAAAGTGCGTGTCGCTATGAAATAATATAGATATTTTATCGCTTTTTTTATCGGAAAACCTCGACGTGCAAATATTCATATCGATGCCATTGTTTGAAAGGCGGAAGCCAAAAATGAAATGGAAATTCCCGATTGTTTTTTTTTTGGCCCGCTATAAATTTTTTCCATTGTTCGTGGAGTTAATAACTAGAAAGTCTATTTTGTTTAGAGAAGTCTCTCGCAAAAACACGAATGAAAATGATCGTCGGAGGGAAAAAAATTGTCTCGAAAATGTTTTGGACTCGAAAATAATTTTATACAGCGAGATGAAACTAAGCAAAAATTGTTTTTATAACCGGCGCAGGGAAATATCAAACGAACAAAATAAAAATAACAATTTTGGGCTCATTTTTCCAAAAAATAAAAAAAACGCCGGATCCGTCCCGATTTCCCAATGAAATGGAAAATCTCCGAGTGCCTCCCGCTAAAATTAACGTTTTCAAAATTTTGAGCGAGTCGAATGAATGAATCGACGGAACCGTTTTATTTCGAAACTGGGTTTAAATCTGTCGAAACCTTCTATATGAAAATCGCAATATCTCGCGTAGGTTGATTGATTTCTATGTAGGAAATAATAAGGAAATAATATTTTTGTGTGTGGCCAATAAAAAAAGTCTCAAGGAAATACAAACATCAAAATGTAATCAATCAATCAAAGGTCGGGGATCATCTTATATTCGCGAACAAAGACATTAAAGTAGCGAATAATTATAACCAGCATGGGATAAGTCACATTTATCTTTGTTCTGCACATGACAATTGTTAAAGATTTATATATAAAATAACTCAAATAATCTATTATTTGTTTCGGAATGCCTTATAAGATAATTTTATTCTATGTATATTAGCTTCTTTCGTCTTATAATAGTCTTATTATAGTCTTATTATAGTCTTATTATAGTGCAGTGGTTCTCAGGAGATATTTTCTTGTGGACGCATCAAGGAAAGATTACAGAAAATGTAACGATAATCATATAAAAACTTTCACATACCTTCTTATTTAATGACAACGGTTACTTATTCATCATTAATAATTGTTTTTCTTTAAATAATTCCAATTATTGAAATTTTCTTGTGGCCGCACCGAAATTGCCTGGTGGCCGCACTTGAGAGTCACTGTTATAGAGTTATATATATATATATATATATATATATATATATATATATATATATATATATATATATATATATAATGAAAATAATGACGTATTTTGTAGTTCTATCACGCTGATAGAGATAGCTACGTTTATGAGAATGGGAGAGACGGAGAATTGAAAGTGTTATGATTTTAATTTGATACTTTATTTTTAATCACAATCGTCATATTTGACTGTTAATTGCGCTAGATGTTATAGTATATTATCGTAAAAGGCCATAGTGTGAGATTAGTCGGCATACATTTGGGTCGAAGGTGCGGTCGAGCGATTCATTCTCGACTCGTCGCACCGAGAGATAAAGAGAGAGCGCACACGCGCAAGCTTTATTGCGATCGGCCGAACGACACACACACACACACACACACATCACGGGCAATGCGTCGCGATGCGTTCCATTCTCATAACTGGATCTATCCGGCGTCCTAATCTTCCACAACCCTTATCAACCGGACGGCATATTAGCAATTACCTACGATTTCAAACCGTCGGAGTCTAAATAATTTGCATTCCAATCTTCACCATAACAGCCGACCTCCGCGGACGTCAACTCCGGTAATGAATTCCTACACATATGCGCGCATACACACACACACACGCGGATTCGCAATACCACGGTTCTCCGGCGCGCGATGCGACGTGTGTCTGTGTATCTGTGCGGAATTACACGACATATTCACCCGTGTCCCTTCAATCATTTAGCATGACCGTGCAATATGCAACGGAGAGCGACCGCAGCGGAGCATATCAAATAAACAAGGACCTGGCGGAAGTAGGCATAGGGACGACGACGTGCATTCCTACACACACGCCCCCTCCCCCCCACGGTTTAAGTCACGAGACACGCTCGCCGCACACGTCCGGTGTCTGTGTGTTACCAATGTGTCTGTCTGTGTGTGTGTTTATACTAGTGTGTGCCTGTGTGACACACAGTGTGTGTTATAACCTCGGCTCGGGACACTTATTAGCCTGCCTATCTCTCTCTCTCTCGCTGGAAGAGGAAGATGTGGTAGTCACATCGCGGTCTCTCTCTCTCTCTCTCTGTGTTGGGAGAAGCTCAGCGGGAGTCTACGCGGAGGGAAAGAACGTCACGGGATATTTGTTTGACGAAGCTTCAAGGAGTTGGCTCCCAGAAGTTTTCTCATTACGCAGTAGGTCCGCCATGGCCTTGCCCAAAATCCTCGCAACCATGGGATTCACTGCTCCACCTCGCTTGCTTTCTCATACTACTACTCTCATCTCTCTCTCTCTCTCTATCTCTTTCGTTCTCTTACTTCCTCATATATGTCTTCCACACCCACGATTCTTCTTACTCTGCGTCTCCTTTCTAGAGTTACTGCCGTCTTTCTTACCCATAATTTACTTCCCTGTTTTGTGTGTACTCTCTCTCCCTCTCTCTCCCTCTCTCTCCTTCTCGTCCTCTTGACAATTTAATATCATTCCTCTTTTAATTTCTGCCCGTTTACTTCTTGCGTCCCTTCCAAACTATCAGTTCTTCTCCTTCACCTAGTCCGTCTGCCTTCCTCTCCTCCTCCCCTTCAAACTCCGTTGCATCCTTTCCGTTTGTTCCCTACCCCTTCCCTCGCTCTCAAACTCTTTTATACTCGTCGTGTTCTCTTCTTGCTTCCTTTTTTTTCCTACCCTTCCCTTCTTCGTCTCCCTCACTATGTGTTATTCTCCCCTCCATCACTTGCTTCCTCATCTCTTCCAGCTTTCCCTCCCATTTTCCCTCCCCTGCTCTCCTCTCTATAACCTCTCTCTTCTCTCCTTCCTATTTCCTCTCCCCTCTCCTCCCTCTCCCTCCTCCCCTCTTCCTCCTTTCCTCTCCTCTCTTCTCTCTCCTTCCTCTCCCCTCTCCTCTCTCCCCTCTCCTCCCTCTCCCTCCCCTCTCCTCGCTTCCCTCTCCCTCCTCCCCTCCTCTCTTTTCCCTCCTCCTCTCTCCTCCCTCCTCCCCTCCCCTCTCTTCTCTCTCCTCCCCTCTCCTCTCTTCTCTCTCCTCCCTCTCCCCTCTCCTCTTTTCACTCTCCTCCTCCCCTCTCCCTCTCCTCTCTTCTCTCTCCTCCCTCTCACCTCTTCACTCTTCTCCCTCTCGCCTCCCCTCCCTCTCCCCTCTCCTCTTTTCTCCCTACTCCCCTCTCTCCTCTCTTCTCCCTCCTCCCCTCTCTCCTCTCTTCTCCCTCCTCCCCTCTCCTCTCTTACTCCTTTTTCCTCCCCTCTCCTCTTCCCCCCTTTTCCTCCCTCTCCTCTTCCCCTTTTTTCCTCCCCTCTCCTCTCTTCCCCCTTCTTCCTCCCCTCCTCTCCCCTCTCTTCCCCTTCTTTCTCCCCTCCCCTCTCTTCCCCTTCTTTCTCCCCTCCCCTCGCTTCCCCCTTCTTCCTCCCCTCCCCTCTCTTCCCCTTCTTCCTCCCCTCTCTTCCCTCTAATTCCTCTCTCTTCCCTCTCCTTCCTCTTCTCTCCTCTCTCTTTCTCTGTCCCTTCACTTCCCCCTCTCTTTTCCTTTCCTCCCATCATCCCCCTCTCTTTTCCTTTCCTCCCATCATCCCCCTCTCTCCCTTCCTTTTCTATCCCAACCCCTTTTTACCTTCACCTTCTTTCCAACCCTTCTCCGCCACTCCTCTCTCCTCCCTCGGCCTATCCTTCCTACTTCCTCCTCCTGACTCCTCTCCTGCTCGTGAATCGGAGAAAAGACTCCCGTCTATCTCCCCCTCTCCGCCCTCTCCCCGTTCATTCTCTAACCTCTACGCCCAGCGCTCTCTGCCATTGGTAACGTAACTGCCCTCGGCTTGTCAGACGGCAGAGTAGCTTTTCTCGAGCCATTCGAATGCTTTAAAGGAATGTAGGACAAGAGTGTTAACGGGAAGAATTTTCTCGGACGAGGAAATGTTGGAGAGAGAGAGAGAGAGGGGAGATAATTATGAGAGAAGGATTATCATAGGTTTGGCGATGTGAGCGGTAAGGTTGCCGTGCATCGCATGTTCACGAAGGGGTGTTAACGCAAGACAGAAGGGGAAGTGATCGATGGAAAAATGATCGCCTTTAGTTGTGATACCCGAGTTTGCCTTTGCTTAGTACATAATGATAAACATAGTATCTAAAAACAAAAATTACGTTTAGTTTCGATGTGTATTAAAACGATTCCATACTTTTAAGATGTAATGAACGTTACTTTGATTCTCCACATTTTCCCCTCATAAATAGTATTTCACGGACGCACACCCAGAAATATGCATTTACATGCGCACATAAAGGCGTCTCATTTAACGCATGGACTTTCAAGTAAAGTAGAGAAAGTATTATTATCATAAAAACATCTCAGAATTTTAAAAGCAAATGAATTATTTACCTGGCAACATTTTTCGATCTACGCATTGAGATCACTAGCCACATCCCTAAGTACCGGGGAAATTAGGAAACACGGTGTAGTCAAGCAACCTAATTTTTATGATGCCATATTTCGTAACGATGGTAAACACTTCATATGGGGAAAACGATCTAACATCGTGTAACCGCTCAGAAAAATCGAGAAGACTCCCGAAACATAATTGAAATTTTTATTTCATCCACAATAATTATCTCCCTCTTTCGGTCGAATCCACCATTCGTATTCGCGCATAGTGTGTGTGTGTATATGTGTGTGTGCATGTGTGCATGTGTGTATGTGTATGTATGTATGTATCTGAGACGAGAGAGCATGATTAAAGAAGTGCTAGAAGGATAACGATGAAAAAGAGAGGGAGGAAAAGGTTTCAGGTGATAGACGACTTGAAAAGGAAAGAGAGCTATCAACACATGAAGACTGAGGAAAAATCACGGACCTGTCTAAGGACAGACTACATATGATACATACACACACGCACGCACGCGCACACGCACACACACGCGCACAGGCGCACGCACGCACACACACACATATATAAAAACTTAAAGAAAAAGAAAGGTAATAATAAAGGTGGCAACAAGGTATTGGAGGAAGCCCAGTGGACACTTAACTAGATTGGAGAGCCGTGGGGGTGCTGAGGGCACACGAAAAACGTCTTTCCGTCGCTGAAGAAGTGCGTCAGCCCAAAAACTCCATATTTGTGTTGTTTTTGTGTTTTTCGTATGTCCTCAGCACCCCCAGCGGCTTTCCAATATATATATATATATATATATATGTTTGTGTGTGTGTGTGTTTAGGGCAACTAGGTGTTGAAGGAAACCCAGTGAGCACTTACCGGAAGGAGAGCCGCTGGGGTGTTGGAAAGACACATTTGTAGAAGTTATTGGAGCTTTCGGGATGATCCCTTCGTCAGCACAAGAGAGACATTATATATATATATATATATATATATATATATATATATATATATATACACAGGGCCGTGCCGATGGGTGAGGCTGCGAGGCAACCGCCTCAGGCGCCTTCCGAAGCGGGGCGCCAAAATTTGACAAAAGGGAAAACCTATCAAAATAAATTCATAAGGCCAGCGAGGCCAGGGGGCGCCATATTGTATCTCGCCTCAGGCGGAAAAATGTCTGGGCACTGCCCTGTTTATATACATATTTATATCTTGTTCTACAAAAGTCTCTCTCCAACACCCCAGCGGCTCTCCTTCCGGTAAGTGCTCACTGGGTTTCCTTCAACACCTAGTTGCCTTAAACATCCTCATTTACCTTTCCTCTTCCGTAAGTTTGTGTGTGTGTGTGTGTATATATATATATATATATATATATAAACAGCCACGCTTGCCCTGACAAAATATTTGTATCCTATAAAGCCGCCATCATGCCCCATCGCGCTCTCCCATCCGAATCAACTCGTCCGACGAGTTTATATCCCTTTTGGTTAAAAATTTCTTCCAGGCCGTAAATAACCGTCCTCCAAGAGCGCGCTCCACGGCGGCGTACCCTTTCCGCCCCACTCCCCACCCCTATTCATCCCAACTCTTTCTTCTTAAAAAAAAAAAAAGAACCATCCCGTCCATCCCTTTTCTTCCCCGTTCGGCTCATCTATCCTCGGGGGGCCCTCTCTCTCCCTCTTCGCCCCTTACTCCTCCTCCCCTACTCTGTCCGAACTCTTGCGTAGACTTACCAGTAGTGAAAGAGTAGAGAGAAAAGTGTGTGGGTGGGTTGTAGAAGCCATGCAACGACAAAGAGCTCACATTCTCCTCCCTTACTTCTCCCCTCACGCCTCCCTACCTTCACCTCTCTCTCTCTCTCTCCTCAACCTGCCCTCCCTTCACGGACCTGCCCCGTCCCTCTCTTTTACTTCTTCATTGCCAAAAATGCCTTGAGGCATCTCACCTAAGAAAAATAAACGGGGAAAAAAGGCCAGAAGAGTAGAAAATACGATCGTGAGAGAGAAATAGAGATAGGAGAGAGAGAGAGAGAGCTCTCCTTCCCTTTTCTCCTCTTCCACATCCCTCTTCCACGATGCCAGCAGTCCCTCCGACTCCCTTGGGCCTTATGGGGCTGGTTACTTGTTCGTGCGGAGTGAACCCGGGTCTCCTGCGGAGAGGGAAGAAGCGTGTGAGAGATAGAGAGAGAGAGGTAAGAGGGATGGAAAGAGAGAGAGAGAGAGAGAGGGGGGGGAGAGATGCTAACGGGCCGGTCTGACCAGTCAGGGTCTAAAGAAACTGCGAGCAGTTGTCGGAGAGAGAGAAAGAGAGAGAGAAAGAGAGAGAGAGGGAGGGGGAGGGGAGGGAGAGAGAGGGAGAGAGAGAAGGAGAGAGAGGGAGAGAGAGAGGGAGAGAGAGAGGGAGAGGGAGAGAGAGAGGGCGATAGAGAGAGGGAGATAGAGAGGGAGATAGAGAGGGAGATAGAGAGGGAGATAGAGAGGGAGATAGAGAGGGAGAGAGAGGGAGAGAGAGGGAGAGAGAGGGAGGGAGGGAGAGAGAGGGAGATAGAGAGAGGGAGATAGAGAGAGAGATAAAAGAGAGAGAGAAAAAGCGAGAGAATAAAGATGAGATTTGAGAGAGAGCAGGAAGAGGGAGCGGTAAAAAAATATACCGATCCATCTGGAAAGGTAGGAAAAGAGAGGAAGGGAGGGGGGGGGGGAGGAAAAGGTAGAAAGGGGTAGAGAAAAAAGTATGGGGAAAAACAGTGGTGGCGGAAGAGAAGAAACGGAGGCATAGGGAGGAAGAGCGAGTGGAAATGGGTAAGGGTATAGAGCGAATGTCGACGGGAAGGATAAGCGGGAAAGAGTAGATAGGTAGAGGATGTAAGGATTGGAAATGTTCAGAGGAAGAAAGAGCAGATGGGAATAAATGAAGGAGTTTGGAGAGGAAGAGGGAAATAGGAGTGCTGGTGAGGAAGAGGGCGGTGGAAGTTAGGGCGGAAGAAGATAGGGCGCAGGTAAGAGGGTGGGAATGAGAAAGTGGAAGAGAAAAGGAAAGGATATTGGAAGAAAGTATAAAGAGATAATGGAGAAGATGAAAGGAGGGTGGAGGGAAAGAGTAAGAGGAAAATGGAGTTGGAGGGAGAAAGGTAAGGGGGAGGAGGAGGAGCAGGGGCGGAAGGAGAAAGGGGCGGAGGGAGAGAGGGGGGAGAAAGAAGGAAGGACGAAGAGGAGAAGAAGAGGAGCGAGGGGAGGGGAGGAGGGAGAGGAACGAAAGACGGAGCTTGGAGGGAGAGAGTAAGAGGGAGGCTATACAGAGAGGATTGATGAGGGAGAGGAGCCGGAGCAGCGGAGGTGGGAAGGAATGATCGAAGGGGGGAGGAATGACGTGGTGTTTCCGAAAAAAAAAAAATCAAACTCCTGAGGGTTGGTGGACGTCGGATGCCTGCTGGCTGCCGTCGTGCTTTGAGGAGAAAAGGGGTTTGGAGGCGGCGTGCGTTGGGATCTTGTGAGAGGAGAGAGAGAAAGCGAGACGTGGGTGGATGGAGTGGGGACCTGGATGATCTGCTAGGATAGGTCAAGGGCGTAAGTTTGTTACCACCATTTCGTGTCTGAGGCACGGTCTTCATTTTTATAGATGACGACGTTCAAGGTTAGGTCTATTTCATCGCCTCCGCATTTATTATCCTGGGAATACACGTAATCTTTGAGAGCTGAGGGGATACGCGTTGGGGTCGTTATTATTTCCAGTCTACTTCAGAAGGTTGGACAACCTATTTTTTCTTGTCTTACACGCTTTTTAATTCACCGAAGGGCATTTAGAGCATTAGCTCTTTCACCAAATATAAATATTGTATATGCATATGTTTGAAACCCATAAGATATTCGTCCTCATATCGTTAGATTAAAACTGAGGCAAAATATAGGTCGGATGGCTTATCTGAGAAGGTTGTGCGGTTAGTTGAAACAACCACGGTCACGACGATAAAATATCGATAGTAAGACGGAGCGATATCGAGGCTCGTTTTTGCTAGGGCAGTCGTAATAGAAGAGTCAAACTTGCGTGAGGTAATTGTTGGACCCTCTGCCACCCACACGACCTTTGTGAATCGAGGGCTTCCATGTAAATGTAAATTTTTTCCACCCAATTGTTGCATTGCTTTGAGTTGTCGGCCTAAAGTTAGTGATTATGTATATTAATGATTTTTTATAGTTTTTTACCATGTTGCAGGTGTTAATATTATGTCAACATTTAACTTAATTTTTAAAGCAGCTATTGCAACCTTTTTTGCTGGACACTTTATTAGTTGTAAGTTTAAGATACCCTTTCCTCTCATACGTACATGTTAAATTTTTAGGGAATTTATCTTAATGTTTCAGGCTATCGCATAATTATGCACGGGGAGAGCAGTTATCGACCTTAGGGAATAACTCGTCGCGAACGTGAGGCCGCTGTCCCGCTGAGAAGTTGCCGAAAGCGAACGTATATCGTCCCCGAAAACATTATGTAACCGCGAGGCTTCATTTTTCTTCATATTTACGTCCCCGCATATGGGAAGAAGGTTAGGAAGCGTAAGAGAGCAAGAGAGAGAGGAGAGAGAGAGAGTGAGAGAGAGGAAGGAAGGAGGGAGAAGTATAGCCGACGTTGTAAACATTTACGGTTCAAGTGCCGTAAATGGTAACCCACTACTGCCTACTATCCTGGGTCAAGATCATATGTACGTGACTTTTCGGCGCCATCAAGCTCAGGTGCACGAGTGCTTTTCATGATGAAGGTGAAGCGTGTGTGTTCGTGTATGTTTCTGTGGCATTATTCACGGTTGCATTACTCGAGCCGAATACCTTAGTCGTCGTCGGCGTCAGCGGCGTCGGTGTTGGTGTCGGGATGTTTTAAGCCCACCCCACCCAACGTTGGGGAAATTTTAATTGGTCGCTCCAAGGTGCTTCGCCCGGGAACCTAGGTTATTGATGGAGGTAGCCGGGGAGATCCCTAGCCACCTCGCTCGCCCACCTCAATTCCTTGGAAAACTCCAAAAAGGGGGGGAGAAAGGGTCGTAAAATGGGAGAATCATTAGCTAAAGTACCCATTATTACTCAGGGAATTAAGAAAGTGATAGGAATTAAGTATAGGTCCCTTTTAATGAAATTTTAAGGTGGAGCTTTTTGTCTCTCTTTCTTCCTCTCTCTCTCTCTCTCTCACCCTCTTTCGCTCTGTGTGATCATCTGTTTAAAATTCTCGGCGAACCGGAGAGTGCGAGGAAAATAAAGAAAGAGTATATGGAATGGGTGGGCGTGATTTTTTTCTCTTCTCCTCCCTTGAGGTGCACTCGTTTTATTTTATTTTTTGTAGGTCACGGTGAGCGTGGATATGACGTTGGGTTTTATTCCTCCGGGGTCATCCTTTAAGGAGCAGAGATTAGGATTCGTTAAAAAAAAAAAACAAAGGAGTCGTCTCGCTAAAGCAAGATTTAACCCTTTATAGGGCAAGAAGTCAAGGAATGAAAATCGCTTTATTTTCATTCATAACTGCTAAATATCATATTATATTACTAACCAAAGAAAGTTACAATTTAAAAAAGTGGTTCTCTATTTTACCAGTAACCTAGAAAAGTATAAAGGGTTAAATACTGTTTAAAGTACGCTTTTCTTAAGGGATGTTTTTTTCGTGTAAAGGTACTGCGGAAAGGAAACGGGGATGTTTTTGTGTGGACTAACTTTTTAACACGGTGAGAGACAAAAGATTTTAAACGACATAAAATAAATTTCTGCTATTGGAATCTATTAAAGAAAGATCAGTGGCGGATTTAAGGGTGTGTCGCGCTTGGCTCGCGCCAGGGCCTTAAGAAGTAACGGGCCTCGAAAAAATGTTCGTAAATTAAATCTTAGATATACGTATTAAATATCTAAATTTGAAAATCGGTGGAACCTCTCTCTCTTTCTCTCTATTGCTCCAGAGAAAGGCGATCGTTGGGAGAGGATTCACTATACATTTAAATTGCAATTGCCCCAATTGGTTAGAGACAGGGGGGCCAGAAGGCCTAAATCCTCCACTGAGAATACTTTATATAATTACATTGTATTATTCAGTCAAGGTACATGGGCTTATCTGGTCGATTTAATTGCATGGATTTCAAGGATCGATAGATCTAACGAACTAATACAGTTCTTAAATGTATATAGGACACTTTTACAGGAAAATCGGGTGTGATGAGTGTGGTTATTATGGCTTTTTTATTTGTTTTTTTTTAATTTCAAGTTCAGAATTTATGAATTCATCTAGAGCACGGAAGGAAGTAACATTTTTAACATGCTCGATAAAGTTATGCAGGGACATTCTCATGCGTCGTAGAAAACCGAGTAAAATCTAGCGGCTTGATGAAAGATGACGCGAAACGTTGGGAAATCATCTGAAAACATCACCACAAAAAAGAAAGTCATATACTTTCTAATGTAAAACATTGAATATCTTAGGCATCTATCCAAAAAAATCAGCGGTCAAATATAAATTTCAATGCAATGAAAGTTCTAACTAATGTAAGACTGCTGGTGTCGATTAAAACCATTTTCCACCCACGTAACAAACATTTTTTAAAAAAATTTTAAGTTGCGATAAGAAAAATCCGACCTCTTAGAATTATCGTGAAATTTTATGTTAATCCAGTCTGAAATGGCAGTATTCTGTGACAGGCATCCTGATAAGTCTAAAATTAAGACCTAACTCGACTTTCAGAACGATATTCCAATTCGCTTTATTTCGCATGCCAGAAAAAAAGACAAGCTAATAACCCGCCCTAGCGATTTTAATCGAAAGAGCTACTAGAATATGGAGGAGGAATCGTCGAATTTAATTACTTGTCGACCAATGAGATTAACTTCGTTTCATTTGCCCGTTATGAAAGGGAGCTTTCCGATGGAACGATAATTTCATACGCCAAGTCATGAAATTATTCCGAACTTTCCCTACGGAAAAATTGCTCCGAGAATTTTTATTTTAATAAATCTTTCTTTTTTTACATTCCTCGGATCCGCGGGAAAGGAAAACATTTCGAAACAGAAATTAACTTTGCTCGAACAGGTGTAATTAGCTTCGTTTCAACGAGAAAGAATTATTCGAAAACCAATAACTCTCGTCCAGACATTTATAATCTCATTAAAGTGTGGATTTCAAGGTCGAAATTAACGACGGCAAAAGGGCTCGCTAAGCTGAATATTTTGCCGGGAGATCATTTTTTTCGCAGTGGTATTTTTCATTTTATATGTGAACGCAAATATCCCTAATCCTTATACACGACAAAAATTTTCCCAAAAAATGAGGTTCTGCGAAAACAGAATTCATCGTCGCTGAAAATGTTTACAAAAATCATTTGTTTTTGTTCGACGCGAGAAATCGAATTAAACTCAGAGCGGATTATTTGCGAAATGTAAAAATCCTATAGAAAATTCATAATTTAACGGAGGTCTCCCACTTGCTTAAAGCACCTACCCGGCAAGTGGGTGACCCTGGTTCCAGTCCTGGCCAAGCTCAGAAAATTTTTCCTTCTCTAATTTCACATTTTTGACTATTAGCAGGAAAAGCTTCATTTCCTAATGATCCGTCTCGTTCAAGATGTTACTTCATTATTGTTTGTTTTTGAACTTCCGCAATTTCAGTTGAATAATAAACATGTTTAATTAGTAAATTTGTAAATCTTTTGTTTTGTCATCTTAAATTAATTGTACATGTTCTTTGCACGTGCTGGTCATAGGAAAACTTCAACTAGGTTGTCATAGGGGAGTACTCCATCTCTAGCAGGGTTTGCATCACGACGGAAGTCACCTTGATTCGGGAAAGGTTTTTATTTTTGACTTTGGAGATGATGCTGCGTTGCACAGTCTTCTCACTACCTATGATCCGATCTCCCTCCTTCCTCCAGCATACGCCATCAGGCAGCGTTTCCAAAAAATCCCGTGTGGAATTCCTCGCGAGACCCTGATGCGTTTCTTCTGGGCAGGAAGAGGTGGGGGGGGGGGGGGGGAGAAAGAAAGAAAGATGGCGGGCATGCACGAAGCGATAGAGTGGTAGTAATGAATCGAAAGCGGGTAGAGAGGGCAGACGGACGGAAAAGGATGCGTTGCAACGTGAAATATCGACTTTTCTCCTCCAGGACCCGATGGAATAACGGTCTCTCCTTCCCTCTCTTTTCTCTCCCTTAAATTTCTCCTTTTTTGAGAGGGAGTAAGGGGAACGGGAAGTTAACGCGGAAGAGTGGTGGGAGGACTGCGATCCCTCATTCACCCTGTCACTTCAACCCAGCGCCGCGTTCGACGTCGCGGAGAACTATGCCGTACCGCGCCCCCGACCGAAGCTCCGCCTGTCGGGTTGATTTTGCAACGGACACTTCGCCGTTCTTCAACAAATAATTTTAAAAAAAAAACGTCCCGTCACCATTTTTTTGTTAGGTTTCGGCGCAGCTGCGAACGCGGTTAAAAGACTGCCTCAGTAAAGTACTGAGAGAGAGAGGAGCGATGTCTGGGAGAATCGTAAGGAGAGGTGGGATGAGTTAAAACAGGGGGAGTTATAACAAACAGTATGGGGTTTTGCCATCTCTATTGAAATAGACGTAAACGCCGTGGGCAATAAGCCAAGAGATGTGGGTCACCGGAATGGGTTGAAAATATATGTGGGGTGATATTTTCTCCCAAATCCTTCTCCTCCCAAAACCTCTTTTTTTTTAGTATTATCTGTCCTCTTTTTTTTTTAGGAGGGGAGGCAGGACGTGAGATATTAATTTCCGCGGTGTCATCTGTTTTGGGATTGGTATCTACTTCTCTTCTGTAGCCAATAGGCGGAAGTTGAACGTGTTTTATGGCCGGGTGCGGTAAAAGTTTGCTTTTTCAATATTCTCTGAATATCCAGTTATGTACTAGCTGAGCGTGGGCGTGCAGGGGAAGCTTATCTCACACGAAAAATAAAATTCTTGCCGAGGCTTCGCGTGTCGCTCGCGAATTTTCCGCTTATGCAAAATTGGTGCAGATAATTTGAGTTCAGTCTCTATTTCACCGACTAAAAATGAAAATATTCGCATGCTGATATTGGGCGTTTTATTACGTTTTTTTAAAAGGGTCTACGAAGGAAAGATTATATAGGATAAAACTAAGTGAGCCTAAGGCAGGCTTGCTAAAATTTGGGACCGGGGATTAGATTTGTTTTAACACGCCGCACAAACTATCGCGAATTGCGGCTTCGCTATTTTCGTCTAGTCTTTCAAACATTGAACAGAATAGCGCTAAACTTGCGGTACGCGTTGGTTAATCTTTCCACAAAAATACATGCGAGATAAAAAATTACTAGAAATCGCGCTTGGACATGTTGCGCTTAACAGTAAAAAAAAATACGGTCGAGGGGAAACAGCTGTCGTCCTGCACGCGACACCGAAAAATCACGCGGTTTAGAAGTATTTCAACTGCGTTCTTTTTTCTTTCATGGCACTTTTAAAAACATGCCACGGTAACTGTCCTACAACATCGGACTTATCTGGGTTTGCTCTTGAGCCCCGCCTCAACCTTCCAGAAAAATCACCTGCGGCTCCTTCAACCTCTTTTCCTTTATTAGAATGTGCTCCTGTCTCTAGGAGGCGGTTTTCTATGAACTGCATTGGTGGGGGGAAATGTTTTGCTCTTATAGTCGGTTCACCAGCTAAAGTCTCTTGGCCTACTTACAGCAAGTAGCCAATCACGAACGTTTCCCCTTCCATCGCCCCTCTCAACTTTCGTGCGGGACAGCAGATACCGGTGCGCGGATTTTCGCCTTCAGCTGATATACTACGCAATTTCTAATGGCAACGCATCCCGATGTGATCTCTTCGAGAGCAGGAGTGAGACTGGGTTCCTCCCCACTACCTTTCCAAACAAACCGTCTCCTATTGGCCAAGAGACTTTAGCTGGTGAAATGACTATAGTACTTACTTCCTCTCTTCCAGACCTCGTGATCTTCGGGCTAAAATAACCCATTCTCAGTGTTCGGACAGGGTCGAATACGTGGAGCGTTGAATCGTAGGCTTCGGCTTCGTCACGCACTCAGTTAAACATTTCCCACTGTTCGGTCAAAGCACCAAACGCGCTTGGAATAATATCAAATGACACGCCGAAACTCGCAGTGTATTCTTCAACAACCGTGCTTACTTACAGTGCACCCATTTGACCGCATTCGACTGCGCGAAAGCGAAATTCCTCGCAGGTGACCTAGTTCCATCACACGGAGCCTCCGAATCTGGCTCGTGTGGGGACGAGTACGAAGGAGAACTGGTGGGTTGAGAGTTGGATTTCGGAGGCTCGACTTCGAGGGTGTGGCTCGCACTAACGCCCTCTTGCGGACTCTTCTGGAGTTTAGCTGTCTTGCTTTGGATGTTCATTAGGCCGGTTGGAGGTCGGCAGATTAGAGTAAATGTTCAAATGTTCTTTTTGGCGAAGAGGAGGAAGAAGGCGTTTTATACAAAGGTGCGTAAGAATTAAGAATTTTATTGTCTCATGCCGATGATTCAGCACATGAGATGCAAATTCGCTTATTATAGTGATTATCAAAGAACTATCTCGACCGATAAAATAGAACTTATTTTATCCAGGCTGGTGTATATTCTCAATGGTCTAACCGTATATGTTCCTTATTTCTTAAGTCATTTTCGTTTGGTGTTGCATTAATGATGAAAAGGAGTGCCGAATATTAAGTAATCTTATTTTACATTTCAGGTGCAGCGTGATTTACATCGCTGGAGTCATCTCACCACACCCCGCGAGCTGTCTTCTACTCTGCGTCAAGGAGCCACCGTTGCAGCAAAGGTAAGGAAGCCACGTATCTTGTGAATGCATTCCTACAATGTCCGCTTCTCTTCAGAGTAAATTGATAAGGTCGCGTGTCGCAACAATCGGGACATTGGAATGTTAGGTCGTCTTGGAGATCAGATACGTCAATTTATTGAGATTTTAACTTTCGTTTAGTATGATTTTCCATTGAACGCGTAACATTTCGTTATATTTTTCTACTCGTTATTTAGTGCGGTTGTTCTGAAGGATAATAGTACGCGTGCCGGAGGTGGTTCGAATTGGTCAAATGTTAATTACGATTCGGGGAATGACTACTGCGTCTGACGTGTAGCTTCTCGGTTAGTGTGTGTTACCGAACTGCATGGAGATATGAGAGAGTAACAATACGGATCGTTTACCTTGTTGTGTACGTGGTAATTAAATATATATATTTCAGTGTAACGTATGACTAAACCAATTCGGAGGATTGGATTTAGGATCGTTTTTGAACGGAGATGGCGGTAGTGAATGGAATTGCGTGTTTGGAGATTCGAGTCAGGATTTGGTAATATTAAAAAAAATATGAAGAATTTTCTCCTGAGTTATTTCGACATAAATAACACCTTGCGTGTAAGTCAGTTAACTGTACATCTTCACTTTTTTGTGCAGAATTCCCATGAATAAAACTCGTTTTATACTGCGTTTGAAGTAAAGGAAATGCCGTCAGTTTATTAACCGTGCATATTGTTTGCACTACTTATTCATCCACAAGTTTTATTGCTCTTCTTTTATGTATAAACATATTTTGTGATACTTTTCCGGATTTAATGGTTCTTAATCGGTCTCGAATGCGAACAATTGTTAAGAGGTTATTGAATTTAAGAGGCCGCTTTAGAAGTTGCGTTTCTGACTGCTGAGAGTTCACAGCTGCTTCGACATTATATAATTGTAAACTGAGAGTAAAATATTAAGTGACCATCCAAACAAAATTTCAACGGGCAAAGAATACGAGGGTCAGCATAGAATCTTACGGATTTACTCCGTCTTCTTAGCGTAAGGGCTCCCATTCGACTCGGTAGTGTTTGCCCACTGCTGTCTGACCGCACAGCCCAGAGTACGGAGCCGCGGTGGGAAAGATGTCATTTCGCATGAGGATTCTGTTTACTTTATTAGTTTCACTTTTTTAATATCAGTATAAAGGGACACGTTAATTATTGTATGAATAAGACTTGGTAACATGATTAACTTGCCGATGTAACAGATAAGCGTGCGGAAAAACGCGTGTAGTTACAGGACTGTCATGCTCGACGTAATGGTAGAGGGAGTGACGGAAGGATATATTTTTAGATTATTTAATTCGTAGTTTAATTTAGCTTCCTTTTCGTCGTGTGGCAAATAAAATGTTTTCAGCTGTGTCACGCAAGCTCAAACAAGTTCGACGTCTCTCGTGGTTTTTTGATATCCTGGGTGTTATACAACACACCTTGCTATTCTCCACGTCGAGTCAAAGACCTGGCGGCGTACGGATCTATTCTTTCATTAGGCGCCTTTGTTTAAACTTTGAGCTTTTGTCAAATTAAATAACTTCACATCGTCACGCATTAACGCGAAAAAATAACTTCTTTCGTATTATTGAAAAAACGGACATATTTCCTTGACCGTTTCAGACCCGATGTATTATTTTGGGCTTCCAAAAAATATTTATCCTGAACAGTTGCATAGATGTGGAACAGCATTTAGTAACTTTGAAAAAAATTTCATTTAATCCTGCTATAACGCTCTTTATAATGAAAAAATGCAACTTGAATAATATTTTGATAAATATTTAGTTATTCGCATGAGTAGCATTTGGATATCTGACTAACAATAAGGTTCTGAGGGTATAATGACAATGATGGTATAAATTAATTATGACCTACATACTCTCTCTTTCAATCGTAATTGTTTGGCGTAGTTTGAAAAACAATACTAATTATAAAATGTCTATTTGTGCTATATTAGAAAAGTAATTTCCGTGCAATGCATTTGATCGTGTGTTTGGTGGTTTTAATTTGTCTGAAAGATTTAATGGAAGCAATAATTAATTTCGAATTTTTGTTTGCAGTCTTTACTTTAGTAACCGACGCTTTATAGAATTATAATTCGGCAAATAATTTCCCATAGAGAAAGACTGATGTTAAAATAGGTGAAAAGGATAGTATATGTACGTTTCTTCTACTCCTTGTTTCTTCGATGCACATCACACTGACGAAGGTCGGATAGAGTCGAATGCTTACTCGATGGAGCACACGCATAGAGGTAATTCGTACTCGTTAGTCGTACTCGTTAGTCCGACTGATTTCCTCTCTCACGACTTGAATGTGGTCCATCGTATTATATCCACTGCGAAATCCAGCTTGTTCTCTGGGTTGGGCGGAGTAAAGATGGTTTTGAAGGCCCATAGTGAGTATTTTGGTGAATTTTTTTGTAAACTTTGGGAGTAGGCTGATCGGTCTGTAGTTATTCGAGTCTTATCTGGAATCTTTTTCTTGTGCAAAAGGATGATGCTTGCATGATTCCACGTTTCCGATATATTTTTCTTCCTCAGTGATGATGTAATGGGAGAAACTTTTCCATACATTTACCAGTTGCTTTGAACACTTCCACAGTGATACCATCCACTCCAGCTGCTTTTCCACT
This sequence comes from Uropetala carovei, assembly GCA_036926305.1. Lineage (NCBI taxonomy): Eukaryota > Metazoa > Arthropoda > Insecta > Odonata > Petaluridae > Uropetala > Uropetala carovei. The sequence goes on from JAXCHB010000277.1 coordinate 6,451,503, forward strand.
CTTCATACTTCTGAAAGGATATTTGGAACCTCTTCGGTGTGCGTATTTCATTCTTCATTTACTTCATCAATTGATAGAAATTCCTCATACAATTAGGTGTAGAATTCTTGTACCCGTTTTAGGATTAATTTCCTACTATGGGTCATGGATCCGTCTTCTAGTATCAAATCCATCAGCTGTCTCTTACCAATTGACAGATTTTTCTTCATTTTCTTGTAGCTTCTATTGTTTTCTATCGTTTTCTCGATTAGCTCATAATTATATTTCTTCACATCTTCGATGCACTTCCTTATAGTTTTGTATAGTTCTGCAAAATGGATCATTTCTTTAGGATTATTAGTAGTTTTTATTTTTCTTCTTTTTCTTCTTTTTCCATCAGCAGTCTTGTTTTTTCATTCAACTTAATCTCTGACTTTGTTTTAACTGTTCCGCCTATTTCTTGAGCGGTTTCCTCGAGTATCTCTATTAATTGTGATTCAACTTCTTGGTCATCCAGCGCGCTGAATCGATTTTTCAGTTGGAGCTGAAATTCTTCTTTTCGTTCATTTAGCGCTTACGTGTTGATAAGAGATTTAAGCTTCTTTATAAGCTTCTGTCTTTCCAACTTTGAATTGAACTTTTTTCTGCATCTTACCAATCGATGGACGCTTCCAGTTTTAAACTGGTTGAGGACGGAACAGTTTTCAGCAACTTGATTTTCATTGAATATATATGTATACTTTATAGTATACGGATTTTGCTTTTATTGTTGTTGATGAGGGGAGGGGGCGCCTGACCCCGTAACTCAACTACGCGCCTCTCTCCATTCGCTGTTTCAATGGGTTCATTGTTTTCCGTAGCCCACAGATTCACCTCTGTCCTTCCTCTCTCTCCCCCCTCTACCTCTCCTTTCCTCCCCCAGCCTCTTTCCCTATCTGGAAAACCTTTTACACACGCAAATTATCCTATGTTATTTCTGGAAACTACGGACGAGTACGCAGTATGTACTTCCGATCAACTTTCCGCGATACATATAGAGAAGTTAAAAAAAAAGGAATGGGAGGCGGTTTTATTAGTATTATTTTAAAATTAAAAAATAAATTGCCCGAAATGCTTTAAAACTGAGAATGAGTAAAAAATCCAACAGTATATCATGTTGATGGAGAAGTTTTTATTGATAATTATACACGATTTAATAGCTATGTTATGGAGAAGTAAAGAGAATGCTGTTGTCGTATCATGCGATTCATACGTATTCGGTTTCTTTGGCGCGCGTCATATGAAGTCTCAGAAACCGACAAATTCTACTAATGGGCTTGTCTTGTAAAGAAACTCGAGGAATGTTTACATTCGTAAAATAACTTAATATACCTCCATTATCGTATCCTTTGATATATTCGACCTCAAGGTTGCCGGGATCGCTTCGACGTCTTGCTCATTAGACCGTCCGCAGTTTCTTGGAGCGTTTCAGAAAGAGGAATAAATTACTGAAAATGTATTTAAGCGTAAAAGTTGTCAAAAAAAATTACACTTAGTAGATACTCTCAAGATAAACATTATTAGATATAATGACTTTTAAGGTTTTAATTTAGGCACTGTAAGTGGTTCGAAATTCAAGAGTGCAAAAATTACTTGTTATGGCAGCATTAAATATCGCTTTTATTAAAACTGAATTAAATATTTAGAATTTTTTTAGCAACAACTCTTGAAAGGAAAAACACGATATATGCGAGATTCACACGTCCAAACTGAATCAAATTCAGTTGCATTGTGGTAATTTTTTAGCTTTAATCAGAGAATTTATTAAAAACGGTCTTCATTTTACTAACCTTTTTACACGACTCGAATCACTTTTTAAAAAGTCTTAAACAACGAGTGAAGTAATTAAAAAATAAGTACTTCTTAACCGTACAAAGTACGGTTAAGGAGTACTTATTTTTTAATTAATCCATCTCGCCGTAGTCTCCGACCCTCTTTAACGAGTGATGTGCACATGCGAATTATTAAAGAATTGATTCAACGCAAGTAGGTACCTAAATATTTATATTTTATTTCGGAACTAAATATAACAAAATGTGATATTAGAGGTTTGTTTCATGTTAGTGTTGACTTGCAAAGGAAGGAGGCTTACTGTCAATCGTATTAAATCGCAGGTATTGCGACATTAATTAGTGTCAAAAATACAAAAATTGCACTCTGTAATTCTGAGGGGAAGTACGACAATATAAATACTTTTGATTATATCATTTCCGCCATAACCTGAAGTACTCTCCTAGAAGTTAATATATTATTCGATTAATCTTTGTTTAAGATCGTAAATATTTTCTACATGGTTGAACTTTCGACGAATATAATTTTTACTGGCGCGATACATTTGAAATATGACGTTACGCGCTTAATATCATAGAAAATTTATACCCAGAATCAGCAGTGAAAATTGTATTTTTCATTTAAAAGTTTTAAGTAAGCGAGCGGTATTATATCGCCATAAAATTTCATTTCGAGGGCTTGATTGTTTTTTTTTTTGAGAAGATTAAAAATATAATTTATCGCCCAAGAGCTTTCAGGAATTGAGATAGGACATTGAAGACTTAAGAACGTTACGAATCTTTAGGAATTTCATGTGCATCAAGCCGTTTCACCCTACTACAATTTTTTTTACTGCTTGAAACTCTTCTTACAAGGGGTGGAAACAGCTGTAGTTGCAACTCGTATTATTTTTTATTATTTTTTTCAATCGTGATTCGGAAAAACCCCCCCCTTTTGTTCCCGAGACGAAAGCAGGTCGTGTAGACGATTGGCTAAAAAAGACTTCCGTGACGGCACGGGCAGGGCTGTAAACAAATATGGCCGATGGGCGTAACTTAGGACGAGCAGTTCGTTGGGGGGAGTTAAACATTTTATGGTACCATCTTCACCCGGATCGCAATTGACCATTGCACTAGGCAATGAAATTGTATAGACGCTTTGAATACCGACTGTTCGTTTTTTTCCCTATCCAGAGTCTTTCTATTGGATTTCAAAGCGTCGTCCTGGGAGATCGTAACTAAGGAGGCCGTGAGGGCATTTTATAGTTGCAATGAAATTTAGGAGATTTGATGAATTCGTCTGGAATGGACTCGGGACTTTTCCCGTTCCCCTTCCACTTCCACCTTCTGACCCAAGCAGTCCCCTTCCCACCTTCCCACCACTACCCTCCCTTCTCCTAGAATTCCCTCCGAGGTGGAAAGATCCTGACGACTGTATCTCCTAAAAACGGTTCAGTAGCGGGAGTTAAGGAAGAAGAAGGCAAAAAACCGGTTAAACTAGAGATGGACCGTTTCCTCGTATTTTACGAGTGATTTTTGCACGCGAATATCTCTTTTTTCTCAACCTTTTACGTTTGCGCGCGCCGTCTATCGGACGAGTTGGAGAGCGTGGAGGTTGTTGGCAGTTTCCCTCTCTTCCCCTCTCACTCCCTCTCTCTCCCTCTCACTTTCATAATTTTCACACAGACTGATGGCGCCATATAAAAATAAA